>JARBWK010000015.1:21845243-22275895 GCA_030556195.1 Anolis apletophallus
ATTGATCTGCTCACATTTGCAAACTGCTAGTTTGGCAGAAGTTGGGGCTAACAGCGGGAGCTCATACCACTCCCTGGATTTGAACCGCCGAACTTTCGGACAGCCAGTTCAGCAGCACAGTGGTTTAACCCAGTGTTTCCCAACCACTGTGACACGGCACAGTAGTGTGCCGTGACAGACCTCCTGCTATATCACAAAACGACACTCTAACACAGTAAATAACGGCTGGGGGATGGTGGCCTGCTGGGAGCAGCTGCTGAGAGTGCCAAAGCCGGGGGAGGGGGAGGAGCCAGGCCACGCCATGCCATGCCCTGCCCCTCCCCCCGGCTTCAGCTCTCTCAGGCTTCTCCAGACTTGAGGGGGCAGTGCAAAGCCAGCAGTGGCAGAGCCAGCACAATGCTGGCTTGGCACTGTCCCCTCAAGGCTGGAGAAGCTGTGGGAGAGCCGAAGCTGGGGGAGGGGGTGGAGCCAGGCTGTGCCATGCCCCGCCCCCTCCCCCCGGCTGCAGCTCTCCCACAGCTGAAGCCGAAGCCGCGCGGTGGAGGAGGAGCATGAGCGGTGGACGGGCTTCAGTGGACGGGGCTCCTCTGCGCGGCTTCAGCGAGCGAGGGGCAGGAGTCATGGCGGATTGGAGGCTGGCTGGGGAAACGGCCGAAGGAGGCGGTGCCCCAGCCCCTTTTTCTTTTTCTTCGCCGCCGCCCGGCCCTTCCTCCTCCTCCCCCAACCAGCAGGAGTTCGGCAGGAGGAGGGGGGAAGGAAGGGGGCAGAGAGCTTTTATCGCGGCACAGCAGGAGGTCCGTCACGGCACACTAGTGTGCCACGTCACAGCGGTTGAGAAACACTGATCTAGCTGATAGAAGCAAGTGAACGTGAAGAAGTGCTCCTTGTCCCATCTGCATAAATAACTGCCTAAATAGTTGGTTTGATCCTCTGTGTTGACCTTGATCGGACAACAGAAAAGATTTTAGCTAAAACAGTTTGTTTTTAAAGTTCCAAACAGAAAAACATGTTCTCTCTTTGTGTTTGAATGACAAGCTGTGAGAAACTATGGCTGATACATTGATGCATAACATTCAACAGTAGCAACAGGAGTGGTTCTATGGTTTCAGCCTTACTGACAGATGCTGAAGATTGACCTGGCATCTTTTGCAAGGAAGGCATGTGCTCTGCCATTGAACCCTGACCCCGTTCTCTCCATGCGCATGGGCATTGCTTGCTGTCTGGCAGATCACTGGGGCCTCATGTTGAGAGCAGATTGGTCCACTGAAGACCACACTCATATTACTATCTGATTTGGGACTTCTGTTGTCCTTTTAGAGAACTTGGGGGGGGGGAGAAAGCAACAGAGAGTGGCAAAGAAGGAATGTGTGGGGACTGGGAAAAGGATGCGCATTTCAGGGCCATTTCTTCAGGGGTAGCTCTCCTTCATTAACCGTTGCTGATAGGATTTGTCATTCCAACAGCTGGGAAGCCCAGGGCTCAGAGGCCGGCCACCTGGAAAGATAGGTCCAATGGCTTGGGTGAGGGAAGCGAAAAGAGACGAAGGAGACATTAGGAAGCCAGCTGCCCTTGACAACAGCAAGCATTTTGTCGAGACAAAACAGCACAGTTGGGCAGACTAATGATACCTTGTGATGAGCTGGAAAGGAAGGCTGTGTGACTTGTGCACACCTTGCCCAAACGTGCCCCGTCCCCACCCAGATTGATACCATCGTTTTTTTAAAAAATCACTTGGAACTGCATTACTTGCCGGCACACAAGAATCTGCATTTTGTCTCGTGCAAGTTGGCTTATGGCAGTGGTTCTAAACATTCCTAATGCCGCGACACCACTTCCTCATGTTGTGGGGACCCCCAACCATACCATTATTTTCATTGCTACTTCATAAGTACAGTTTTGCTACTGTTATGAATTGTAATGTAAATATCTGATATGCAGGATGTATTTTCGTTCACTGGACCAAATTTGGCACAAATATCCGATACACTCAAATTCGAATACTGGTGAGGTGGGGGATTGATTTTGGCATTTGGGAGTTGTTGTTGCTGGGATTTATTGTTCACCTACAATCAAAAAGCACTCTGAACTCCACCAACAATGGAATTGAACCAAATTTGGCACACAGAATGCCCAAGACCAAGAGAAAATACTGTTAGGATTTGGTGGGCATTGACCTTGAGTTTTGGAGTTGTAGCTCACCTATATCCAGAGAGCACTGTGGACTCAAACAATGCTGGATCTGGGCCAAACTTGGCACAAATACTCAATATGCCCAAATGTGAACACTGGTGGAATTTGGGGAAAATAGAGCTTGACATTTTGGAGTTGTAATTGCTAGGATTTACAGTTCACCTACAATAAAGTGCATTCTGAAGCGCAGCAATGATGTAATTGGGTCAAACTACCCACACAACCCCCATGACCAACTGAAAATATTGTGTTTTCTGATGGTCTCTGGCAACCCCTCTGACACCAGTAGGCTGTTAGGAATTGTCCAAAAGTCCAAAACATCTGGAGGGCCCATGCCTAGGGCTGCCACTTTTTGATATAAAAATAAGGGACATTTACAGGATTTTTCACAAAAATAAGGGACACTTCATTAAAAACTTGAAACTCAAACGTTAGGTATAAATAGTTTTATTAACAGAACAAGATAACGATTGAAACTCACAAAAGAAACTGACTTACACCCTCTTAACAGTACATGGTATGTTTCTGCATGTTTTGTCATGCAGAAAAAACATTATTAGAACTACCTTATTTTCTCCATCTGTATTTAGTACTTGACTTTGCTGAATTTAAAAGTGCACTGTCTAAACATTAAAATAAAATGAATTTTATAAGACAGTACATCTTCATTATTATTATGTCAATAGTTAATGGTATAGTATAGTATGGGATACACAGCATTGTATAGTATTGGGATACACAGCTAGGCCTATTTTAAGAGTAACTCTCAAGCAACCAGAAACTATCTTTATCCAACATGATCTAACATTCCCCTTGGGTAACGGTTGAGTCTATTGTACTTTGAAAAAGTGCTGTATCGCCTCTTCCTTCCAACAGGGATGCAGACAGGTACACACTCGCAAGCACGCGACTGTCAGCCTAGCCTGTGAGTTGAAATCCCCAGGCAGGCATTGCTGTGGAAACAGTAGCGTGCGCCTTCTTCTGGTCAACCCCGCCCAGTCCTGTCCTGTTAATCAATAATAAGGGACAGGGCCTGAAAAAACAGGACACAAATTTTAGGGCCAAAATAAGGGACGCCCCTTAGAATAAGGGACATATGGCAACCCTACCCATGCCTGCTATACATTATATCAGTCACAAAGGGGTCCTTTGCAGAACCCAAAATTCCCCGACTGGCTTCCTTTGATTGCATATTCCTACCAGGCAGGGCCGTAGCCAGGATTTTGATTCGGGGGCTGAGTTTGGTTCGGGGATGACTGAGATTGGGTGGAAGAGGGTCTACCCTAGCAAACCTTTTGTATTGTTATCCCAATAACCCCATTAATGTGGGATATAATGAGCATGGTGATCAGATCATGATATGAATAAACATAACAGTTTAAATAATGTACCAGTAAGGCCTTTTCCCGGACCACCCTGAGAATGGGGGGGGGGGCTGAAGCCCCCTTAGCCCCCCCCCCCCCGGCCACATGCCTGCTACCAGGTGTTAAGAATTGTGGGAATTGAAGTCCAAAACACCTGAAGGGCCCAAGTTTGTCCATGCCTGATTTATAGTGTAACAATAACAAACACATAGTGTAAGCAGCCTGAGTCAAGGCATGTTTGTGCTTATAGCTGGCATTTCTGCCAGACCTCATAGGGACGGCACAGCCCCTCCCTGCATCCCAGGTGTCTCTGACCACGTTCTAGATCAGGGGTAGGAAACCTAGGGCTCGGGAGCCAGATGTGGCTCTTTTCATGATTGCATCTGGCTCTCCAGGACAGCCCGGGCCTCGGTTTTTCAGCATACAGCAGGGAGGAGTGACGCAAATATGCTGTGACTGCCACTTCCGCACCGACATTGCTGCCTCTTCCTCATCCCCCGCTGCTCTCGGCGCCCTGCGCCCTCTTCGTTCCTTCCTTCCTCTTCCATTATTTTCTTCTCTCCTTCCTTTTTCCTCCCTCTCTCCCCTTCCTTCTTTCCTCCATTCTCCCTCTTCTTTCCTTCCTCTTCCTTCCTTTCTTTCTCCCCTTCCTCCTTTCCTTCTCCTTCTCTCCTTCCTTTTCCCTCCCTTTCCTCCCTTCCCATTTCCTTCTTTCTTTTCCCCTCCTTGTCTCTCTCTTGCTTTTCTTCCTTTTCCATAGTTCATTCTTCTTTTCTTTCTTCCTCTCCCCCTTCCTCCTTTATTTCCTGTCTTTCTTTCTTTCTCTCCCCCTTCCTTCCGTCTTTTCTTCCTTCCGAGAGTCCTGAGCATGCCTTTTGCAGAGCCAGGTCTGAAGTGTCCTGTCATTCTGCCGGGGGAATCCTTTTCCTCATAATATGTATGTATATACTCACATTTAGTTGAATTCAGTATATATATTGTGGCTTTCATGGCTCTCTGAGTCAAAAAGGTTCTCGCCCCCTGCTCTAGATGTTTCTGGGAGAAGCAGCCTTCTTGCAGAAATAAATCTATGCTCAGAAGCGCAGGGTGGAAATCAGAAAAGTCTCCTGGGACAAAAATGGCCTGTGCAGCAGGTGAGGCAAGAAGGCAGCTGATCCGGTGGGCAGGGAAAGGGCAGCCAAGGATGCCCTCCCCAACATGTCCTGTGTCAAGCATCAAATGGGATTTGACCATGGATTGCCATTCCTACCGTAGAACCATTCCTAGGCAGTGCTGCCATTTATCACGTCGTTTAGGGATTCTGAAGGCTATAGCTTTAAAACGTTCTGAGTTTTGTCAGGAAGAGTAGCCCTACTCCATCCTCCTATATTTGCCTATGTGTTTGCTGCCCCGAGTCCCCTTGGGGAGAGATTACAGGTCAAGGTCTTTAGGTACTGCACCCAATGTTCCAATCAGCACTGGGACCACCGCTGTGTCAGCTCCACTGGTTGCCTGTCCATCTCCGAGCCCAATTCAAAGTGCTGGTATTGACCTATAAAGCTCTATACGGTTCTGGCCCAGTTTACTTGTCTGAACGCATCTGCCTCTATGTCCCATCTCACAGTCTAAGATCATCTGGAGAGGCCCTGCTCTCGCTTCCGCCAGCATCGCAAATGTGGCTGGTGGGGACGAGAGACAGGGCCATCTCGGCGGTGGCCCCTCGCCTATGGAATGCACTCCCAAACGAAATAAGATTGACTCCATCTCTCCTCACTTTTAGAAAAAAGCTAAAGTTGTGGTTCTGGGGTCAGGCCTTTGGGCAGCAGATGTAAATTGTACCTTTGGATTTGACTGGATTGACACTTTGGACTTGACTGGACTGACAATGTGTTCTGCTTGATGGCTTTAATTAATTATTGTTGTATGTAGTGGTTTTTAATGTAATGTTTTTTTTAATGTTTTTAATGCTTTTTAATGACATTGATTATATGGTGTATTTTAAATTGTATTGTCATGTTGCGGCCTGTAGTTCTGCAAATGTAAGCCGTGCTGAGTCCCCCTGCGCGGGTGAGAAGCTACGGGGTACAAATACCATAAATAAATAAATAAATAATTTCTCTTCAATCTGCTGTCAGCTGGGATTGCAACATTGTCGATCCATACTTGGTTGTTTAACATGACTGTGGGGTCAGGAATTTTGTGCTCCATAACTCTGTCAGTCTGAATTCGGAAGTCCCAGAGTAGTTTGACATGTTCATTTCGGTAACTTTTTCAGGCTTGTGAGCCCACCAGTTCTTTGTCGCAGGCAGATGGTATTTGTGGCACAAGTTCCAATGAATCATCTGAGCAACAGTGTTATGCCTCCGCTTGTAGTCTGTCTGCGCTATCTTCTTGCAGCAGCTGAGGATGGGATCTATTGTTTCATCTGCTTCTTTGCAGAGCCTACACTTGGGATCTGTTGTCAACTTATTATTATTATTATTATTATTATTATTATTATTATTACGTGTTTAGGACTCTCTTTTTGACAATTTTTCCTGAACTCCCAAAAAGAAGGCATGAAATGTCCCAAATTATATTGCTCTCTTATTGTAATGTGTGTGCTTGGGCTGCTTTAGTCACCGCTTTGCTTTGGGGATCTGTGTTTGTTTTGCAATGGGTTTTTTTGATAGTTTTAGTTATCCATTTGTACTGATGCACACAACCTTTGTCATTTAGGAACAGAAAGCTGTAAAGGTCCACACTGTATGCCTGTTCTTGTGTGATAGATCCCAGAACTTGTGTATCGAGAGGCAAGTTGGGTCATCGTTTTTTTTGCCTCTGTGACCCTTCCTAACCTGTACCAGCGAGCAGGCTAGCACCAACGTCAGCCTTGTTTACTTGGACAAGATTGATAGCATCCAGGTGGAATTTCCAGACACTTTTCATGCATTTTTTTAAAGTGGTAGGATTCATGGACCCAACCCAATAGCCTTCTGCAGTAAACAGATAACATTGGATATCTCTCTGTCTCTTATGTTTCAGACCCTTACTTCGGGTCTCCAGGTATTAAGAACCTTCAGTCTTTCTGTGCCATCCTTTGCTCAATCTGAGAACTCTCCAGATGTGCTGAAGCATGATAGATAAGCATGAGGAGAGTCATGCAATACATTTGGAGAGTGCCAAATGGGAGGTTACAGTTATGTAGTTGCCTGTTTTACATTCTAGTTTGCAATCCTCAAGCATGGATTATTCTGTCACTATAGACTTCCAGCACCTGTGTCACATTCAAGGCCCGTGGGCAGCACCCACCCCACCATACTATTATATGTGGCCCTCCAAATGCTAGACCACAATCCCTGCATTCCTCATCATTAGACATCGTGACTTGAACCAAAGGGAGTTGTGATACAGGAACATCTGGAAGGCTGCAATGTGTTCTGTTTAGTCAAGATCATGGGATCTGGATTCAGGTACAAGGATTGTAGAGACGATACCTTAAAATGTTCCAACACAAAGAACAACGAGCGGGCTGGTAGTAAAGCAAGACACAACTAGGTGGAAGAGACTATCTATCAGGTACAATATGCATTGGCTGTTGAAGACAATAAAGAAGACCATACATATACATACCATATAATCCGAGCCTCCCTTATAAAAACTTGGGGGAAGTATAAACTAAGAACCTTTAGGAAGACCCCCATGTGGGTATCCCCAGTAGAGGCCCTCCACAAGAAGGAAATGGCCGCTGAAATGTGGCTTACGTACAAACAAATATTAAGAAAGACAGACAATTCCGAATGGGAGATAAAAACAATAGAGGACTTGAGGCAAATAAACCCAAAAACATCCTGGTTTAATTACCATCAAATACACCAAATATACCAAAAAGACCGGGTGCTAGGTTTCTCGGAGGGGAAAGACTATTGGAACCGAATAATAGAAAAACAGGGGAAAAAACATTAGTTTAATATACAAGCAGCTATTGAATTGGGCTACAGAGGAGGAGCTGGTGAAGGAATGCCATATAAAATGGGCAAAGGATCTAAAGCAGGGCTGTCCAACTGGCGGCCCTGGGGCCATACACGGCCCCCAAGCCCCTTCCCCACAGCCCCCTAACCCCCTGCAAGACATCAGGTTTTTTAAAAAAAATTGGAAAAAAATTGAAAAATTTCGATCTCGGGGGGGGGGCGCGAGGAGGGGGGGCGACGCAAGTGAGGAGGAGGCGGAGGGAAGCCACGTCAGATGCCCTAGGGGCGGGACTTCCCCCCCGCCTCTTCCACGCTCACGCAGGGCCGCTCGCGGGCTTGCGCGCCAGGGCAGGATCGGCGAGCCGCCCTCCGCCCGTGTCCTTGACTCTTGCAGCGGCCGCCCTGAAGGAAGGTAAGCTCCTGGGCTTACCTTCCTTCAGGCGGGCGCTGCAAGAGCTAGGAGACGGCGGAGGGCGGCTCGCCGATCCCCGGCTCCGCCTCCTGCCCTGGCGCGCATGCCCGGCATCTTGCGTGACCCGCCCCTTTCGGGCGCCTGACGTCACCCCGCCCGAAAAGAGGCGGGTCGCGCAAGATGCCGGGCATGCGCGCCAGGGCAGGAGGCGGGCCGGGATCGGCGAGCCGCCCTCCGCCCGTCTCCTAGCTCTTGCAGCGGCGCCCTGAAGGAAGGTAAGCCCAGGAGCTTACCTTCCTTCAGGCGTGGCCGCTGCAAGAGTCAGGACACACGGCGGAGGGCGGCTCGCCAATCCCGTCCTGGCGCGCAACCCCGGTATCTTGCGCAACCCGCCCCTTTTCGGCGGGGCTGGGTGACGTCAGGCGTGGTGCCTGAGGTCACCCGCCGAAAGGGGCGGGCCGCACAGGACGCTGGGCATGCGCACCAGGGCGGGAGCGGCCCCGCCCCCCACGAGCAGCCACGCCCCCACTGCGGCCACGCCCCCACGAGCAGCCACGCCCTCCGCTCCGGCCCCCAAGGTGATCCGTCACCTGCATTCCGGCCCTTGGGCCCGAAGATGTTGGACAGCCCTGATCTAAAGCATACAATACATCTACGACAGTGGGAAGAAGTCTGGGGAAAAAAATTAAAGTACACTGCCGCAACAGATGTTAGAGAAAATTGGTTGAAACTACAGTATAGATGGCACTTATGCCCAGATAAGCTATCCAGATTCAATAAAAGCATTTTGAACAAGTGCTGGAAGTGCAATAAGGAACCTGGAACATTCTTACATCAATGGTGGGAGTGCAAAAAAATCAAAAGGTTTTGGCAGGCAATACACAGGGAGACACAAAAAATTATCAAAGCAAAATATAAATTAGACCCGCAAATATACCTACTTGGTTTCACAGTACCCAGCTTAAATAAAAACCAGGATAGAATGCTTTTTCTATTAAACACAGGTGCCCGACTACTACTGGGGAGAAAATGGAAGCAGAAGGACGTCCCGAACACGGAAGACTGGCTATGGAAATCCATGGACATATTATGAATCATTCTGGAGATCAAGCCATAAGAAATAGGATACAAATGTTATATAGTATATAGAATGGAAAGGTATAAAGATAAAGATATATAAAAAAAATGTCTCCATAAGAAATGAATATGTAAAAGGGAATAATCCTCATGTTGGTGGTGGGAATTGTAAATGTTCTGTGAGTGTTTGGTATGTTTTTTGTGTGTGTGTTAAAATAAAATAAAAATTTGTAAAAAAAAAAAAAAAAGGAAATCCATGGACATGATACAAATGGACATATTCTCCCAGAAACTACATGAGAGGAAGGAAAAAACGGACTGGTCCGGCTTTAGGGAATACATGCAGAATAAAGGAATACGTTTCCTAATAAATATAAATGAAGTATAACTGTAATTATAGATATACAACTTATTGCGCAACATAATTTCGATGGAGATACTGAACTTTATAGGGGATCCTATAACCAACGAATGGAAGAAAACCTCAAGAGGATATTGGGAAGTCTTTTTATATGTATCACTGTATCCCCCCTCATCCACTCCCTCATGTATCCTTTCCATTTGCCCCCCCCCCCCCAACCTCCCCCCATCTTCACCTCCCCTAACTCACCTTCACGTCGTGGGCGGATATTCTACCCTCCGTCAATGCACAAAACTTCAATAAAGACATTTTTTTAAAAGACCATACATACGGTTTGAAGTCATAGAAATATATATGTAACTAGCTGACCCGGCCACGCGCTGCTGTGGCGTAGTCTTCCTTCCTTCCATCCATCCTTCCTTCCTTCTATCCTTCCTTCCTTTTCTCTTCCCTCCTTCCTGGTATCCTTCCTTTTTCCTCCCCTCCTTCCTTCCTTTCTTCCATCCTTCATGCCGTCTACCTTTACTTTCCCCTCACCTCATCTCCTTCATACTCCTATCCTTACTTTGTCCTTCCTTTCCCCTCCCCTCCTTCTTTCCTTTCTTACATCCTTCATTCAGCATCAGGCTCCTTCCAAAGGCCTGGGCAAACTTGGTCCTTTCAGGTGTTTTGGACTTCATCTCCTACAATTCCACACAGCCCCAGGCCCCTTCCAAAGGCAATTCCTCACAGCCCCAGGCCCCTTCCGAAGGCCTGGGCAAACTTGGGCCTTTTAGGGGTTTTGGACTTCAACTCCCACAGGCCCCAGGCCCCTTCCCAGGCCTGGGCAAACTTGGGCCTGTTAGGGGTTTTGACATCAACTCCCACAATTCCTAGCCCCAGGCCCCTTGGGCAAACTTGGCCTGAGGGGTTTGGACTTCAATGAAAGATCACAGCCCCAGGCCCCTTCCTGAAGTGGCTGCCCAGGGGTTTTGGACTTCAGCACCAAACCGCCCCAAGCCCCTTCAAAGGCCTGGGCAGAGGGAGAGCGGGGTTTTTGGACTTCAACAGGCCCAAGTGGCCCAGTTGGGATGGAGGAGGAGGAAAGGCTGCCCAGAGCCCAGGCCGCTGGGCACCTGAGGCTGAATGAAAGATAAAGTCGCCACCTTTCCTGAAGTGGCTGCCCAGGCAGGCACCGGGAGCTGCACCAAACCGCCAAGAGGGCAGCCGAGGGATGGGAAGGGGCAGGCGCGGGCTCGCATGGAGGCGGAGAGGGATGCAGCTGGCCTCTGTTTCCGCCACTGCCGCCCCCGCCACCTTCCCCGCTGTGCCAATGGGAGGGGGAGGAGGTAGGAGCTGTCGCCACTCCCTCAGCTTGGCAGCCGAGATGGGAAGGGGTGGGTTTTGGGCTCGCAGTTTTCCTGGTGCAAGGGTTTATGGGGGTTGTAGTACCATTTTGTTTTGTGCCAATGGGAGGGAGGGGGGAGTGCTTCTGAAAATCTTTTGGGGGTTTTTTGGTGTTGTGCAGTTTTTCCTGGTGTGTGGGTTTATGGGGTTTTAGTATTTTTGTTTTTCTTTGTTCTGGCTACAGCTGAAAATCTTTTTATATTTTTATGTTATGCATACCTCTTGTGTGTATAGATATATGTGGCCTGGTTTGGTGTGTCTGCCTTGTGTAGTTTCTTTGTTTACTGGCTTCTTCCCATGACAGCTCTCTTTTTTTATATATATATAGATATGATATATCAAGATTCAAATCATGAGAGGTCAAATAAGCAGCATGGAGTCCATCTCAATAGTCCAAGCACAATAATGCAGTCCCAAACGGTACTGTCTGATGTAAGTTCCTCGGAAAGTCCGCGATAGCGCACACCCGTAGGTGCAAATAATCCTGGTGTGGGAAGTGAATGTCCAGGTAGAGATAGTTCCAAGGTAGCAAGAGAACGTGGTATCGACGTCTCACAAGCAACAACAAGCCAATGATCCTGGAGAAGGAGCTGGATGCTCCAAGCGGGAAATCCCAAGGACGCTGGAGAACGCGAATGTGGGCGTCTCCAATAAGATATGGTACAACACAAAGCCGACGGCAAACAAATGCTTCAATAAGTGGCCACACAAAAACCGTTTCGAGTTACTTTTTCAAGGCTTCACAATATATCATTATAGCATCCATGATATCATATAAGGAGATAAACCAGGCATAACCCTACTCTTCCTTATATAATTGGCCTTTTGTCCATGGATTCAATGGCCCTTTGAAGACAACCATAAGGCTAATATGGCCCTCAATGAAAATGGGTTTGACACCCCTACCTTCGGGATTGCTAGAGAAGTTATTGTCAGCTATTAGTCATTTTGGAAGACATTGACTATAAGCTCACATTGGAGGACTTTATTTATTTATTTATTTATTTAAAACTTTTGTTCCTCGACCTTCTCACCTCCATAGAGGGGCTCAGACCGGCTTGCAGCAAGATTCAATGCTATACAATTTAAAAACATCTGCAGCAACATATTAAAATACATAAAAAGCCCAAGACATAAAAAGCCCTTTACCCCACCAGTATTCAAATTTGGGCAAATCAGCTATTTGTGCCAGATTTGGTCCGGTGAATGGAAATACATATCAGATATTTAAATTACGATTCATAACAGTAGCAAAATTACAATTTTGAAGTGGCAGCAAAAATACTGTTATTGTTGGGGGGGGGTCATCACAATACAAGGAACTGTATCAAGGGGTCGCGGCAGGCCCAGATTAACACTTTTTTGCGGCCTAGGCCACACTTTGAAATTACGCCCCCTTTAAGCCAACCTCCCGCCACCTCCAAGGTCACCATCCCCACCGGCTGAAAAGCTCCGCTGTGCTCTGAAGGTCTCCTCGGGAGTCGGGAGGCTTGGGGAGAGCGCAGGGGGTGCAAACTCGCTACAAGGGCGTACACGAAAGAGAGAGAGAGAGCGAGAGAGACGGAGAGGACGGAGCAGAGACTTTACCTGGAGAAGGAGCGAGGAGGGGCATGAGAAAGGGGGAAAGAGGGGCGCAGACCAGGTTTTTTTGGTCCGTGATCTGCACACCCCCCCCCCTCGACTTGCGCCCCTAGGCCATGGCCTCGTTGGCCTTATGGGTAATCCGGGCATGGGTCGTGGCATGAGGAAGGTTGAGAAGCAATGACTTAGAGACTTCTAGATAGAATATTTGTAATCAGTTCCGTGAATAATCATATCCACAAAAGTCAAAGCTGCCAACGTGGAGGGATGTTTGCACACATCTCTACTTTCGAACATATTGCAACCACTGCTGACCTGCCACAATCTATCCTTGGATCTACCTATCCTCAACTGGTGGTGTGGGCAATCTTGCATTGTCTTGAGTGGAGTGGGATCTCCTCCTCTTTCTTCTTTAACCGATGTCTCCTTTTCCCCTCTGAGATTACTGTTATTTAGTAGCCTCACTGAGTTTTCAAAACTAGCTGAGTACATAGGCTGCGATACCCAGCGCAGGGGCCACCAGCTAATTTGACAGACCTAGGTGCAATTTACAGTACCGGAGCGGAGGGGAGAATGCCGTGATAAACACCTCTTTGGATGTGGAACTCTGCTGATTTGCCACTGATGTCATCCAGCATTTTTTCTAATTGTGACTGGCTAGTCATGATGTAACATTTTAATTGATACGTAAAGCTACCTTTACATGCATATTCCCCTGCCAACAGCTCCACTCGATATAGTACTTGCTAATTATACTAAAGCAGAGCCAAATAATAACATTTCCCTCAAGCAGCCGTGTTGTAGCTTATTTACCTGAAACCCACACCAAAATGAAAGGTGTGCGGGCATCTCCTATCTGTCCCACTAAACACAGAAGCTTCACCCAGCAGTTGCCAACTTTGTGTAAACAAGCATGAGTCAAAGAGCTTGCAGAACACTGCTTATATCTTCCAGTCGTTCCTCCATATATGTGGTTTTGCAGGTTTGTTTATTCGCAGGTCTGATTTAAAACAGTGTTTCTCAACCTGGGGGTCGGGACCCCTGGGGGAGTTACGAGGGGGGGAGGGGGGTCAGAGGGGCCACCAAAGCTCATCAGAAAACACAGCACTTTCTGTTGGTCATGGGTTCTGCGTGGGAAGTTTGGCCCAATTCTATCAGTATGGTTCAGAATTCTCTTTGATTGTAGGTGAACTATAAATCCCAGCAACTATTATTTATTATTTATTTCCAACATTTCTACCCCGCTCTTCTCAACCCCTGAGGGGGGACTCAGAGCGGCCTAACAAAAGGCACAATTCGATGCCCACACAGTAAAATACAATATAAAAACCAAAAACATTCAGCATTAAAATACATTAAAATACAATTAACATTAAAACATCAAACACATTCACTTAAGTTAAAAACAGTGTTACGTCCATAACAGGGGTATTGAGCCATCTCCATCAACTTGCCCTTACAAATCCAGGCAAACGCCTGGTCCCACAGCCAGGACTTCACTCCTTTCCTGAATGCCAGGAGGGATGTGGTCGATCGTATGTCGCTTGGGAGCACGTTCCACAGATGGGGAGCCACCACCGAGAAGGCCCTCTCTCTCGTCCCCACCAACCCCGTTTGGGAAGTTGGCGGGAGCGAGAGCAGGGCCTCCCCGGACGATCTTAAATTACGAGATGGGACGTAGGGGCTGATGCATTCGGACAAGTAAGCTGGGCCAGAACCGTATAGAGCTTTAAAGGTCAAAACCAGCACTTTGAATTGAGCTCGGAAATGGACAGGCAGCCAGTGGAGCTGACACAACAGGGGGGTGGTAGGCTCCCTGTGTGTAGCTCCAGTTAGTAATCTGGCTGCCGCCCGTTGGACTAATTATAATTTCCGAACTGTCTTCAAAGGCAGCCCCACGTAGAGTGCGTTGCAGTAATCTATTCAGGATGTGACCAGAGCGTGGACGACTGTAGCCAGATCAGACTTCCCAAGGTACGGGCGCAGCTGGCGCACGAGTCTTAACTGTGCAAAAGCTCCCCTGGCCACCGCCGAGACCTGGGGTTCCAGGCTCAGCGATGAATCCAGGATCACTCCCAAGCTCCCAAATGTCAAGGTCTATATTCCCCAAATTCCACCAGTGTTCAGATTTGTGCACATTGAATATTCATGCCAAGGTTGGTCCAGATCCATTATCGTTTGAGTCCACAATGCTCTCTGGATGGAGGTGAACTACAACTCCAAAACGCAAGATCAATGCCCACCAAACCCTTCCAGTAGTTTGTGTTGGTCATGGGGGTTCTGTGTGGGAAGTTTGGCCCAATTATTTATTTATTTATTTATTTATTCGGGCTTCTATGCCGCCGACTCCCTGAGGCTCGCGGCGGCTCACAGGAACCGAAAGTACAGTAACATACAAGCAATGCAATAAAAACATCTAAAACAGTTAAACAGTTAAAACAGCATAGTACAAACGCCCCAGATGCAGTTCAGAAATTAAACAGCAGACACCCCAGGGCAGCGGCTAGAGCGGAGCACGGACAGGACCTACTCCCCGAAGGCCCGCCCAAACAGGTAAGTTTTGCAGGCGCGCCTAAACGGGAGCAGGTCCTTTATGGCTCGCGTTCCGGCCGGGAGGGCGTTCCACAGCGTAGGAGCTATGACAGAGAACGCCCTCCGGCGGGTAGATGTCAATTTAGCCAATTTCGCCGAAGGTATTTCTAACAAGTTAGCGTCCTCGGAACGTAGTGGTCTCGGGGGACAATATGGGGTGAGTCGGTCCCTCAGATACGCTGGCCCCAGGCCGTGCAAGGCCTTAAAGGTAAGAACCAACACCTTGAAGCAGATCCGGTGCTCAATTATATTGTTGGTGGAGTTCAGAATACTCTTTGATTGTAGGTTAACTATAAATCCCCAGCAACTACAACTCCCAAATGACAAAATCAATGCCTCAACTCCACCAGTATTTGAATTTGAGTGTATTGAGTATTTGTGCCAAATTTGGTCCAGATCCATTGTTGTTTGGGTTCACAGTTCTCTCTAGATGTAGTTGGAACTACATCTCCCCTAAATCACTGTCAATTCTGTCCACCCACCCCCTCCAGTATTTTCTGTTGGTCATGGGGGTTCTGTGTGCCAAGTTTGGTCCAGGTCTGTCATTCGTGGAAGTGAATATCAGTGATCTGTGGAAGTCAGAGATGACTCGGTTGAATGTACTGTAAATTCCATCATCCATTGTCCATACTCCCCCAAAATTGTGCCAAAATTGGTCGAGTGAATAAAAATGCATCCTGCATATAAGATATTTACATTATGATTCATCACACTAGCAAAATTACAGTTATTAAGTAACAACAAAAATAATTATATGGTTGGGGGTCATCACAACATGAAGAACTGTATAAAGGGGTTGTGACATTAGGAAGGTTGAGAAACACCAATTTAAAATGTTATCTCTAGGAATCTCTAGGACCTCTAATGCAGTGTTTCCCAACCGCTGTGACGCGGCACAGTAGTGTGCCGTGACGGACCTCCTGCTGTGCTGCGAGAAAAGCTCTCTGCCCCCCTTCCTTCCCCCCTCCTCCTGTCGAACTCCTGCTGCTTGGGGGGGGGGGGGCCGTAGCAGCGGCGAAGAAAAAGAAGGGGCTGGGGCGCCGCCTACTTCGGCCGTTTCCCCAGCCAGCCTCCAATCTGCACTGTCCTCTCAAGGCTGGAGAAGCTGTGGGAGAGCTGAAGTCAGGGGGTGTGAGCGGAGCCAGGCTGCGCCATGCTCTGCCCCCTCCCCCCGGCTTCAGCTCTCCCACAGCTTCTCCAGCCTTGAGGGGGCAGTCAAGTGAGGGGCAGGAGTCATGGCCCCCGTCCCTGGTGCTGCTCTCCGCCATGACTCTCGCCCTCGCTCACTGAAGCCGTGCAGAGGAGTCCCGCACACTGAAGCCCATCCACCGCTCATGCTTCTCCTCCTCCACGCGGCTTCAGCGAGCGAGGGGCAGGAGTCATGGCGGAGAGCGGCACCAGGGACGGGGGCCATGACTCCCGCCCCTCACTTGCACTGCCCCCTCAAGGCTGGAGAAGCTGTGGGAGAGCTGAAGCCAGGGGGAGGGGGCAGAGCATGGCGCAGCCTGGCTCCGCTCACACCCCCTGACTTCAGCTCTCCCACAGCTTCTCCAGCCTTGAGAGGGCAGTGCCAAGCTAGCATTGTGCTGGCTCTGCCACCACTGGCTTGGCACTGCCCTCTCAAGGCTGGAGAAGCCATGGGAGAGCGGAAGCCGGGGAGGGGCAGAGCATGGCGCAGCCTGGCTCCGCTCACACCCCTGACTTCAGCTCTCCCACAGCTTCTCCAGCCTTGAGAGGACAGTGCCAAGCTAGCATTGTGCTGGCTCTGCCACCGCTGGCTTGGCACTGCCCTCTCAAGGCTGGATAAGCTGTGGGAGAGCTGGAGCCGGGGGGGGGGGGGAGCAGCTGCCGTCTTCGGCACTCCTGGCAGCTGCTCCCAGCAGGCCACCATCCCCCAGCCATTCTTTACTGTGTTAGAGTGTCATTTTGTGTCATTTTGGTTGGTGATGTGCCCCCAGATTTTTTTAATGTTAAAAGTGTGCCGCGGCTCAAAAAAGTTGGGAAACACTGCTCTAATGCAATTTGATTGTCTGTTTCCGAATGGTAAGTGACCATAGTGTTTTTCACATTCATGCGAGGGTCTTGTAGCTCTAATCCCAGCAAATCGGGGGGGGGGGGGGGACAGGTTTTTTTATGCAGTTAACATACAGGGACCGTAAATCAGATAGTGTGCCTTGAGTGGTTTTAATTTCAGATCTATTTTCCATTTGATTTAAAAATAAGATTTTGTGCTGACGCCCTACAACACTTTCATGGAACCCGAGGGTTTCTCAAAACGCGGTTTAAGCACTGCTGGTCTCATGGCATTGGGCAAGCCGGCAGCCTGGCCCAGTCTGCCACTGGTGGGGCCATGCCTCGTGAGAGGGGGAGTCCCTTCCAAGTCCAGGAGCCTCGGATGCTAGGAAAGATGCCACATTATGGAGCAGGAAAGTTTTTTGTTTGCTGTTCTGGAATTTCAGTGGTTCCCAAAGTGGGCGGTACCACCCCCTGGTGGGTGGTGGGGCGATCTAGGGGGGTGCTGGAAGGCCCAAGAGAATTTGGGAGGCGCTGAACCCCTGTAAGGGGGCGGTGGGGGCGGTGGCGTGAGCCAGGTGACAGGCTGCCATCCATCTCTGTGTGTGTGTGTCTCTCTCTCTTCTTCCCTCCTCCTGCTCCCTCCTCCTCCTCTCACCAAGCAAGGGATAATAATAATAATAATACCTTTGGGGTTCCCTTCCAACTGCTTGAGTCTTATAACAATAATAATAATGTCCTTCAACATATTTAGTGGAACGTGGATTCAGTGCGGTAACCAATTTATTAACAAAAAAAGAAACCGATTGCAAAATAGTCAATTGCGATGATTTGAGATGACTGCTGACGAAAATAGAGCTGAGGATTCCTATATTGGGAGCAGCAGACCAGGTTCATCCTTCTCATTAAGAGGATTTCGAATGTTTTAACTTTTTTTGTAGTATTTTTCTATTCTAAGTTCAATAAATAGTTTCATAATTTCAAACTTCAATGTTTCTAATTTACAACTTTCTTTATTATATTTTACGAAAAGGTAGAAATATGAATACATATATTTTTCTGTTTAATTGCTATTAAAAATTAAAAAATTAATTTCTAGGGGGGCGGTGAGTAGATTTTTTTCTGGAAAGGGGGCCATAGGCCAAAAACGTTTGGGAACCACTGGTCTATATGCACCCTGTATATTCTTTCAGGACTGGATGCACACTTTATTGAGATGTGATGCATACTCTCCACATCATACCTTATTCTTTTAATTCTTATGGTTTGAAAATACTGCACTTTGGACCTCTTCACGTGGCCCTTTCGGACGGTGCCATTACGCCAACAATGACTGGCGAAAGGGAAGGTGTGCAGGGCATCTTGTGGCACCCTGTCGAATTTGTGAGACAGGGTGAGCTCTAGTCTGTCAGCCCCAGCTTCTCATGAGGAGACATGAGAGAAGCCTCTTTCCTTCCTTCCTATTCTCTTTCCTTCTTTGTTTCCCTCTTTCTTTCTTTCTTTCTTTCTCCCCTTCCTTCCCTCTCTCTTCCTTACCTTTTTTCTGTATCGTCAGTTAGCTTTTTGGGGTTTTCAAAACCTTTCCACTGGTTTTTTTTTGGGAGGGGGGTTATGAGTGATGGTCACTCATTGGTCTGTTAAGGGTATAGTGTCCAAATTTCGTTTCCAGTGGTTTTTGAGTTATGTTAATCCCACAAACGAACATTACATTTTTTAATACGCTAGCTGTCCCCTGTTGCTGTGGCCCAGTCTGTGTGTATGAGATTTGTGTGTATATATATGTGTGTTTGTGCATACAGTGTTCCACGCTACTTCATGGTTCGCTTTATGGAGACTTGCTGTTTCACGGATTTAAATTTTAAAAAAATATTTCCATTACAACAAGTCTCAGAAAGGGAGGTTGGTCTGCAGCCCCTCGCATCCTGTCACTTTTTTTTTGCTCATTCCTTAATTTATAAATAATGTATAACTATTACATAAATATTAATAATGTATAAATATTACAATTAATATAATATTTAATGCATAAATAATGTATAAATATTACAATAAATATAGCATCCCTACTTCGTGGATTTTCATTTCTTGCGGGTGGTCCTGGAACGTAACCCCAGCAATAAGTGAGGGAACATGTGCATGCATTGTAATGTATTATTTGGGGGGTTGGCTTTTAAGTCTCTTCTGCTGTGTTTTTATGAGTGACTAGCTGTACCCGGCACGCGTTGCTGTGCCCTATTTAGGAGATACGAGAAAGTCTGAGTATGTAAGGGTTGGAATTGTTGTTAGTGAATTGGGTGTTTTATGTTTGTGCCTCAGCTCTTTGCCTGCAGTCCTTCGGGTTTGACTTGTACCATGGCCAGGACGGATCAGCGTGGGGAGGGCTTGTCCTGTCAGGGGATCTCTATCTTCACAGGTGCGTCCAGTGTCTGTTGGGGGACTGTTAAAAGTCCTTTCCGTATCCTTTTTAGCCACCTTTCTCAAGATCTTCATGTCTAGCTTACTTTCTGCTCCTCTCTTTTTCAAGATGTCCTGCTCTGTGTCTTTTGCACCCATTGGTCGATGTCCGATGAGGCTTTCCTCATGGACAGGCCATCTGAGGGAGCTCTTCCCGCGCTGGGCATCAGAAGGTACTTGGTGATGACCTCCATCCCTTGGAGCCAGCATATAGAGGGGCTGGAGCACCCTCCTTGGCAAACCCCATTGTTGCTGGATGGTCCTCTTATTAATGTGGAATTCCAAGCCACTGGAGATCTTTTGGGAAAGGAAGAAGAGTTCCCCTTGAATGGTGTTGATCTCCATCATGGTCTTCTGATTTGAAAGTGTTGGAGGAGGCTCTGGCAGTCATCTGACAGTTTGTTATGGGTCGGAATGTTCATGTTGGCTGGCCAGTACAGCAGTTATGCAAATCCGCCCTTATTGGCAGCCAATCATGTTCTCAGAATGTAGAGGCTGGGGGAGTCTTTGGCAGCCCCTGAGGATGCTGGGAAATGTAGTTTTATTTTTACTCGTTGTTTTGGGGGCCTTTTAGGTTTTGGGGGGAAGTTTCTTTGCTACAAATGTACCTTGCTTGAGGCCTATTTCTGTTGGCAAGTTTTGTGTTTCTGCGTTGTAAGGTTTCTCTGTTTGAGGTAGTCTTCACATGACGACTGTTCCTTTATATATATAGATGGTCACTCGTTGGACTGATACATATATTGTGTTCAAATGTGGTGTCAATTTGTTTTTGAGTTATGTTAATCCCACAAACGAACATTACATTTTTATTTATATAGATAGATGTTTTTAATTGTAGTCCGTGAGCTGCTTTTTGCTGACGATGCTGCCCTTGTAGCCCATTCAGAAGCAGCTCTGCAGCGCCTAACATCCTGCTTTGCAACAGCTGCAGAGCTGTTTGGGCTGGAAGTCAGCCTGAAGAAAATGGAAGTTCTCTACCAGCCCGCACCACAGGAAGAACACCATCATCCCCATGTCAGCATAGGCACATCTGTGCTTAAGTCCATTCAGCAGTTCACCTCCCTGGGAAGCATAATCTCTTCAAACGCCAAGATTGATAAAGAGATAGATCACAGATTAGCAAAGGCATATAGTGCATTTGGAGGCTTCACAAAAGAGTCTGGCGCAACAAGCACCTGAGGCAAAGCACCAAAATCAGTGTGTACAGAGCTATCATACTGTCTATTCTCCTCTATGGGTCTGAAACATGGGTCACCTATCGCCAACACCTACGACTCCCCGGACGCCTTCATCAGCGCTGTCTCCGCACAATCCTAAATGTACACTGGACTGACCATATGACGAATGTTGCTGTCCTTGAGCAAGCAGGGATCACCAGCATTGAGGCCATGCTATTGAGACCACAGCTGCGCTGGGCAGGGCATGTCTCTAGGATGGAGGACCACCGCCTCCCAAAGATACTACTCTATGGTGAACTCGCCATGGGTCAGCGCAAGAGAGGCGCCCCCAAAAAGAGATATAAGGACTCCCTGTGTGGAGATTCGATGTTAACTGTTCACCTTTATTAAAACGTGGCAAGGCAGGCTATCCCACCGCTGCCACCATTTGAAAAGATGCGTTTAACTTGTATTCGCTGCCACCATTTTGTACTGAGGTAACTATTTCACCACCGTTTGTAAAGAGAGATGATGTGTTAATTGCTATTAGGTTTCAGTGTGAGGCTTGTCTTTAATAATATAAACACCATGAGACTTCATTACACCCTGAAACAACATCTCAGGCTCGGCCAGATTGATCACCAACAATGGTCCACCCTGGCCTCACATCGGGGGGCATGGAGACGCACTATCCACAATGCTACATAAGAACATAAGAAGAGCCATGCTGAATCGGGCCTCAGCCCATCTAGTCCAGCATTCTGTGTCACACAGTGGCCCACTAGTTGTACACAGGGATCTCTAGCAGAAAGGAGGGCAAAACCCTCACCTGCTCCCGACCCCCACAACCAGTACCCAGGGGAAATCCTGCCTACCTCAACCAACTCCGAGGTGGCACTTGGATGTCCATTTCAGTAACTACTGATTCCCTTGGTATCCATGAATCTGTCTAATCCTGCCTTGAAGCTGTCCAGGCTGACAGCTGTCACAACCTCCTCTGGAAGTGAGTTCCATAATGCTGCGGCCTCTTTCGAGAAGACACGCCGAATGTGTCTCGAGGAGAAACGGTCGACAACGCAGAAAGAACCGCAACTTGGAAACGACATCACCCATGAATAATAAATAAACGAGGCAGCAGACTTTTGGGGGGGGGGGGTCCTTTGCCAGGGCTCCCTTGACATTCCAGAGTGCCTTGTGGTTGAGCAAGAAGCCTGCCTCCTGTGACCCCATCCATGGCAAGGACTGAGGGGAGGAGCCTTGGGGGAGTTACCTTGACAAGGGGGGCTCCGACCCTTGGCCCCCTTCTCTGCCCAGGACGCACCCAAGCCCTGCCTGGATGGGAGGCTGGGCAGAGAGGCGCTCCTGACGCGCGTTAAGCCGGAGCAGGAGGCGCGTGGGGATGCGCCGGCCCTTCCCTGCTTGTAGAGACAGGAATGCGTCCCGGTGCTGCTTTGTACAACTCACAGCTGTGCAAAGGAGGCGGAGGAGGGGATGGGAAGCGGATGCCTCCTTGCTCTCCAGACACATGCTCCCTAAGAAGACATGTCGGAGGTAAGGAAAAGTTCGGCACTTTGGCTTGGGTTTGGTTCCCTTTCTATGTCTCCCCCTTCCCTATCTTGACTGGGATTGTTGACTGAATTGTCGGGTTTTGAAGCAGATCCCTTGGAAGGCGCTTGGAGTGCAATCCTACCCATTCTTTCCCAGTTTGGAAGCTGGGGAAGCCTCTTGATCCCCAAACTAAGGCATTGATCTCAACCAGACTGACCTCCAAGGAACATGGACTTGGGTTTTGTAAAGGAAGAGTGTGCGTTGCCTTCTCGGTGTGGTTTTTCAGCAATCCTTTGTGATCTGAGTCTTTCCCTGTCTTCAGGTGGGAGCATCTGTAAGATTGCTTAGTTGACAGTGAGTTGAATCTGTCCTGCTTTTGGATGTGTATATTCATAGCTATCCAATGCATGCTTCTTTTTTTTCCAACTACAACGTGGTCAATCCAGGCAAGTGCTCTTAAGCAAATACATTATTGGGTTGCTGTGTGTTTAGGGTTGCCACTTTTTGATATAAGAAATAAGGGACATTTACGGGATTTTTCACAAAAATAAGGGACACTTCATTAAAAACCTGAAACTCAACCATTAAGTATAAATAGTTTTATTAACAGAATAAGATGATTGAAACTCACAAAAAGAAACTGACTTACACCCTTTTAACATTACATGGTATGTTTCTGCATGTTTTGCCATGCAGAAAAAACATTATTAGAACGACCTTATTTTCTCCATCTGTATTTAGTCTTTGACTTTGCTGACTTTAAAAGTGCACTGTCTAAACATTAAAATGAAATAAATTTTATAAGACAGTACATCTTCATTATTATTATTATGTCAATAGTTAATGGTATAGTATAGTATGGGATACACAGCATTGTATAGCATTGGGGTACACAGCTAGGTCTATTTTAAGAGTAACTCTCAAGCAACCAGAAACTATCTTTATCCAACATGATCTAACATTCCCCTTGCGTTACGGTTAATTGGGTCTACTGTACTTTGAAAAAGTCCCGTATCGCCTCTTCCTTCCAATGGGGATGCAGGCAGGCACACACTCGCAAGTGCGCGACTGTCAGCCTGCCCTGCGAGTTGGAATCCCCGGGCAGGCATTGCCGTGGAAACCGCATTGCGCGCCTTCCTCTCGTCAACCCTGCCCAGTCCTGTCCTGTTAGTCAATAATAAGGGACAGGGCCTAAAAAAACGGGACACAAATTATAGGGCCAAAATAAGGGACGTCCCTTGGAATAAGAGACATATGGCAACCCTAACTGTCATAGCTATCCAATGCATGCTTTTTTTTTGCAACTACAACGTGGTCAATCCAGGCAAGTGCTCTTAAGCAAATAAATTATTGGGTTGCTGTGTGTTTAGGGTTGCCACTTTTTGATATAAGAAATAAGGGACATTTACGGGATATTTCACAAAAAATAAGGGACACTTCGTTTAAAAACTTGAAACTCAAACGTTAGGTATAAATAGTTTTATCAACAGAATAAGGTAATGATTGAAACTCACAAAAAAAACCTGACTTACACCCTCTTCACAGTACATAGTATGTTTCTGCATGTTTTGTCATGCAGAAAAAACATTATTAGAACTACCTAATTTTCTCCATCTGTATTTAGTATTTGACTTTGCTGGCTTTAAAAGTGCACTGTCTAAACATTAAAATAAAATAAATTTTATAAGACAGTACATCTTCATGATTATTATGTCAATAGTTAATGGTATAGTATACTATGGGATACCCGGCATTGTATAGTATTGGGACGAAATGGCAGGTGTAAAGATGCACTGGCTGTTGTGCTTTCTGCAACCGAACTTGCCTATCTCAGATTGGCCTTTTAAGTCATCAACGCGCTTGTAAAAAGCGTGGGATGAGTCCTTCCTGAATCTTCGTTCGCAAAATAATGCCGAGAGAGAGAGAGAGAGAGGAGATAGTATTGGGATACACAGCTAGGCCTATTTTAAGAGTAACTCTCAAGCAACCAGAAACTATCTTCATCCAACATGATCTAACATTCCCCTTGGGTAACGTTTAATTGAGTCTACTGTACTTTGAAAAAGTCCTGTATCGCCTCTTCCTTTCAACGGTGACGCAGGCAGGTACACATTTGCAAGCGCGTGACTGTCAGCCTGCCCTGCGAGTTGGAATCCCCGGGCAGGCATTGCCGCGCGCACCTTCCTCTGGTCAACCCCACGCGGTCCTGTCCTGTTAGTCAATAATAAGGGACAGGACCTGAAAAAACGGGACATAAATTTTAGGGCCAAAATAAGGGACGCCCCTTAGAATAAGGGACATATGGCAACCCTATGTGTGTTTTCCAGGCTACACAGCAGGCCTGGGCAAACTATGGCCCTCCAGGTTTTTTGGACTCCAGCTCCCACAATTCCTAACAGCTGGCATGTTCCAGAAGCGTTCTTTCCTAATGTTTTGCCTGCACCTGTGGCAGGCATCCCTAGAGGTTGTGAGGTCAAGAAGTTACTGTTATTGTGTCTCACAAAGTCACAAGAGATCGAGGCATTTGTGCCAGAGTGGGTCAAAAAGTAATGCCTCAATCACTCTAACTTTTCTTTCTTTAGAGGTCACCTTACTCTACTGAAATAGTATTTTCTTGTTCCGACTGACTGATAAAACCATGGATCGTAAGCTAAAAAAAAGAGTTGTCATTGAATTTCTGGCAAAAGAAGGTTAATGTGCTCCTAAGGAAATCCGTAATTGCTTGCAGGATGTATTGTTGATGGCCAGAATCACTATGTTGTTGTGAGTTTTCTGGGCTGTATAGCCATGTTACAGAAGCATTCTCTCCTAACGTTTCACCCACATCTATGTCAGGCATCCTCAGAGATGCAGGCAAAATGTCATGCTTCTGAGAATGCTTCTGCCCATACAGCCTGGAAAACTTAAAACAATTTTCAGAATGTTTATGATTTGGCCCCTTCTGAATTTTACCTGTTTGGACCTATGTGGTTTCATATTCAGAGATTTGAATGACATTCAAATAGCTTTAAAATTATGAATCGTTGAAGCAAAACACGGATTTTTTCCAAAATGGTTTGGATGCCCGGGGTAAACGATGGTGCAAATGTGTACAAATTGAGGGTGACTATGTTGAGTGCTAGTTTGGCATAAAGGACAGTTCAGGCTAAGATCTGGAGCAACTTCTGCTGTTATATGTGCATTAATAATATTTTTATGACGCAGGAGGCAAAACTTTTTGATCCACCTGCGTATGCTTGCAAAAAGATGCTTCTGGGGAGTTGGTTCAGTGGGGTCTTCCTCCCACTTCACTTCGTTCCCATCTATCAGTTTGCTTGCTCTTCGTTATATATCCTGCATTATATGTCCTGTATTTTATGTCCACAAATTGATGGTGACTATGTTGAACGGTAGTTTTGCATAGAGGACAGTTCAGGCTATGATCTGGAGGAGGCAACACTTTTTGACCCACCCGCATCTGCTTCTGGGGAGTTGGTTCAGTGGGGTCTTCCGCCCACTTCACTTCGTTCCCATCCATCAGTTTGCTCGCTCTTCATTATATGTCCTGCATTATATGTCCTACATTTTGGAGATTTCTTGCCTTGGAGTGATAATTTTGTTACACATACTTCTAAATTGCAAAAATAAAACAGCAAAACTATTAGTATGAGCCATTAGAAACGGATACCTGCCTTTGAATTGGCTGCCTTCATTGCTTCATTCCACCAAAACCACACTCCCAAACTGTCATTTCTGTATTAACTTTGTTGGCATCCCTTCAGAAAAAGTTAATTACTCAACTGTTCAGTTCACACATCCTTTTATTTTCAAAATCTAGTTTATTTCACTAAAAAATAAATCAATATGTGGTGTCGACAGATTGCTTGGCTGATTGGAAAAGCCCTTTTTTAATGTAGTCACATTTTCTCTTTAGTTTTTTTTCCTGCATTAGAAATATACTAACAGTATATTCATATATAATGTAATAGTCCCTGTGTTTAGGGACCATTACATTAATGGAGGGTGTTGTTTTGTGATGATGATCTTGACATATGGGGTGCATCTACACCAAGCAAGGGCCCACTTCTGTGACCCTCCCTCCAGGTGTTTTGAACTTCCACAATTCCTAACAGCCAGTATTATTATTATTATATTTCTATAATATTGTTATATTATTTTATTATTAATATATTATTTTATTAATAATATATTATTTTATTATATAATTATTTTTATGGCTGGAATTGGCTTTGGATTGATGAATATGATTATCTGGCTTTGGGGTGAGAAGGGCGAGATATAAATATTGTAAGTAAATAAATAAATATTGTTGAAGGCTTTCATGGCTGGAATCACTGGGCTCTTGTAGGTTTTTCGGGTTGTCTGGCCATGTTCTAGAAGCATTCTCTCCTGACGTTTCACCTGCATCTGTGGCAAGCATCCTCAGAGGTTGTGAAGATGCTTGCCACAGATGCAGGCGAAACTTCAGGAGAGAATGCTTCTAGAACATAACCAGACAACCCAAAAAACCTACAACAGCTCAAATAAATAAATAAATAGTAAAATCGTGTATTTTACTGCACTGTTATGTGCTTTTGTAAGCCAGTGTTTCCCAACCACTGTGCCGTGGCACAGTAGTGCGCCGTGAGCGATCATCAGGTGTGCCGTGGGAAATTGGCACTCTCCTCCCTCCTAGCAGCCCCCTCAGAGGTTTCCAAGAAACAAATAGAGCCTCTCTGCTTGGAAATATTTTTTTTAGTATTGTACTGGATTTTTGGAGAATCCCCCCAAAGGAACTGTTTATAACAGCTTCATGACATCCATAGTTAACTGGAAGCAAGTTTCACTCAGGGTGAAATTTCACAAAGGTCTGGAGAACAAGCTCTATGAGGAGCGGCTTGAAGAGCTGGGCATGCTTAGCCTGAAGGAGAGAAGGCTGAGAGAAGACATGATAGCCATGTATACATATGTGAGAGGAAGTCATATATATGTTGTGTTCATCGAAACAGGCCCAGGTTTCACACTGAGTGTATAAATACATTTAAAAACATATTAACTATATGTATTACTGTGTTAGAGTGTTATTTTGTGTCATTTTGGTTGGTGGTGTGCCCCAGGATTTTGTAAATGTAAAAAATGTGCCGTGGCTCAAAAAAGGTTGAAAAACACTGTTGTAAGCTACCTTTAGTCTTTTTGGGGGGAGTGTTGGCATGATATCAGCATTTGTATGCTAATAGTGAATTTGTTTTAGTGTTTTGGTGTTTTATTGTTTTTAGTGCTATTTTATTGGTATTATGTTACGTGTTGTAAACCACCCTGAGCCTGTTGGAAAGGGCGGTATATAAATTGAAACAATAAAATAAAAATAAAATAAAAACAAAGTTTTATTATTATTTATTATTATATTGTGGAGGGAAAAAATGGCGCTTTTGACTTTTTAGAAAAATATATACCACTCTAAACAATATCTTAGCAATGTAATTGTTCCCAGTGATAAGGAAGGAAATGCAATGTTTTGGGCTGAAAATATCCAAATTGAGTAGCAGCAATCAAAATAGATAAAGCACCGGAATGGGGGTTTCTTTCTTTTTCTCCTTTCAAAATTGTACCCATGTTTTGAAAGAAGTGTGCCTATCTCAGGATGAGCTTGCTGCTGAAGAATTTTGCATATATATTTTTTGATCCTGCACCTCCTTGGCTCCTTGAACCTTGGGAGGTGATTGTTTGCCTTCTCTTCTGGTGAGCTAACTCTGCTGCGCTGTGTTGCAAAACCTGGAGGCATGTTATGCTCCCTTTTTTACTGTTGTTCCGGAGTCAGCTTCATTAGTTTCACTGATGGCACATCAGTGCGCGGCTGGTGCTGCCGCTTCCTCCCAGCGAGTCCCCGAGCAGGACTGGGGCTGCCTGGGTTTGGATAAGCTTGTAAGGATTTGTCAGCCAGATGTGACAAGATTGTCAAGAGGCAAGTAAAGGAGGAGATCTGATATTAATCAGTGCATAGCTCCGAGCCAAACTTTCTCAAAATGCAGTGTAGTAACATGTTCTTCTCATTTACTGGGCCTCTTTTGTGGCTACGGATCCGCCACTGTGTGCCTTTGACGGTTAAAGGGAATGCCAGCTAATCGCCTTTAATTGCCAAGGAAAAGCTTGTAGGTGGGGCGGAGAAAAAGTATGTACCTTGCTATCCATTGCAACTCTTTTTAATATCAATGTTTCTCAAACTTCCTAATGCCGCAACCCCTTCAAACAGTTCCTCATGTTCTGGTGACCCCCGACCATAACATTATTTTCGTTGCTACTTCATAACTGTGATTTTGCTACTGTTATAAATTGTAATGTAAATATCTGATATGCAGGATGTATTTTCATTCACTTGACCATACCCGATACGCCCTAATTTGAATACTTGATGGGATTTTGTCATTTGGGAGTTGTAGTTGCTGGGATTTATAGTTCCCATACAATCAAAGAGCATTCTGAACTCCACCAACAATGGAATTGTTGCTATATATAACTCTGAGTATATATACTCATAATATGTCAATAATTTATACTCATAGTATGTGCGTATATATTCACCGGGAATGTGGTGCAGCTGGCTAAGTGTCAGCTGCATAAGATCTCTCTGACCAGTAGGTCATGAGTTCGAGGTCTGCCTGGGTCGAGATGGGTGCTCGATCTTTAAGTGTAGCCTGCTGTCGACCTTTACAGCCCAAAAGACAGTTGCATCTGTCAATTAGGACAGTGTTTCCCAACCTTTTTTGAGCCGCGGCACACTTTTTAACATTAAAAAAATCCGGGGGCACACCACCAACCAAAATGACACAAAATGACACTCTAACACAGTAAAGAACGGCTGGGGGATGGTGGCCTGCTGGGAGCAGCTGCTGGGAGTGCCGAAGCCGGGGGGAGGGGGCGGAGCCAGGCCGCGCCATTCCCCTCCCCCTCCCCCTGGCTTCAGCTCTCCCCCAGCTCCTCCAACCTTGAGGGGGCAATGCCAAGCCAGCGGTGGCAGATCCAGCACAATGCTGGCTTGGCATTGCCCCCTCAAGGCTGGAGAAGCTGTGGGAGTGCTGAAGACGGGGGAGGGGGCGGAGCCATTCCATGCCCCGCCCTCTCCCCCCAGCTTCAGCTCTTTGTGCTGGCAGATCCAGCACAATGCTGGCTTTGCTCTCTCCTCCCTATGACGCTATTCCCTTCCCACACAGAACCCCCATGACCAACAGAAAATCAAGACTGGAGGGAGATCACTTGCAAATTCCTTTCAGATATTATCTTGTTATCAATTATTCCTTTCTAAACTTCAAGTATTCCCAGATGTTTTGAGAGACACAGCTAACTGGTCAATACTCCCAAGTTAATAAAACAAAAGGAAGGCGTTATGTTGGCCTGTAAATTAAACATTAGTGTTTTGAAACCGTCTCAGGAAAAGCGGAAGTTTCTTGCCAATCATATCAGTTATGCCATGTCAAAGCATATTGTTACCGAACATTTTGGAAATAGCCTGGCCCAGAGGGGGCAAAAGGCCCAGAAGTACCCCTAAAGCGAGGATTTCAGCAAAAACTTCTGGCGAGTTTTAAAAGAAATTAAAAATCCCTTGCCCAAATGATCTCACCAAGAAGGCCGAAAGAAGATACCACTGAAGTCTTTATTCTCGTCAGCTGAGGAGGATGACAACCACAATATCCTTGTCGCAAAGCAGTCATAAAGTTACATTCAAACTACATGCCATTTTATAAGGTTACAGATTCAAATTTCCCACTTTCCGCCCCCAGACCAGCTTTGTGTTGATTGGATGGAATCTTGCTGTCTGGCTGCATCTTCTTTCGGTTTCCAGCCAATGGGGGCGAAGAGGTGGGCGATGAGTAGAACAATGAAGGCAGAAAAACATTTTGATGGGATTACATATGTAGATCAAGAATCCTCCTGTTCTCAGGCTGAGCAATTCTATTGTCTTTTGGTTGATGATCAAATGTCCTCATCTGTGTTTTTCTCTGTTTGACAGACACAGATTGATATATTGCTGCAGGGTCTCAGTTCTTTGGATGGTAAACAAATGAAGAAGCTGTAGCCATGTACCAGTTTCCGAGGCTGATAGAGGTGGCCGTTTATGAAATATAGAAATAGTTTTGCCTATTAATCAATAGCCCAAGGTAGGCGAAACTCAGAGGCCTTGGTCTATTGATTAGCAAAAACCAGTTTTGGCCCAAAGGGGAAAGACCCTTTTGGAAAAGGCTGGCTCCTGCTATTATCATGCAAATGAGGCTAGTGGAGGGGTGATTGAATCACAAGCTTGCAGCTGTCAAGCCTCGCCCAAGGTAGCTGGCTAAAGGTAAACAGTGGCACTTTCATATTTTTAAAATTACATACATGAGGGGAGATAAATTGGGGTTTATGGGGGAAATATACCATCCTGATCACCACTGCCTTCCTACCAGCAGGGGCGGTCTAAGGTAATTTTAAATGGTAGGCGAACATTATTTTGGTGCCCCCCCAAAACATTATTTTGCCGCCCCCCATGTAAAACAAATATACAATTATAATATCACAATACCATTAGTAGTATTATATTGTATCAAGGTATATACAATATCTTATACCATACTCCTACTATATTATATCATAATTATATTATACTACCTTACAATATAATTATATTATAATATATTGACATTATAATATAATGTAACATTCTATTATATTATTATTTTAATAATAATAATCTATTATTTATTATTAAAATAATAAAATTATTTATTTAAATAAAATTATCCTCTACTAAATATTTTCATTACTCCTATAAAACTCAAATAACCCAAAATAAAGTAAAATAAAATATTATATATTACTATTTTGTACAATACCACTATACTGCAATATTGTTTGCAATATTACATGTAATATAAAATATATCATCATTCTATTGTTATATTGTATTTGTATTATATTGTATGACAATGTTAAGCAGAACTGTATAATAATCAACAAGAAATGCAATGTAAATGCATCAAAATCAGAATATATTACCTATCACCCGTCTCATAATTCAGGGAGTCTCCCATAAGTCCAAAATTAGGATCCCAATGTAAATGTAAATAGAAAAACAGCCAAAATGTTCAAATGGGCAAACTTGGGCCCTCCCTCCCTCTAGGCGTTTTGGACTCCAACTCCCACAACTCCTCATAGCCTCAGGCCCCTCAGGTCTAGACAGAAATAGAGCCGAAGAAATGAAGGAGAGAAGAGGTCGCAGAGGAGGAGGAGGAAAGCCCTTCATTCATTCCTTCACGTACACTTCCTTCACTGATTCTTTCTCCTTCCTGCAACTGCGCACGCGCGGTGGAGACAAAGGGGAGAGGGGAAGCACTCCTGCCTGCCCGATAGGGAGTGCTTGAGGCTTCACGCAAGAGAGCTACTGGGCATGCACGGAGGTTTTCGCGCATGTCAGCCCCTCCTGCGCTCAACTTCAGCTCCAGAGCAACTGCGCCCAGAAGCGGCGCCGGGAGCGCACAAGGCCGGGGTCAAAAAGCAGGCAGCTGCAGCACTGTCTGAGGAACATCGGCAGGGCCAGGACGGCGCCCCATGCGGCCAGGATGGCGCCCCCTTCCCAGATGGCGCCCTAGGCGGCCGCCTACTTGGCCTATCTTGTAGGACCGCCCCTGCCTACCAGAAAGATACGCAGCTTATTAGATTCATAAAAGATAGCCCAAGAGAAAGGGGTCCTAGACAGAAAGGAAAAAGTATTTGGGAATGAGCAAAAGTCCATAAGAGAAATGCAAAAGGAAAATAACTGGGTGTATTCATGAAGTGTGGGTTACAGGGGCATTGTCATGTGGGACCACGGGGCCATGGGAAGAGCTTTAGCTTCCCATGTGGGGGACAGATAGGAGATTATGGGATCACTTCCAGCCTGGTGTTCTTGGGAAAACTATGAATCCCTTGGTTTTAAACTGTCTTCTATAGAGCCTAAGAAAAAAAAGGGGGTCACCTCCGATATCAATATCAGTTAGTTGAGGAAATGTTATAAAATGACTGAGCTTCAGGAATGTTTGTAGGCCATCAAGTTGTATATGGGAAATCCAGAGTTAGGACACCCCAAAAGGAACCGCGGTGGCACAATGGATTAAACCCTTGTGCTGACTGAACTGCTGACCCGAAGAGCTGAAAGTTGGCAGCTTGAGCCCATAAGACGGGGTGAGCTCCCTTTTGTCAGCCCCAGCTTCCCATATGGGGGCATGAGAGAAGCCTCCCACAGGATGGTAACACATCTGGGCATCTCCTGGGCACCGTCCTTGCAGATGGCCAATTATCTCACACCAGAAGCGACTTGCAGTATACTCTCACTTTGCTTCTGACACAATAAGAAAACAAAAACAAAAAGAGGATGCCATGGAAATATCGGACCTGCCTATGTGTCCGATTGCTATATAATAATAATATTTTATTTCTAGACCACCCTCTTTCCTCAAAGAGACTCGGGGCGGTTTACACACATATTAAAAGGCAAACATTCAATGCCGCCATTAAAATCACACAATATCAAAAGATGGGAATTAAACATTAACAGGCTTATTACAATGAAAGAATTAAAATAAAAATAATGAGAGATGCAAATACTTAAATAAAACATAATTACACCAATAAAACATAATTGCACAAAAACATGTATCCTGAACAATGAAAACGACCAAACTGCAAAAGGTGCCAAGCGTCAATTGTAATTCCAAATAGATGGTAGCAGCCATAAAGTGCTGATTGTGCTCCTCGTCCTCTTCCTCTCCACATGCTAAGGTACACAGGTGTGTTTTCAGAAGTTGTTTTGAAGGAGAAGAAGGTGGGGGGCATTTTTATTTCTTTTGGAAGGGAGTTCCAGAGGCGGGGAGCCATCACGGAGAAGGCCCCCTCTCTCGTTCCCACCAACTGCACATGTATTGGGGATGGGACTTCTTCACAGACCGCAATGCAGAGAAGGTCTATATAGGGAGATGCGGTTAGACAAATAACCTGGACCCAAAATATTTAGGGCTTTATAGGTAACGACTAGCACTTTATATTTAGCCCAGAAGCGGACTGACAGCCAGTGGAGCTGCCGCAACATGGGAATAGTTCTCACCCTATACGCAACCCCAGTTAGTAACCTGGCTGCCAATCTTTGGACTAGCTGTAGCTTCTGAACTATCTGCAAATGCAGTTCCACATACAGGCCCGGATTACCCATAAGGCCTACCTAGGCCATGGCCTAGGGACACAAGCTGAGGGGGGCGCAGATCACGGACCAAAAAAAAAAGTTGAAACAAATAAAAACACCATGGCTGGCCCCTGGGGTCTCTCCCAACTCTCGGAGCTTGCGAATGCCAAGGGGAGTTGGGTGTGTTGGTTGTGGGGAGGGTGCCTGGCTCTGTCCCTGGGTCCAATCCTGAGGACCTGGCCCTCTTCTCCCTCCCTCCCTTCCGGACATGACCTCCTTTGCGGAGGGAGGGAGGGAGGGAGCGAATGGCGTGCGGGCGGGCACCCCGGCCTGGCTGGCCCCCTCCCTCCATCTTTCCTGGGGAGGCTGTCCCCGGGGGCCTTGGCTGCTCCCTTGGCTGGGAAGGAGAAGGAGGCCAGGTGGGGGGCTCTGCTTCTTGGGAGGGAGGGAGAGCGTCCTGACTGTGTGTGTGTGAGAGAGAGAGCTATTGTTCACCAGGGGAACTCTGCTTTTGTGCAAATAATGACCCTTACATGTGTGTGTGTGTGTTCTGAATGGGTTGCGTGGGGGGGGGGGCAGTCCCGGGGTGGAGGGTCTTTCTTGCTGGAGTCTCCTCCAGGGCTGGTGAGTTGCCCATATCAGCCAGTCTTTCCTTATGGCTTCTATCATCAAAACATGGATGGGGAGAGCGGGTTCAGCTGCCGAAAAATGGCTTTTGGGGAGGGAGGGAGGGAGGGAGGGGGGCCCTTTCAGGGAGGACCCGGGGGGCCCTTGAGGGCACATCTTCGCAGCCCAGGACCTTATTTATTTATTTATTTATTTCGGATTTTACCCCGCTCTTCTCAACCCCCAAGGGGGACTCAGAGCGGCTTACAGTACGGCACAATTCGATGCCCACATAATAACAATATAAACCCCAAAACAATTCAACAATTAAAATACATTAAAAATACATTAAAATACAACTACATTAGCACCATACACATTCACTCTGGATTAAAACAATGTTCAGTCCATAAAAACATTGGCCATAATCACCCACTTTCATTAAAAACAATCTAAAATGCTGCCTTGTGCTGGTGTACGGACCTGCTCCCTGGATCGTACATCAATAGGAGAGCCTCTGCCCTTGAGGGCACATCTTCGGGTGGGGGAGGGGGCAGCCCAGGACCTTTGCAACCATCAGGCAGGCAGGCAGGCAGGCAGGCAGGGAGGGAGGAGGCTCCTCCAGAAGACTTGGGCCAAGCAAGGGTCGGGGTCAAGGCTTCAGTGTCCGCACGGGGGGGGGGGAGGGAGGACACGGTCTCTGCTGCGGGGAAGGGGGACTGACTATGTGTGTGGCTCATGCCCACAGCCAGCCCCCCCTCCCCCCCGGCGGAGAATGTGGCTTGCCCCTTGCCCTGCCAGGCAGGACTCTTCTGCCTTCCTGGCACACTGTGAGTAACGAAACAAAAACGCAAACACGGGTGGAATCCAATATCAATATTCAATTGAATATTGAATATTGATATTGGATTCCACCCGTGTTTGCGTTTTTGTTTCGTTACTCATAGTGTGGGGACTACTACATTTTTTCTTCCTGGCACACTGGCCAGGCAAGGATCGACGGACGGACACAGGGATGGAGGACACCCGCCTGCCCGCTCCCTTCGCCTCGGCTCTCCTGTCCCGCCCCGGCCCCTGGCTCTCAGCTGCCCGGGACACCCCTCCTTTTGCCTGGCCATGGGAAGCACCTGCCGGAGCCTCCTGGTGGCCTTGGCCTCCCTGCTCTGCTGCCTGGCAGGTAAGGAGGGAGCCCGGCCCTTTCCCGGGGGGGGGGGGGACGTGCAGTAGAGGTTGCCTTAAAGGGGGCATAATTCCAAAGTGTGGCCTAAGGCGCAAAAAGGTGTTAATCTGGGCCTGTCCACATAGAGAGCATAGCGGTAGTCCAAATGGGATGTAACTAAGGCATGGACTACCATGACTAAGTCAGTTGGTGCACAAGTTTTAACTGTGCGAAGGCGCATATGGAGTTCTAGGATCAGCAATGAGGCCCGGATCACCTCCAGACTGTGAACCTGTGCCTTCAATAGGAGTATGACCCCATCCAGCACAGGTTGCAACCCCATACCTTGTTCTGCCTTTCAACTGACCAGGAGTACCCCTGACTTGTCTGGATGCAATAACTTGCTTTTTCTCTCTTTGCAGCCACTGCATTTTTAACCTCATTGGATTCAGTTCTGTTTTGAAATTACGATCGTAGTGTTTGTATCTGTTTCTCTTTCTTACATAATTTTGGTTCACCTTTGTTTTCTTTGTGTGTGTGTGTGTGTGTCAGGAGCAACTTGAGAAACTACAAGTCGCTTCTGGTGTGAGAGAATTGGCCGTCTGCAAGGACGTTGCCCAGGGGACACCAAGATGTTCGGATGTTTTACAATCCTTGTGGGAGGCTTCTCTCATGTCCCCGCGTAGGGAGCTGGAGCTGACAGAGTGAGCTCAACCTGCTCTCCCTGGATTTGAACTGCTGACCTGTCAGTCAGCAATCCTGCTGGCGCACAGGTTAAACCCATTGCGCCACTGGGGGCTCCGGTTTTCATTGTGAGTCACAGTGAATGCTAACAAGGCTCCTGCAAAGGCCACAAACTGTGCCGCAGTCGGCCGGCCCCAATGAGTGCCATGCTGGGGTCCCCCGGCAGAATGACAGGACACTTCAGACCTGGCTCTGTAAAAGGCATGCTCAGGACTCTGGGAAGGAAGAGAAGATGGAAGGAAGGGGAAAGAAAGGAAGGAAGGAAGGAAGGAAGGAAGGAAGGAAGGAAGGAAGGAGGGGAAGAGGAAGAAAGAAAAGAAGAACGAACTATGGAAAAGGAAGAAAAGAAAAGCAGGAAAGAGACAAGGAGGGGAAAAGAAAGAAAGAAATGGGAAGGGAGGAAAGGGTGGGGAAAAGAAAAGGAGTGAGGAAAAAGTAAAACAATGAAGGGAAAAGAAGAAAAGAAAGAAGGAGAGAGAAAGGGAAGTGAAAAGAAAGGAAGGAGAAGGAAAGGAAGACTTGGAGAAAAGAATAGAAGAGGAAGGAAGAGGGAGAATGGAGGAAAGAAGGAAGGGGAGAGAGGGAGGGAAAAGGAAGGAGAGAAGGAAAAAGTGAAGGGGGAGAAAGGAAGGAAGGAAGAGAGAGAATGGAGGAAAGAAGGAAGGGGAGAAAGGGAGGGAAAAGGAAATAGAGAAGGAGAAGGAAATTGTGAAGGGAAAAAAGAAAGGAAGGAAGAGGAAGGAAAAGGGAGAATGGAGGAAAGCAGGAAGGGGAGAGGGGGGAAGAAGGAGAGAAGGAAAGAATGGAAGAGGAAAGAAGGGAGGGAGGGAGGGAGGGAGGGAAGGAAGGAAGGAAGGAAGGAAGGAAGGAAGGAAGGAAGGAAGGAAGGAAGGAAGGAAGGAAGGAAGGAAGGGGGAGAATAGAGTGGAATTATGTGCAATGACTACCTGAATGACCTGGATTATGATTGTGGATTGCATGGTTTTATAGTGATAGTAATGCTTTATAATGTTTTAATGTACTTAACTTTGATTTTAATTTTAATGTATTTTAACTGTATATTGCTGCTAAGACATTGAATTATTGCCTATCTGTAAGCCGCCTTGAGTCCGCTCCGGGGTAGAGAAAGGCAGAATATATCTGTTTATATAATAAAAGTGAATGTTTGTATGTATGTATGCGTGTGGATATGTGGCAGCTTTTTGATTGGCTCCCACTGTGGTAAAATTTGCATATGGTCTCTGATTGGCCAGCCTCAGCATTCAAACATTCTTAGGCGGCAGACAGAGGGAATTGGTTGCCACTGCAGTATAATTTGTTTATGGTCTCTGATTGGCCACTGTCAACATTCCAACATTCTTAGGAGGCACAGAGGAGAAAAGAAAAGGCCTCACAGACCAGGCCCATAAGAACATAAGACATAAGAAGAGCCATGCTGAATCGGACCTCAGCCCATCTAGTCCAGCATTCTGTATCACACAGTGGCCCACCAGTTGTACACGGGGATCTCGAGCAGAAGGGAGGGCAAAACCCTGACCTGCTCCCGACCCCCCCACAACCAGTACCCAGGGAAATCCTGCCTACCTCAACCAACTCTGAGGTGGCACTTGAATGTCCTTTTCAGTAACTACCGATACACTTGGTATCCATGAATCCGTCTAATCCTGCCTTGAAGTTGTTCAGGCTGACAGCTGTCACAACCTCTTCTGGAAGTGAGTTCCATAACCCAATGACCCTCTGGGTGAAGAAATATTTCCCTTTATTAGTCCTAACTTTCCTACCTTGGAGCTTCAGGGAGTGCCCTCTAGTCCTAGTGTTTTGTGACAAAGAAAATAGTTTTCTTTATTCACCCTTTCTATCCCATGCATGATTTTATACACTTCGATCAAGTCACCTCTTAAACGCCGTCTTTCAAGGCTGAAAAGACCAAGGCGTTGCAACCTGATTTCATAAGGGAGCTGCTCCATCCCTTGGATCATTCTTGTTGCCCTTTTCTGTACCTTTTCCAGTTCCGTTATATCCTTCTTAAGGTGCGGAGACCAGAATTGTACACAGTACTCCAAATGTGGCCTTACCATCGATTTGTAGAGAGGCAATACAACATTTGCTGACCTATTTTCGATTCCCTTCCTGATCATGCCAAGCATAGAATTTGCTTTTTTCACTGCTGCAGCGCACTGGGTTGACATCTTCATTGAGCTGTCCACCAAAACCCCAAGATCCCTTTCCTGGTTTGTCTCGGAAAGCTTTGACCCCATCAATTGGTAGGTGTAGTTGGGGTTCTTTGCCCCGATGTGCATGACTTTACACTTGTTTAGGTTAAAATGCATTTGCCACTTTGTTGCCCATTCACTCAATTTCGGGAGATCTTTCTGGAGCTCTTTACAATCAGTTTCATTTTTAACTACCCTGAACAATTTAGTGTCGTCTGCAAACTTTGCTACCTCAGAATTCACTCCTACATCCAGGTCATTAATGAATAAATTAAAAAGTAACGGACCCAAAACTGAACCTTGGGGTACGCCACTTCTCACCTCTTTCCACCCAGAGAAATGTCCGTTTATTACCACCCTTTGTTTCCTACAGTTTAGCCAGGTTCCAATCCAGGACAAGACCTGTCCTCTGATTCCATGGCTGAAGAGCTTATTTAGGAGCCTTTGGTGAGGGACTTTGTCAAAATTGACTAGGCCTCAGTTAATGGGATATTGTGTATAGGCTGAATTGACAGTAACCAACCTTGGCACACAGAGCCCCTATGACCCACACTACATCCTGGTGAGATGGACCATGGATGATGGGACTTGAAGTACTGCCACTCACTTCACAAGACCGCTGCCAACCTCATCCAATGACTGATCAATACCAAACTTGGCACACAGAGCCCCCATGACCCACTCTACATCCTGGTGCAGTTTGGAGAAGGATGGAACATGGACGATGGGACTCACAGTACATTCACTCACTTCCCGAGACCACTGCGAGCCACATTAACAACTGATAAAGACCAACTTTGGCACACAATGCCTTTCTCAAATTACCTGGGCACCGCCGGGTCCCTTAGGTAGTAGTTAATAATAATAATAATAATAATAATACCAGCAATAGCTGGTGCAGCTGCCAAATCCCAAGGAGGAATCCAAAGAGTGCATTGGATAGCCTGGAAATAAAACCAGGGGCTTAGAGTGACATCTGGAAAAATGAATTGGGTATAGTTGTAATATTTTGCTACACTATAAAAACAAAAGGGAGTATCCATGACAGGTTAAGGATAGGGGGGAAATATACAAACCCACGAAATAAGTGAAAGTACATTATCATAACATTAGCTTGTATCTGAATCTGCTTTTACGACTCCTTTGAACTTCCTCCTTGCAAACTTTGTTTAGGTGCTCTAAGAGTCCCTTTATGAACTGAATGATCTTCTAGAGCTGAACATCATTCAGTCTGTGGAATTTACTGCCTCTCATGGTGCGCAGTGAGGTCATATAATTGAACCCACTGTATTTGACATCTCGTGGAGTCAATGAGGCCTTGCCTCGAAACAACAGGCCTTTTGGCTCTCGCTTAAATGAAACCTATAAAGTAAATTCATGACTTTATGCGGCTCTATTAGAGCATGCCAAACGCTAAGCTAACCTGCTGTCTGAATTAAAGCAAAATGATCCCCGTCGTAGATTGATTTTCAGTGTGCAATGATGTGTGTTCTGTAACTTGGTGGGCACTTTGTAACTTTTTATCACGAATGTATGTGAGTGTGTGTGTGGTTGCGTAGGCAGGGCCCAGTGCACTGCTTTGCCTGGCCGACTATAATACTGTTAAGATGGCCTTACCTTGAGGGGTGGAGGACTCTTCTTGATGTCCGTCTTTCAAGAGCACTTATTTGTGCATTTCTGCAAAGCAGAGGGTTAGACTACATCAGCGTTTCTCAACCTGGGGGTCGGGACCCCTGGGGTTTCACGAGTGGGTTACAGAGGGGTCGCCAAAGACCATGTATTTCTAATGGTCTTAGGAAGGCATTTGGTAGAGGAGGCTGAAGACCGGGTGCACCTGGCTAATGTGGCTCAGCTGGCTAAGTGTCAGCTGCATAAGATCTCTCTGACCAGTAGGTCATGAATTCGAGGCCTGCCCGGGTCGAGGTGGGTGCTTGACCTTTAAGTGTAGCCTGCTGTCATGGCCGTAGCCAGGATTTTGGTTCGGGGGCTGAGACTGGGTGGAAGAGGGTCTACCCTAGCAAACCTTTTGTATTGTTATCCCAATAACCCCATTAATGTGAGATATAATGGGCATGGTGATCAGATCATGATTTAAATGCACATAACAGTTTAAATAATGTACCAGTAAGGCCTTCTCGCGGACCACCCTGAGAATTAAGGGGGGGGGGCTGAAGCCCCCTTAGCCCCCCCCCCCGGCTACATGCCTGCCTGCTGTCAATCTTTGCAGCCCAAAAGACAGTTGCATCTGTCAAGTAGGAGATAAAAGTACCACATTAAGTGGCGAGGCAAATTTTGACTGAATTATGAGGCCAATAAAGAACTCCACGAATGCTAAGAATGCAGAAGGAACAACAAGGGACGCTGAGAGATGAGGAGTGTGTCAGCTCCCCCTGGTGGCCAGAGTTTGCCTCTGTTCGTCTATATGTGTGTATGTGGAAACGGCAGGGATTGTCTGCTAAGTATGTGTACCTGAAATCCGCTCTGAGTCCCCTTCGGGGTGAGAAGACCGGAATATAAATAAAGTGTATTATTATTATTATTATTATTATTATTATTATCTCTCCGCCTGTCCTTCTCTTCCTTTTTGGAAACAAACGGCAAGTCCTCCAACCAAAAGCCCTCCTCTGCTGTGACTGGCCGGACTCTCAGCAAAGGGAAGGGTTGTGACTGAGACTTAGGGAGAGCAAGCGTGCTCGGTGCGTGGCAGAGAGTGGCACATGTGCGAGCGAGGGAGAACCTGCAAGGCTAGAGGGAGGCTCGCACCAGCCAGTCTCTTCAAGGCATGGGGGTTCTGTGTGGGAAGTTTAACCCAATTCTATCATTGCTGGGGTTCCGAATGCTCTTTGATTGTTGGTGAACTATAAATCCCAGCAACTACAACTCCCAAATGTCGAGGTCTATTTTCCCGAAACTCCACCAATGTTCACATTTGGGAATTTTGAGTATCTGTGCCAAATTTGGTCCAGATCCATCACTGTGTGAGTCCACAGTGCTCTCTGGATGTAGGTGAACTACAATTCCAAAACTCAAGGTTAATGACCATCCAACCCTTCCAGTAGTTTCTGTTGATCATGGGGGTTCTGTGTGGGAAGTTTGGCCCAATTCCATCATTCCTCTTTGATTGTAGGTTAACTATAAATCCCAGCAACTGCAACTCCCAAATGACAAAATCAACACCTCAACACTACCAGTATTTGAATTTGAGTGTATTGAGGCTCACACTGGAGGACTTTATTTATTTATTTATTTAAAACTTTTGTACCCCGACCTTCTCACCTCCATAGAGGGACTCGGACCGGCTTACAGCAAGATTCAATGCCATACAATTTAAAAACATCTACAACAACATATTAAAATACATAAAAAGCCCAAGACATAAAACCACATCGCCACTACAAACAATTCCACTCGGACTATAGCCATTCTCAGCCTATTCTGGGAAAGCTTCGTTCCACATCCAAGTCTACACCAGCCTCCTAAAGGACAACAGAGAGGGGGCAGATCTAACATCACTTGGGAGATTGTTCCATAGCCGAGGGGCCATCACAGAGAAGGCCCTGTTTCTCGTTCCCACCAGATGCATGTGCGCAGATGGCGGGACCGAGAGCAGGGCCTCTCTGTAGGATCTTAGTGTCTTCGATGGTTCATAGGGGAGAATCCCCACTAAACTTTTGGAGTATTTTCTGTTGGTCATGGGAGTTCTGTGTGCCAAGTTTGGTTTAATTCCATCACTGGTGGAGTTCAGAATGCTCTTTGATTGTACGTGAACTATAAATCCCAGCAACAAAAACTCCTAAATGACAAAATCAATCTCCCCGACCCCACCAGTATTCAAATTTGGGCATATCAGGTACTTGCGCCAATTTTGGTCCAGTGAATAAAAATCCTGCATATCAGATATTTACATTATGATTCATAACAGTAGTAAAATTGCAGTTATGTAGTAACAACAAAAATAATTTGATGGTTGGGGGTCACCACAACATAAGGGGCCGCAGCATTAGGAAGGTTGAGAAACACTGTACTAGATGGTCCTTATGGTCCCCTCCAGCTCAAAGATGCCATCATTCTAAATCACTTGGTGGGGAGCCAGTATGGTCTGGTGCAGGCACCATGCGGCTGAAGGGAAAATGGAAGGGGCCTGAGGTTGTTGGGAATTGTGGGAGTTGAAGTCCAAAACACCTGGAGGGCCCAAGTTTGCCCATGCCTGGTCTAGTGCTTTGAGTGCTGGACTATGACTCCTGAAGCCAAGAGAAGAATCTCTGTTTGGTCCTGGAAGGCCACAGGAGCTAGGGATGATGGTAGTTGCACTCTCTTCTTCTCAAAAGTAAATCCTCTATAAACAAACATCTGGAGGACCTCACGTCCCCCAGCCCTGGTATGTAAATACTACAGATCTCTTGATGTTTTAATCTGTCTCTTGATCTTCCAGGCTATCCAATGCACTCTGGTGAACTGCAGCTGTCAACGCTTCAAACCAGGGAAAATAAACCAGCGACAATGTGATCAGTGTCGGCATGGATGGGTAGCACACGGTAATAAGCCACAATTTATTGGAACCTTTCTCTAACCACAAACTGACCATGCTGTACAAATTTGTTTGAATACAGTTTAAAGTTTATTAACAACTAGCTTGGGGACCCGGCGTTGCCCGGTTTATTTGAAAACACCAATTATAATGGTCCAAAATGCATAAGGTTGTAGGTGAACTACAACTCACATAATGGCAGGTTAACCCCGAGAAACTCCAATCAGTACTTAAAGTTTATTATGTTGGGCAAGTTTGCTCTAGATGCATCATCAATGGGTTTCAGTGTGCTCTCTGACTGTAGGGTAAACTACAACTCCAACTATGGTGAGTCAGTCCTCTCAAATCCCTCCAGTAGGTTGAGTTAGTCATAGGGGTTCTGTGTGCCCAGGCCCGGATCACCCATAAGGCCACACTAAGCCACGGCCTAGGGCCGTAGCCAAGGGGGGAGCGCCAGATCCGCCCCCCATTTTTTTAAAAAAGTTGATCTTTGGGTGCTTCTGCACCTGTGTGCGGACTCGGAGCGCCATCCACGCCCCCCGCGCCCCCCCAATCCTCCTTGGCTTTTCCCTCCCTCCTCAGGAGTCAGGCCACGCTAAGACTCCCAGAGGCCACAGAGCGACCGCTGTGCAGCCCCCATCCATGCAGCGCTGCGCACCTCAAGAGTCTGGAGAAGCTGTGGGACAGCTGAAGCCGGGAGGAGGGGGCGGGGCATAGCGGGGCCTGGCTCCGCCCCCTCCTCGCAGCTTCAGCTGCCCCCACAGCTTCTGCAGCCTTGAGGGAGCATTGCCAAGCCAGTGGTGGCATAGTAAGCACCTGGCTCTGCCCCCTCCCCCTTGGAGGTGGCGGGAGGTTGGTTTAAAGGGGGCGTAATTCCAAACTGTGGCCTAGGGCGCAAAAAAGTGTTAATCCGGGCCTGTGTGTGCCAAGTTTGGTCCAGGTCTATCATCAGTGGAGGTCCAAGTTTCTCTGGTTATGGGTGAACTACAACTCCCAGAAAGGGAGGTCAGTCCCACCCCCCAACCCCCAAACCCTTCGTGATAAATGTTTGGCTTATCAGGTATATGTGCCAAGTTTGGTCCAGATCCACCGGTGTTTGGGTTCACAGCTCTCTGGGTGTAGGTGAACTACAACTCCCTCAAATCAAGGTGAATTTCCTACAAAGACCTCCAGTATTTTTTTTGCTGGTCATGGGCCCGAGGCTGTTAGGAATTGTGGGAGTTGAAGTCCAAAACACCTGGAGGGACGGGCCCAAGTTTGCCCATGCCTGGCTTAAATCGGTGACTGACTGTTTGAATGTTTTTATACTGTTTTTATACTGTTTTATATTGTTTTTATTAAAATTGTATATTTATGCTTTTGGTTGTGGGCACCATGGTGTGCCGGTTGTTAGCCGCCCTGAGTCCCTCTGCGGAGGTTGAGATAGGACAAGATACAAATGTCCGAAATAAAATAATAATAATAATAATAATAATAATAATGAATTAGCTTATGATGGGATTGGCAGTATTCCCTAATGCCTCCATTGTTTGTAACTTCTTCGCTTCCTTACTTCTCCATATCTAGCAAGGTACGTGTTTGTCATTTATGTTTTGTTTTCTTTTTCCTTTTAGCTTTAAGTAAACTAAGGATCCCAAATCTCTGTTCCGCAAGCCAAGTGGAAATAGTCCAGTCTAATGTGGTCTTTGATATTGGCAGCCTCATGCTGTATGGAACACAAGCCATTCCCATCCGTCTCAAAATCCTTCTGGATCGTCTTTTCAGTGTCCTGAAACAAGAAGAGGTCATACATATCCTCCATGCTCTGGACTGGACACTTCAAGACTATATTCGCGGATATGTCTTACAGGTGAGTATTCCAAGGGTCACATTATACCTAGTTTGAGTCTGCGGTTACTTCTAGTGGGAAGACAGGAGAAAGGAGATACCATGTGGTCCAGTGCCCTCAAGGTCTCACTTTAACCTTTGGGTTTATTTCACACTAGCTTGGGGACTCGGCGGTGCCCAGGGTATTTGAGGAAGGCATTGTGTGCCAAGGTTGGTTCCTATTAGATGTTTATGTGGCTTGCAGTGGTCTCAGGAACTTAGTGAAGGTACTGCAAGTCCCATTGGCCATGGTCCATGCCCCTCCAAACAGCACCAGGATGTAGAGTAGGTCATGGGGTCATGGGGGTTCTGTGTGTCACATTTGGTCTTGATCATTCTTTGGATGAGGGTTGCAACGGTCTTGGAAGGTGAGTGAAGGTATTCCAAGTCCCATCATCTGTGGTCCATCCTCCTTGAAACAGCACAGGGTGTAGAGTGGGTCAAGGGGGCTCTGTGTGCAAATTTTGGTCTGTATTGGTCATTGGGTGAGGGTCATGTTGTGAATTGGGCCATTGGGCCCCTGTGTGCCAAGTTTGGTCCTGATCCGTCACTGCTGTGGGTCGCAGTGTCTGACTGCTTAAGGCCTTTCCATTTCTCTCTGTGTCACCTTAGAATGTTGGAATGTAGATGGCCAATTGGAGTCCTTTATGCAATTACCATTTTAGTGGCAACCAATCCCCTCTGTCTGGGGCCGTAGAATGTTGGAGTTCTGAGGCTGGCCAATCAGAGTCCTTTATGCAAATAATCCCATAGTGGCAACCTATTGAAATGCTGTCACATATTCCTTGGCACCTCCGCACCTCCCAGAAAGTGAACATTCCATTTCCAATGGGGAAAAAATTGTCATTTGGCTTACTCAAGCATTTAGTTACATTCTGTTTTGCTGGCCAATCAGAGTCCTTTATGCAAATAGTGTCTTAGTGACAACCAATTACCTCTGTCTGGAGCCTTAGTGTGTTGGAGTTCTGAGGCTGGCCAATCAGAGTCCTTTATGCAAATATTCTCACAGTGGCAACCAATCGAAACGCTGGCACATATTCCTCTGCACCTCCCGCCCTTCACACCTCTGGAAACACTGACTTTTATTATATACATAGATGTTCATAGAATCATAGTTGGAAGAGACCTCGTGGGCCATCCAGTCCAACTCCCTGCCAAGAAGCAGGAAACACATTCAAAGCACCCCAACAGATGGTCATCCAGCCTCTGCTTAAAAACCTCCAAAGATGGAGCCTCCACCACACTCTGAAGCAGAGAGTTCCACTGCTGAACAGCTTTCGTAGTTAGGAAGTTCTTCCCAATGTTCAGGTGGAATCTCCTTTCCTATAATTTGAAGCCATTGTTCCATTGCGTCCTAGTCTCCAGGAGAGAAAAGAATGGCTAGCAATTGAGTGAAAGCCAAATCATACCCTTACGGGCGAACACTGATGGCGGTAACTTCCATGTTAGTAAGGTAGTGAGCTCATCCAAGATGGTCTTAAAGGAACTCTCCGGTGTGTTGAAGTTTGGAGAAAAGAAGGCTGAGAGAAAGGGACATGAGAGCGACATTTAAATATTTGAAAGGATGCCAGGTTGAGGAGGGGGCAAACTTGTTTTCTAGGACACAATGGAGCCCTGGATTCAGATTGCATGAGAAGAGATTCCACCTAAACTTTAGGAAGAACTTCCTGATGGTAAGAGTTGTCATTCAAGGGATGATGCTACCCTTTATTGCAGTGGAGTCTCCTTCTTTTGAGGTTTTTAAGCAAAGGGTGGATGACCATCTGTCAGGGGTGCTTTTATTTTCCATGGCATGATGGGCTTGGACTGGAGGCCCCTTGTCGTCTCTTCCAACTTGAGGATTCTATTGATTTATTGTCCCAGAAGCAAATTGGGGGTGTAGTTATAATGTATTTAAAAGCACAAATGAAGTCCTAAACTTGGCATTATACTAAATGTCATTTCACCAGAAGCTGGCCACTCCATGGTATCAGCCATGGACTGAAATTCCAGAGTTTTTTTTAAAAAAATAATTTCATTTATATTCATTTCATTACAAAAAACCATATCTACAAGTAATATAATTACTTCTTTTTTAAAAATTCATATAATTCTGGGTTTTAGCCTGCCACTTTTGGGCTCTCGCTTGCTGAGGTGTTACTGCGAGTATCTCTATAGATCTTAGAAGGCCATTTCTTGATTTGAGGCATTGACATGCTGGGCTGATATCCGAACAGAGGATGGGCCGGAGATGTCACTGCCTTGGTCCTTTCATTACTGGCTGCTACTTCCCTGTGGATGTCAGGTGGTACAATACCGGCTAAATAGTAGAATTCCTCCAATGGTGTAGGGCAGGGGTCAGGAACCTATGGCTCGGGAGCCAGATGTGGCTCTTTTCATGATTGTATCTGGCTCTCCAGAGCAGGCCGGGCCTCGGTTTCCCAGCATGCAACTCTTCCTCTTCCATTCTTTTCTTCTCTCCTTCCTTTTCCTTCCCTCTCTCCCCTTCCTTCTTCTTCCTCCATTCTCCCTCTTCCTTCCTTCCTTCCTTCCTTTCACCCCCTTCACTCTGTCCTTCTCCATCTCTCCTTCCTTTTCCCTTCCTCTCTCCCCTTCCTTCTTTCCTCCATTCTCCCTTTTCCTTCCTCTTCCTTCCTTTCTTTCTCCCCTTCACCCTTCTCTCCTTCCTTTTCCCTCCTTCTCCCCCTTCCTTCCTTCCTTCCTCCATTCTCCCTCTTCCTTCCTTCCTTTCTCCCCTTCACCCTTCTCTCCTTCCTTTTCCCTCCTTCTCTCCCCTTCCTTCTTTCCTCCATTCTCCCTCTTCCTTCCTCTTCCTTCCTTCCTTCCTTTCTTCCCTTCACCCTTCTCTCCTTCCTTTTCCCTCCCTCCCCTTCCTTCTTTCCTCCATTCTTCCTCCCTCCCTCTTCCTTCCTCTTCTATTCTTTTTCCCCAGGTCTTCCTTTCCTTCTCCTTCCTTTCTTTTCACTCCCCTCTCTCCCCTTCTTTCTTTTCTTCTTTTCCCTTCATTATTTTACTTTTTCATCACTCCTTTTCATTTCTTTTCCCACCCTTTCTTTTCCTCTCCATTTCCTTCTTTCTTTTCCCCTCCTTGTCTCTCTCCTGCTTTTCTTTTCTTCCTTTTCCATAGTTCGTTCTTCTTTTCTTTCTTCCTCTCCCACTCCCTCCTTTCTTTCTTTCTTCTTTCTTTCTTTCCCTTTCCTTCCATCTTCTCTTCCTTCCCAGAGTCCTGAGCATGCCTTTTGCAGAACCAGGTCTGAAGTGTCCCGTCATTCTGGCGGGGGAATCTTTTTCTCATAGTATGTACGTATATACTCACATTTAGTTGAATTCAGTCTTAAAATATATTATATACAGTACATTATATGGCTCTCACTGAAATAAATTTCCAAATAGGTTCCCGACCCCTGGTGTAGGGTGTAGACATCCTGTGATAATGCGGCATGGACTCTATGATCCTATAATGTTATGAAATTATTTGACGGATAGCATTCAGCACCTTGGAGAGCTCCTTTGAAGCCTGGATTACAACCTAGGAAATCTGTCCCATTGCGGACAGATTTCCAGTTCAGCGGCCATTCATTTCTAACCCCAATTGCAGACAGCATAAAGAACTACAAATTCTTATCTCTACAGACCACCCAAGTATGGCCTGTGAAAGTGTTTGCTGATGGATCTCTCAGCTACAAGAGGGATAGAAATACTATAATGCAAGTGATTTAATTTCAAGATATTTCCAGACTCAAACAATATACTGGACGGCCTTCCTTTAGAACCTCCCTCTATTTTGAGATATTCCCTTTTTTCTGTCCTGCCAACCTCAGAGGTAGATCTGGCAATCACACAAGAGAGAGCCTTTTCAAGCGCTGCCTCCAGGCTCTGGAACTCCCTCCCAGAGAGCTTACTGACATTATTCCCGGCTCTTTTTCTCTGGGAAAAAAAATGAAGATTTTTCCGTTCTGACAAGTCTTTGATTACCCATCTCAGCTCAAAAAAATGTGCAAGGTTTTATCTCTCTTTTTTTGTGCTGAGATTTTAATGGATATATTTTTGGCTAGTTTTGATATTTTTAATAGTTTAATTACTTTTAAACGCTTGCATTTTGTGAGTGTTTAGCTATTTCTTAAAATCTGTTGAAAGTGGCGGAAAAAAGACAGGATGATGAAGACAACAACAACGACAACATCAACCTAGCTAATTAATCCCACTAGTCCCACAGCAAGTCAGCCATTTGTGCCTAACCTATTTTCCTTCAAATTGCCATTGATTTATGGGAAACACATGCATTTGATAGTCTTTTCTTATACAAGGAATTATCAGAAGTTATTTTGCTGATTCCTTTCTCTGGCAGCACCTAGTATTCATTGGCGGTGTCCCATCCAAGTACTAACCCTGCCTCGTTTTCAATACCAGACCGCATGTGGAACCCAACACAAATGTAATACCATATAGATCAGGGCTGCCCAGGAAGTCGATCGCAATCGACCAATCGATCCCAGCCGGATGGGGCGCTTCTCAGAGGGGGTGGAGCCAGCCGCACCAAGCCCCGCCCCCTCCCCCGGCTTCGGCACTCCCAGCAGCTTCTCTAGGCTTGAGGATGGCAGTGCCAAGCCAGCCTTGTGCTAGCTATGTCACCACTGGCTTGGCATTGCCATCCTCAAGCCTGGAGAAGCTGCTGGGAGCTCCAAAGCCAGAGGGGAGGGGGAGGGGCTTGGCGTGGCCTGGCTCTGCCCCCGCTCTGGCTTCCGCTCTACCAGCAGCTTCTCAAGGCTTGAGTATGGCAATGCCAAGCCAGCCTTGTGCTAGCTATGACATCACTGGCTTGGCATTGCCATCCTCAAGCCTGGAGAAACTGCTGGTAGAGCGGAAGCCAGGGGGCGGAGCCAGGCTATGCCAAGCCCCGCCCCCGCCCCTCCCCTCTCCAGCCTTGAGGAGGTAGGTAGATCTTTCTGACTTGGTTTTATTATAAGTAGCTCGCGTGCTGAAAAAGTGTGGGCACCCCTGATATAGATGCTCATGTTGGAAACCGCAACCTTCTCAAGCCTCCACTAGTTGTTTGTTATATATATAATTGCTTATTGTATTGTCTATGTGTGTATTGGTTTGCAGTTTTCTTTAACTCTTTGTTGTGGGAGGGGCTACAGACCATGTGGTCAGACTGGGCTTGCTCAGGACTTAGACTCCATTTTAGAAACCAGTATGCCTTTAGGGCCCCCTGGTGGCACAGTGGGTTAAACCACTGTTGACCAAAAGGTTGGCAGTTCGAATCCGTGGAGCAGTGTGAGCTCTCGCTGATATCCCCAGCTTCTGCCAACCTAGCAGGTTGAAAACATGCAAATGTGAGTAGATCAATAGATAGTGTTTCTGCGGGAAAGTAACGGTGATCCATGCAGTCATACTAGCCACATGACCTTAGAGGCGCCTATGGACAACGCCGGCTCTTTGGCTTAGAAATGGAGATGAGCACCACCCTCCAGACTAGACTTAATGTCAAGGGAAACCTTTACTATGCCTTTAGAAGACTTCAGGAATAGTATAGTTTAGATATCAGTAGGAACAATGTGCTGTACAGACGCCATTAGACTCCATTGGACTTTCAGATGAGACAGAGACTCTATTCGACTCTCAAAACAGAGAGGTGCTTTGGTCTATGGACCAGTGTTTATAAGAAGGATGCCCTATGTTACCCACCCAAATTACTTCAAATCTCCTTGTAACTGGATTGATAAACAAAGTATCTGTATGCTAATACATGAAGTTTGTGAGTAAACTAACTATGTTACTTCTAAAGAAGGCTGTTTATTTTCTCTCTGGGCAGGCGTTGCTTGGAAACCGCAGTGTGCGTGCCCTTCCTCTCCTCAACTTTGCCCACGACGCAGTCCCATATCGCCCCTTCCTTCCAAGAGACCTGTTGGATTGGAAGGGGCAATACAGGACTGCGCCGTGGGTGGAGTTGAGGAGAGGAAGGGGGTGCGCGCTGCAGTTTCCAGGAGCGACTGCAAGGGGTTTCCAACTGGCAGGCGCACACTCCCATGCTTGCAAGTTGGAATCCTGCCACCGCTCCCTTACCACAACATTCGGAACCTTATTTAGGGCTCACGGCATTAGAAAGGTTGAGAACCACTGCATTAATACATATATCTTTCTGTTTAATTGCTATTATATATTTTTTTTAAATTAATTTCTAGGGGGGCTGTGAGTAAATGTTCTTCTGGAAAGGGGGCGATAGGCCAAAATGTTTGGGAACCACTGCTCTAACACGTCATGTTTTTACCAAGAGGTTTTGGCATCATTTTACAAAAGGTTGTGGCTTTCTAACCAGGTCATTCCTTTTGAAAGATCATGAAATCTCGAAAAAAAAAAGGTTCTGGAGATTTTGATTTTCCAGTGTTCTTCCAAAACATCTATCTATCTATGTATATAATAAAAGTCAGTGTTTGCGGGCGGTGGGTGGGTGGTGCGATCGAGCGAATATGTGCCAGCGTTTCGATTGGCTGCAACTGTCGGATTATTTGCATAAATGGCTGTGACTGGCCAGCCTCGCAACATTCCAACAAAGCATAGAGAAGAAAGGGAAGGGCCTGAGGCAGGCATAAATGGCTGGAGTTGAAGTTAGCCAGTTGACAGTTTTTTCTGTTGGAAATGGAATGTTCAGTACCTTCACCCAATACACTTCTAAGGTGACTCAGAGGGAAAACAAAAGGCCTCAGGCAGTCAGCCACTGCGGCCCACAGCAATGACGGATCAGGACCAAACATGGCAAACAAGGGACCAATGGCCCACTTCACAACCTGGTGTGGTTTAGGGCAGGATGAGCCACGAATGATGGGATTTGCAGTACCTTCACATCATTCACTTCCCAAACAACACTGCAACCCCTATAAATCACAGACCAGGCCCAAAATTGACAACAAGGCTTCCTTAACTTGATTTTCCTGACTAGGCCTAAGCTCATGGGATATTGTTAGGCTTCCTCAACTTGATTTTCCTGACTAGGCCCCCAACAATGACAGAACAAGACCAAACTTGGCACACAGACCCCCCCAAGATGCACCCTACATCCTGGTGCAGTTTGAGGGAGGATGGACCATGGATGATGGGGCTTGCAGTACTTTGATTCAATTCCTTGGAGCACTGTGGCCCACACCAATGACGAACTATGGCACACAGTAATATATATATATTTCTTTTGGAGTAATGCCATTTTGAATGTTGCCAGCAGTAAGGACAAAAGTGAGCTTCCTTGCCTCTCAGCCGGTGCACTCGTTTTAATGTAAAGCAACATTATGATTTACATTATGACACAAATAAATATTTAATGCCACTTGATAATTTTGCTTTTTAGTGTTAGCGTTTTTTAAAAAAAAATATGGCCTCAATTACCTTGAACCTCTTTTGCATGAAAAATTGATGATGATACATTCTTCATCTTCTTATAAAAGTCTTGCGTGCCCGGTGAAAACTCTCAGTAGGCCATCAAATACGTGTTCTGTGATAAAATATTTATTGTAGTTATTGGGAAAAGTTCGGTATGGCTGGAGTTTGAAAGAACTCCAAGACTCTGGTGTAATTACAGCTGTGCTCTGTGAACACTGGCGAAGGATCGATGCAGGTTCATTTGTTCTCTGATCTTGGCAGCTTGGAAGATTATTAAACTTGCATCGGAAGTATACTTGACTATAGACATCTTATATATGTGTGGATCATGTTTCAATGTTTGGTGGGACGACTGCAAAATACCTTCTACTTTTCGTGCGGTTCTAATGATTGATCTGTAGATAATTTGCTATAAATTGGTGTGGATTTCTGACTCTAGGTGTTTAATAACAGTCGCAAAAATAATTTCCCTTCCTTAAAACCACCACTCTGTTTTGTATATGCTGGAACCAAGAGCTTACAATGTCACATGTAAGGGTGACTCCCAGCGCCTCTGGAACCATGAGGATCCTTGAACCTTCCTCTGGACCTCCAGAGCGAGAGAGGTCCACGACGCCCGGGCCTGGGGCACCCAGAAGGTTCCCTCCCAGGACCTTCTGGAATGCTACTTCCAGGCGTCAGGTTCACCCGTTGGCGAACCCCCAACCCAGGAGGCTTGACAACCTGACGATGGGGAGTCTGGAGCCACAAGCTCGTGGTGACCGTCTCCCTATGGAACTGGAGACGCTAAGGACATTGTTGGACTTGTGGGATCCTCCTAGGCTTCCCTCGTTTGATGGCCGAGCTAGCCTCACCGCTGGCTCGGTCCCTGGATAGCTCTGACCCATGTGGTCATGAGCCTGGCCTCCCCTTCCCTGTCTTAGATGTAGTCACCTCCCTCTTGTTGTTGTATTGTATTGTCTGTATGCTATGTATTTTATGTCAAACTGTAAACTGCTCCGAGCAGTTTAGTATAGTTGGTATAGGAAGTTTGAATATAATAATAATAATAATAATAATGTTACTAACAGTGCTAGCTCACTATGGGTGTGTCTCATGCCCGGATTAACACTTTTTTGCGCCCTAGGCCACAGTTTGGAATTACGCCCCATTTAAACTAACCTCCCACCACGTCCAAGGTCCCCATTCCCACCGGCTAGAAAGCTCTGCTGTGCTCTGAAGGTCTCCTCGGGAGTCGGGAGGATTGGGGAGAGCGCAGCGGGTGCAAACTCGCTCCAAAGGCACACACAAGAGAGAGAGAGAGAGCGCACGAGAGAGAGAGCATGCAAGAGAGAGAGAGAGTGCAATGCCAAGCCAGCGGTGGCATAGCAAGCACAATGCTTGCAGTGCTCCTCAAGGCTGGAAAAGCTGTGGGACAGCTGAGCTGCGGGGAGGGGGCGGAGCCAGGCCACACCATGCCCCGCCCCTCCTCCCGGCTTCAGCTGTCCCACAGCTTCTCTAGCCTCTTGAGGGAGCACTGACAAGCCAGCATTGTGCTTGCTATGCCAACACTGGCTTGGCAGTGCTCCCTCAAGGCTGCAGAAGCTGTGGGACAGCTGAAGCTGCGGGGAGGGGGTGGAGCCAGGCCGTGCCATGCCCCGCCCCCTCCTCCCGGCTTCAGCTGTCCCACAGCTTCTCTAGCCTCTTGAGGGAGCACTGACAAGCCAGCATTGTGCTTGCTATGCCAACACTGGCTTGGCAGTGCTCCCTCAAGGCTGCAGAAGCTGTGGGACAGCTGAAGCCACGGGGAGGGGGTGGAGCCAGGCCGTGCCATGCCCCGCCCCCTCCTCCCGGCTACAGCTGTCCCACAGCTTCTCCAGCCTCTTGAGGGAGCACTGCCAAGCCAGCATTGTGCTTCCTATGCCACCGCTGGCTTGGCAGTGCTCCCTCAAGGCTGCAGAACCTGTGGGACAGTTGATGTGGCATCGAATTGTGCCGTGCTGTAAGCCGCTCTGAGTCCCCCCTCGGGGGTTGAGAAGAGCGGGGTAAAATCCTGAAATAAATAAATAATGAAGCCAAGGGGAAGGGGCCGAGCCATGCCGCGCCATGCCCCGCCCCCTCCTCCCAGCTACAGCTGTCCCACAGCTTCTCCAGCCTTGAGGAGGAGTGAGTGCAGCAGAGCAAGGGGGGCCCGGGGCGGGTGTGGATGGCGCTCCGCACACAGGCGCAGAAGCGACCGAAGATTTACAGTACTTTTTTTAAAACGTGGGGGGGGGCTCTCGGCTGCACCCCTAGGTTGTGGCCTAGTGTGGCCTTATGGATAATCCGGGCCTGCTGTGCCTACACCAGTGTTTCTCAACCTGGGGGTTCAGGACCCTTGGAGGGGGGTTCTGAGGGTGTTTCAGAGGGGTCGCCAAAGACTATAAAAACATATATTTCTGATGGTCTTGGGCAGTGTTTTTCAACCTTTTTTGAGCCACGGCACATTTTTTACATTTACAAAATCCTGGGGCACACCACCAACCAAAATGACACTCTAACACAGTAATACATATCGTTAATATGTTTTAAAATGTATTTATACACTCAGCGTGAAACCTGGGCCTGTTTCGATGAACACAACATAGATATCCTGGCAGGAATGGCAGAAAGACACACATGAAGGTCTTGCTCAACAGCTGGAAGTTATAGTTCACCCACAATCAAAGAGCACTCTGAACTCCACCAATGATGGAATGGAATCAAACTTCCCACACAGAACTCCCATAACCAAGAGAAAATACTATAAGAGTTTGGTGGGCATTGGCCTTGAGTTTTGGAGTTGTAGTTCACCTATATCCAGAGAGCACTGTGGGCTCAAACAATGTTGGATCAGGACCGAACTTGGCATTAATATTCAATATGCCCAAATGTGAACACAGAGGAAGTTTGGGGAAAATAGACCTTGACATTTGGGAGTTACAGTTTCTGGGATGTATAGTTAACACACAATCAAAGAGCATCCTGAACTCTTGCAACAATGGAATTGAACCAAACTTGGCATATTGAACTCTCATTACCAACAGAAAGTACCGAAAGGGTTTGCTTGGGAATTGACCTTGAGTTTGGAAGTTGTAGTTCACCTACACCCAGAGAGCACTGTGGACTCAAACAATGTTATGTTATGTTGTTGTTTGTTTTCTATCCAGAATCACAATGTTGGAAGGAGGCTCACCACTTTAAGGTCCCTAAAACAGGCATGGGAAAACTATGGCCCTCTGGGTGCTTTGGACATCAACTCCCACCATTCCTAACAGCCTGAGGCCCTTTCCTGCTTACGTGGCGGGGGGGGGGGGGAGGAAAAGGGCCTGAGGCTGCTAGGAATGGTGGGAGTTGGAGTCCAAAACACCTGGAAGGTCCAAGTTTGCCCATGCCAGCTTTCGACAGAAACCTCTTCCTCCCCCTTCCCCTTCACACCCTTTCTTCCCCCTCCTGCCGAACACTTACTTTTTCTTCTCCACTTGGGCTCCCTTCTTGCCAGTTTGGATCCCAAACTTTTTTGGCCTACCGCCCCCTTTCCAGAAAATGATTTACTCAACCTAGAAATTATTTTTTTTAATTTAATTTAAAATCAATTAAACAGAAAGATATATGTATTAACGCAGTGGTTCTCAACCTTTCTAATGCCCTGACCCCTAAATCCTCATGTTGTGGTGACCCCCAACCATATTTTCGTTGCTACTTCATAAATAATGTTGCTACTCTTATAAATTCTAATGCAAATATCTAATAAGCAGGATGTATTTTATTGTCACGAATTGAACATAATTAAAGCATAGTGATTAATCACAAAAACCATATGTTTGGGGGAGTATGGACAACGGATGATGGGATTTGCAGTACCTTCAATCGATTCAGCTCTGACTTCCACAGACCACTGAGACCCCCACAAATTACAGAACTGGACCAAACTTGGCACAGAGAACCCACATGACCAACAGAAAATACTGGAGGGATTTGGGAGGAATTGGCAGTGATTTAGGGGAGATGTAGTTCACCTACATCCGGAGAGTACTAAAAACCCAAACAACTTTGGATCTGGACCAAACTTGGCACGAATACTCAATATGCCCAAATTTGAACACTGGTGGAGTTTTGAGAAAATAGCCCTTCTCATTTGGGAGTTGTAGTTACTGGGATTTATGGTTTACCTACAAGCAAAGAGCATTTTGAATTCCACCAACAATGGAATTTAGCCAAACTTGGCACACAGAACCCCCTTGACCAACAGAAAATACTGGAGGGCTTTGGAGTGAATTGCCTCCACCAGAGAAGGCTGCGCTTTCTTCAATGGTGGCGGGAAGGCTCTGCCGGAGGACGCAGAGGCCTTTGCACTGCAGCCTTCGCACTGCACTGCGTGTGGGGGTCAAAGCGAAGGGGGTGGGGCCAAAGAAGAGGGCTGCACAATCCCTCCTGAATGGCCAATCATTCACTGCCCCCTTAAAGAGGTTCACCGCCCCCCAAATTCCCCTGAGCCTCCCACCGCCCCCTTGGATCACCTCACCGCCCACCAGGGGGTGGTACCGCCCACTTTGAGAATCAGTGACGTAGATGGACCCTGTGTCATATAGCTGGTGAGCAAGAGAGTGGTTGGCTAATGCGTGAGAGAAGCCATGACTGTCATGTCGCTCATGCAACTAAAAGAGCAATGTTTTGAAGCAGCTTTGGTACAAGTTGAATAACTGTTAAGCAGGAATTGCTAAATCTAAATCTGCAAATGTTGTGGGGCTTAAATTGCAAGAATCTGCTGCATATTAGCAATGTAAGGTGTAGTTTCTTTGAGCCGAAGATGGAAACCACTGCATTAAAGTGTCCATGACAATGTGTGATGTTGCTCTTGTTTTTTGTCATGTTAGGATGCTTCTGGAAAGGTCCTGGATCATTGGAGCATCATGACTGGCGAAGAGGAGTTGGCAACTTTGCAGCAGTTTCTACGTTTCGGTGAAACAAAACCCATCGTCGAGCTCATGGCAATTCAGGAGAAAGAGGGGCAGTCTGTCATCATCCCACCTGCATCGGCTAACATGGATATAAGGGCATTCATTGACAGCTGCAATCAGAGGAATCTCGCCTTGCCTACATCTTTAGACAAAATTAACCCTGTTAACATCCATCACTTTGAAAATGTGGTGCACAACATGGCTTTCATGCTGCCCTTTCAGATTTTTAGCCCTGTCCCTCCACCTCTGATAGGTTCGCCTCCTGAGATGCTTCGGATGGAACAACCTCAGGATAGCAATGAACTGAAGCCAGATGTTCTCAAACAGTTTTCAGAAAACATCTTTTTGATGCCCAATGCTTCATTTCAAGCTGAAAAAGAGCGGGCTGCAACCAGTCCAGATATCATGGAAACAGAGCGGGATGTTTCACCAAGGGATTTGAACTCTCCGAATGCCGACGCAAGGCTCGAAGTGGGCCAGGTTTCCCCACAAAGTCAGACAAAATCCATTGAGAAGAATGGAAGCGGAATGAGGAAAGGGCGCGTTTTCTGCACTGCATGCGAAAAGACATTTTATGACAAAGGAACGCTGAAGATCCACTACAATGCTGTCCACCTGAAAATCAAACACAAATGCATCATTGAAGGCTGCAACATGGTGTTTAGCTCTCTGCGGAGTCGGAATCGCCACAGCGCCAACCCCAACCCTCGGCTCCACATGCCTATGAACCGAAACAACCGCGACAAAGATTTGAGGAATGGGTTGACTGTCAACGGACTGGAAGAGATCAAAAAGACAGACTTTCCCTTATTACCTCCGGATAACAAATCCGTTCCTAGCTATGGAAGTTCCTGCATTGAATCGAAAGTGCAACCAGGTTTTCACGGTACTGGGCAAAACGGCATTCTCTTTCCAAATCTGAAGACAGTCCAACCAGTTCTTCCTTTCTATCGCAATCCAGTTGCCCCGGCAGAGTTAGCCAACACACCGGGCAGCCTGCCTTCTCTCCCTCTGGTTTCCTCCTCAACGCCTGAACCGTTGGTTTCGAACAAATCGCTTTTTGGGGTACTGCCGAAGAAAAAATCCCGTAAGTCTAGCATGCCCATCAAGATAGAGAAAGGAGCTGCTGAAAGAACGAGAGTCGTGAACGTCGCCAGCTTGGAAGATGACTTGCCTCCACTGGTGGTCCATGAAGGGCACGTGGAGATGCAAAAATCAAGGGGAGAACACAATGTGAACCATTCCGTGGACAAGCAGTCCCATTCAGAGGTATCGTGGAAATCCTTTTCTGAGGTTGGAGAACCGAAATATTTCAAGTCAAATAAGCTGGGCAGCAAAGCAGATGAATTGCATCGCGAGAAAAAGGATAAACTAGGACTAAGCAAATTGTTACAAACAACTTCGAGCGAAAATGGGTGTGAAGATCTAAATCAGCAAAGTGACAGAATCAAAGCAGGCACTGAACCTCATGACTGTATTAAGGGTCAGCTGAATTGCAAGGTTTTTGGGAATGACTTCTCCGAGTTGCAGCTCCACTTGCTGCGTGGGAATGGGTTTGGAGCACTCTCCAGTAGAAGTGCAGCCATGCCGGGGTCTGAAACCTTGAAAGAGATGGATCTTGTCAAGCCACATGCCCTGGGGCCTTCCAAGGGAGACGGTTGCTTCCACTGTGACATCTGTAAGAAGACCTTTAAGACCCCTTACAGTGTAAAACTGCATTTCAAAAATGTACACCTCAAAGAAATGCATCTTTGCACGGTGCAGGGTTGTAATGCTGCTTTCCCTTCTCGTAGAAGCCGGGACAGGTAAGAAAATGATTTGCAAACTATCTCTGTGTAAATGTGTATTTTTTTAAAAAAAGCACCAAAATGCCCCCAAAAAGTACCTAAAAGCACCAAAATGTACAACAGAGACTAATTTCATATCCAGGTTTAATTTGAAAATTGTGATTGCATTTTGGCAGTATTTTTTGTCTAGTGTTTTCCATGCCTTATTGCAGGGGTAGGGAACCTATGGCTCGGAAGCCAGATGTGGCTCTTTTCATGATTACATCTGGCTGTCCAGAGCAGCCCAGGCCTCGGTTTCCCAGCATGCAGTGGGGAGGAATGATGCAAATGCGCTGCGACTGCCGCTTCCGCGCTGTCATCACCGCCTCTTCCACATCCCCCGCTGCTCTCAGGGCCCTGCGCCCTCTTCGCCGGGGATGGCGGAGCCCACCGGCGGCGCCTTGTCCTCATCTTCCTATTGGTCCTCCGCTACGGGCCTCAGGGGAGGCAGCGGAGGCGGGCTTGGCCCTGGCGCTGTGGACCCGGCCTTGCTGCCTCCGGGGGATGCCAAGCTCATCGTCCTCATTGTTGGGGAGCTCAAGAGCCACTGCCTCTTCAACACCTTCCAGAGGGACTGCCTCGCCGACATCGACGCCATGGTCCGCCTTGGCCCTGCGCCCTCCTCCCCTTCCTTCCTTCCTCTTCCTCTTCCTCTCTTTTTCCCTCTCTTTTTCTTTCATTCTTTTTCCTCCCTCTCTCCCTACCTTCTTTTCCTCCTCCCTCTTCGTTCCTTCCTTCCTCTTCCATTCTTTCCTTCTCTCCTTCCTTTTGCCTCCCTCTCTCCCCTTCCTTCTTTTCTCCATTCTCCCTCTTCCTTCCTTCCTTCCTCTTCCTTCCTTTCTTTCTCCCCCTTCACCCTTTCCTTCTCCTTCTCTCCTTCCTTTTCCCCTCCCTCTCTCCCCTTCCTTCTTTCCTCCATTCTCCCTCCTGCTTTTCTTTTCTTCCTTTTCCATAGTTCGTTCTTCTTTTCTTTCTTCCTCTCCCCCTCCCTCCTTTATTTCCTCTGTCTGTTTTTCTTTCCCCCTTCCTTCTGCCTTCTCTTCCTTCCCAGGGTCCTGAGCATGCCTTTTGCAGAGCCTGGTCTGAAGTGTCCTGTCATTCTGTTGGGGGAATCCTTTTCTCATAGTATGTACGTATATACTCACATTTAGTTGAATTCAATCTTAAAATATATTATATACGTATATTATACAGCTCTCACTGAAACAAATTTCCAAATATTTTGCTTTCATGGCTCTCTCTCAGTCAAAAAGGTTCCCGACCCCTGCCTTATTGGAACATAGGAATAATGGCACCCTGGTGAACAAAACTTGAAGGCATTCAGTGGAGCCCCAATAATTCATATCTGGGAAGCTATAGCAAGTGAAACAGAATCTGATGCAATTGTTCCCTGCCCACACAAACTACATGCTTCTAAATCATCATCATCATCATCATGTTTGTTTGTACCCCGCCACCATCTCCCCAAAGGGACTCACAAAAGAACTCTAAGTGCCACATGCACGTATCTCATGTGTATCGAGCTAAACCTGGAGTTCTTTCACACTGAGCCATTATAGTGCTAAGATTCCTCTTTAAGTATCACGGTTATACCCAGTGGCATCCTGGGGCTTGTCATTTGCTGAGATCAAAGGGCCCTTCCGTAAACTTCAAGTCCCTGGAACCCCCAAGGTGAAACCATGGCGGTTAGTGCAATCATCGCACTATAATTCTCTAGTGTGGACGGATTCCTGGGAGAACAGAACTATATGACTGTTATATTTCCCACTGGTCAAGTAGATATGCGTTGTAAATTATTAATCCAAGGATCCTGGCAGCCAGATTAAGTGGTCCCACATTATACCCTGGTTAATGCTGCTATAATAATAATAATAATAATAATAATAATAATAATACAATTTGTTTATATTCTGCCCTTCCGAGGGGACTCAGAATGGATTATAGCAGGGCTGTCCAACTGGCGGCCCCGGGGCCGGATCCGGCCCCGTAGCCTGTTGGACACGGCCCCACCTATGCCCTCAGCCGCCATTTTTAAATTTTAAAAAAATCGTTTTTTTAAAAAAAATTGGCGGCCGGGGGGAGGGGGAGGCGGGGCAGGGAGGAGGAAGAGAGCTAGGTCCTCCTTTTCGGTGCCCCCTCCTACCTAGGGCGGGGAGCCACCGAAAAGGGGCAGAAGGCGGCGCCAAGAGCAGCGCGTCACAGGCCTGGCGTGACGCTGCTCTTGGCACCGCCTACTCCTTCTTTCGGCGGCTCCCCGGCCTAGGAAGGGGGGGCGCGAAAGGAGGAGTAGGCGGTGCCAAGGGCAGCGCGTCACGCCAGGCCTGTGACGCGCTGCCGCTGGCGCCGCCTCTGCCCTGCCTGGCGCCCCCTTCCTAGGGCAGGGAGCCGGGCGGGCAGAAGGCAGCGCCAAGAGCAGCGCGTCACAGGCCTGGCGTGACGCGCTGCCTTGGCACCGCCTACTCCTCCTTTTCGCGGCCCCCGGCCCTAGGAAGGGAGGGGGCGCCGAAAGGAGGAGTAGGCGTTGCCAGGGGCAGCGCGTCACGCCAGGCCTGTGACGCGCTGCCGTTGGCGCCGCCTTCTGCCCTTTCGGCGGCTCCCCGGCCTAGGAAGGGAGGGGGCGCCGAAAGGAGTAAGGCGGTGCCAAGAGCAGCGCGTCACGCCAGGCCTGTGACGCGCTGCTCTTGGCGCCGCCTACCCTCCTTTTTCGGCGGCTTTAGAGGGGTGGGGCCTGGGCTGGGGGCGGGGCCTGGGGCGGGGCCTGGGGCGGGGCCGAGTGGCCCCGCAGGTCATCAGTGACCTCTTATCCGGCCCTGGACCCGCCAGAAGTTGGACAGCACTGGATTATAGTATATAAACAGACATAGGCAAACACTCAATGCTTTGCTACAGTGAATACAATGAAACACAAACAAGACAGACAAGGCAAAGGCTTCTCTTTTCATTTCCGGCTCTGGAGGCAGTGCTGAACTCCAGTTCTTGGGGGAGGTGTTCATCTAGATTTCCAAGCTGAGGAGCTTGTGTTGTCCATAGACATCTCCTGATTGTGTGGCCAGCATGACTGCATGGAGAGTCTTTTTGCCTTTCCTGCTGAAGCAGTACCTACTGATCTACTCACATTTGCATGTTTTTGAACTGCTAGGTTGGCAGGAGATGAGGCTAACAGTGGGAGCTCACCCCATCCCACGGATTCAAACTGCCAACCTTCAGGTTAGCATAATATAGCCAATGGTGGTAACTGCAGTCACAACCATCTGAAGCATGCATTGGAGTTGTACATTGTGTTGACACCCCGCGTCGCCTTCAAACTGCATTTTAAATTTGTCCTTATGTAAATGAAGGTCCAAGCCTCTGACCTTTCGAGTCAAAGAAAGTCTTTTGTTTTCCTGTGGGAAATGGGAACTGCCCTTAATGGCCTTTTCCTGTTGACAAAAGGCCAGATACAGGTTTTCTTGTGAGAGTTTCAGTAATTTGGATGGTAAACAAATGAAGAAACTGTAGCCATGTACCAGTTTCCGAGGCTGATAGAGGTGGCCGTTTATGAAATATAGAAATAGTTTTGCCTATTAATCAATGGCACAAAGGTAGATGAAAACTCAGAGGCCTTTGTCTATTGATTAGCAGAAACCAGTTTTGGCCCAAGGGGGAAAGACCCTTTTTGGAAAGAGCTGGCTCCTGCTATTTTCATGCAAATGAGGCTAGTGGAGAGGTGATTGAATCAGCTAACAGCTGGCAAGGCTCGCCCCAGGCAGCTGGCTAAAGGTAAACAGTGGCATTTTCATATTTTTAAAATTACATACATGGGGAAAACATGAGGGGAGATACATTGGGGTCTATGGGGAAAAATATACCATCCTGATCACCCCTGCCTACCCACCAGAAAGATACACAGTTTATTAGATTCATAAGACAGATACTGGGGCACCTGGATAGTGGGGTGGTTCAGTTGCCAGCCTTCGATGGCAAGGCATTACGCCCGTCATCCTCAGTAAAGAGCCTGGGAGTCGCCTTAGACCCTTTGCTGATGATGGAGGCCCAGGTCTCCACTGTCAGCAAATCTGCTTTTTTCCACCTGCGGCAGGCCAGGCGGCTGGCCCCCTATCTGTCCAGAGGTGACCTGGCCACGGTGGTCCAAGCCACGGTCATCTCGAGACTTGACTACTGTAACATCCTTTACATTGGCCTGCCCTTGTCTGTGATCCGGAAACGTAAGCTCGTCCAGAATGCTGCTGCATGACTTCTCGCTGGAGTTCCGGCGAGATGTCACATAACGCCCATCCTTCAGCAGCTTTACTGGCTTCCGGTCGAGCACCGGATTACTTTCAAGGCCTTGTACCTGAGGGACCGTCTCACCCCCTACCAACCCCAGAGATCTCTTCGCTCTGAAGACCTGAATCTTCTCGAAGTGCCCAGCCTCAAAACCATCCACCTGTCGTCTACCCGACGTAGGGCCTTCTCCGTGGTGGCACCAACCCTTTGGAACACCTTGCCACCTGAAGTTCGTGCCTTACAGGACTGGCTTTCCTTCCGGAGGGCCTGTAAGACCCACTTCTTCAAGGTGGCCTTTGATTGCTAAATGTTGTAACTCTATTAGTCTAGTTTAATTTTAGCTAAATTTTATATTGATATTTTACTCTGTTTTATGCTTATGTGATTGTGAGCCGCTCTGAGCCCTCGGAGAGTGGCGGCATACAAGAATGAAAAATAAATAAATAAAATAAATAAATAAAAGATAGCCCAAGAGAAAGGGGTCCTAGACAGAAAGGAAAAAGTATTTGGGAATGAGCAAAAGTCCATAAGAGTAATGCAAAAGGAAAATAACTGGGTGTATTCATAAAGTGTGGGTTACAGAGGCATTGCCATGTGGGACCATGGGGCCATGGGAAGAGCCCTAGGTTCCCACGTGGGGGACAGATAGGGGATTATGGGATCACTTCCAGCCTGGTGTTCTTGGGAAAACTATGAATCCCTTGGTTCTAAACTATCTTCTACAGAGCCTAAGGAGAAGGGGGGGGGGGGGGGTCACCTCCGATATCAATATCCCTGTGTGGAAAGTCCCTGGGTTATCTGAGTCCCTTTCCACACATCTGAATAAAATCCCATGTTATCTGCTTTAAACCAGATTATGAGTGTGGACTCAGATAACCCAGTTCAAAGCAGATATTGTGGGATTTTCTGCCTTAATATTCAGGGTTATAGGCCTGTGTGGAAGGGCCCTGGCAGAAGGGGGTTGGACTGGATGGCCCTTGGAGGTCTCCTCCTACTCTAGGAACCTATTATTATTATTATTATTATTGGCTGAATGGCCATCTGTGAGGAGTGCCTTGATTGTGTTTTTCCCTTATGGCAGAATATCAATTTCTCAGAATAAATGGATTGGTATTTGACATCCCCCAATCTCTGTTCTGGCTCATATGTGACGCCAAGGCTTCTCTGCTTCCCAAAGATGTGGTGTCCAAAATGCATACCCTCCCAATATTCCACAGATGTTCCTAAGCAAGCATAGGATCATAACTGGTTACGATGCCTCTTCTTTTCAGGTGGCTTTACACAACATTCCTGATCGGAGTTATGGGCTGGAGTGTCACCAGTACGCTGACGACACCCAGCTCATTCTGAGGATGGAGGGCAGGCCGGGTTCTGTCCCCGATAATTTCCAACACTGCCTCGAAGCCGTTACTGGATGGCTGCGAGCCAGTAGGTTGAGGGTAAATCCGGCGAAGACGGAGATCTTGTGGCTGGGTCGCCCGGGTGATGTTAATGTCCAGCTTCCGAGCCTGGACGGTGCGGTGTTATGCCCATCGCCTTCCGTAAAGAGCCTGGGGGTCCATTTGGACTCCCAGCTGACCATGGAGGCCCAGGTCTCTGCGGTCAGAGAGATCGCTTTTTCATCTGCGACAGGCAAGGAGGCTGGCCCCCTATCTCTCCCGGAACGATCTGGCCACGGTGATCCAAGCCACAGTCATCTCAAGGCTGGATTACTGCAACGCGCTCTACGTTGGCCTTCCTCTGTCGGTGACCCGGAAGCTCAGGCTAGTGCAGAACACTGCCGCCCGGCTCCTGTCTGGCACGCCAGCTGGCGCCCACATAACACCTGTTTTGCAGGATCTGCACTGGCTGCCAATTGAGCACGGATCACCTTCAAAGTGTTGGTCCTCACCTTTAAGGCCTTACACGGCCTGGGGCCAGCGTATTTGAGGGACCGTCTCACCCCATATTGCCCTCCGAGATCACTTCGGTCTGAGGACTCCAATCTCCTGGAGATACCTTCAGCTAAACTCACAAGGCTGACTGCTACCCGCTGGAGGGCGTTCTCTGTCATAGCACCTACGCTGTGGAACGCCCCTCCCGGCCGGAACTCGGGCTATGAAGGACTTGCTCCCGTTTAGACGGGCCTGTAAAACATACCTGTTTAAGCAGGCCTTTGGTGAGTAAGTCCTGCCCATGCCCCGCCATCTATTCGTTCTTCTGAGGATGATGTGCTGTTCATGGTTTTAACTGTGTTATTAATTACTGTACTGCTGTTGTTTTTAATTGTTTTTAACTGCTTATTGCCTGTATTTTACTGTGCCCTTCGGCTCCTGTAAGCCGCCGCGAGCCTCAGGGAGTCGGCGGCATAGAAGCCCGAATAATAAATAAATAAATAAATAAATCATCTTTCTTATTTCTCTAGACATAGCTCCAATATAAATCTTCACCATAAGCTTTTAACCAAAGATCCCTTGGAAATGAAGGAGAACTGCTTCAATGAAACATACCTCTTGAAGGACACGGCGAAAGAGCCCGTCCCAGATGACGCCTCGAAAAGAGACCTCAGGCAACAGACATCTGTCATCTTTAAAGGGATGAACAAAACTGGCAGCCTTGTCTTCCCAATGAGCAAGATGGGGGAGCCTTCTCCTTTAAGCTATGGGTACCACCCAATAAATGATGGAGCTGTTCTGGATTTGAGCACTGCCTCAAGCGTCAAGTCCGAGAGCAGTGGCCATTCTTGGGATTCAGATGGAGGTGAGGCCAATGATCCCGGAGCTTCGGAAGACAGTTCAGAAAGCTGTGAAAGTACCTGTTTCGTGCCAAATGAAGAACTCTACCAAGACTATTCTCTGATAGGCAACTCAGACCCAAGCTTCTCAAATCTACCTTCCAGTTTGCCAATTACCTGTGATCTATGCCAAAAAAGCTACAGCAACAAAGGGACTTTCAGGGCCCATTACAAAACTGTGCATCTCCGTCAGCTCCACAAATGCAAAGTCCCGGGTTGCGACACCATGTTTTCTTCCGTTCGGAGCCGAAACCGACACAGTCAAAACCCCAATTTACACAAGAGCTTGGTCACGTCGACACACGGCCTGCATTAACGTCCTCGCCGTTCCAGAGCGACTGACCTTCTCCAGTCAAGCATTTCAGATCTTTCTTTATCTTTTCTTATTTTGCAAAGGGGATCTAATAAGACCTGTCTTCTTTGCTGTGCTTCCAGTATGTTTTACACTGAGCCCACTGGAAACACAAAGCGAAATCCTGCAAGGCTTTGTCACTGATTTAAATGTGCACAATTTACTTTTTTAAAGTATGGCTTTCAACGCTTAGGCATAGATGATAATAGCGCAAGAACATTAAAATGAGGGGGAAGATGATGGTATAAGCTAAAGGTTCTCTTCTTTTATTTTTGCAGTGTTAGATGCAGTGTAGATGCAGCCTGAGTAGATTCTCAGCCTGCATCTACACTGCTATATAATCCAGTTTCTGAATCCAGATTATATGGCAGTGTAGACTCTTATAATCCAGTTCAAAGCAGATAATCTGGATTCACAAACTGGATCATATGGCAATGTAGATCCAGTTTGATAGATATTGGATAAATGTATTTTCTGGTTGCTTGAGAGTTATAATTTAAATAGGCCTAATACTGTAATCCCATACTATAGATAAAGTAAAGGTTTCCCCTTGACATTAAGTCTAGTCGTATCCGACTCTGGGGTGTGGTGCTCATCTCCATTTCTAAACCAAAGAGCCAGTGTTGTCAGGCCCGGATTACCCATAAGGCCACCCTAGGCCATGGCCTAGGGGCGCAAGCCAAGGGGGGCGCAGTTCACACGGACCAAAAAAATGTTGAAACAAAACCGCAACGCATGGCAGGGAGATTACACTCTCTCTCTCTCTCTCTCTCTCTCTCTCTCTCTCTCTCTCTCAGGGGAGGGCGGGGGGAGAGCGCTGTGAGGGGGTGGGGGAGGAGGGAATGGTGCCCCCCCCCTAACCATCACCCCCGCTCCCTTGTCAAGGATGCAGGGCGTGAGGAGGCGGAGGGAAGCCCCCAAGCATGCGCGGCACCCAGGAACATGGCGGAGGAGGCAAAGGCGCTCGCACCCTCCTGCTGCGCATGCCCGGCAGCGGCCCCGGGGGTGGGGCTTCCCTCTGCCTCCTCCTCACGCCCGCCTTCCTTGAGTCAAGGAAGGAGGGCGCGCCGCGAGGGCCCAGGGGTTTCTCTTCCTTCCTCCTCCTCCTCACGCCCTCGTTCCTTGAGTCAAGGAAGGAGGGCACGCCGCAAGGAGGAGGAGGTGGTAAGAAGCCCCTCCCCTGCTGCTGGCTCCGGGGGCGGGGCTTCCTTCCGCCTCCTCCTCCTCTCGCCCTCCTTCCTTGACTCAAGGAACGAGGGTGCGCGGCGCCGCGAGGAGGTGGGGGGTGCGGTAGAGGTTGGTTTGGGGGCGTAATTCCAAAGTGTGGCCTAGGGCGCCAAAAGGGGTTAATCCGGGCCTGAGTGTTGTCCATAGACATCTCCAAGGTCATGTGACCGGCATCACTACATGGAGTGCCATTATCTTCCCACCAGAGTGGTACCTGTTCATCTATTCACACATTTGCATGTTTTCGAACTGCTAGGTTGACAGAAGCTGGGGCTAACAGCAGGAGCTCACCCCGCTCCCTGGATGCGAACTGCCCACCTTTCAGTCAGCAAATTCAAGAGCTCAGCAGTTTAACCCGCTGCTTAACCATGACCCGTACTATACCATACTATAATCTCCGTGTTGACTTGATATTAGTGGTGAAATACAGTAATTTAAAGCAAATTAAAGACAATCACAACATCACTCAATGCAGCACAGTTTTACTGTGTTATAGGAACAGCTTTGTAAATGCAGTATGCAATTTTAGTTTAATGTCAGTCATTAAACTTGACAACTTTTAATGAACTTCACTAATATAGTTTTTAACCTTTTTAGCAATGGGTTTATGCATGGCATAGCATGCATGCCAAGTTTAAACTTACATTTCCGTTGAAAACAACTTAATTTTAATTTTAATATTATTTGTTTTAATTTTTGTTTGGTTCCTTGAAAGTTCTGGTAACTTGAGTTCTGGATAATTGAGAATCTGCTATATTCAGTAGTTTTGTTTACATGTTAAATATATGTGCATGGCAGGGAATTGTATGGCAAATCGTGCTAGTTGTACCTATTGGTTGCATCCGGAAATTCGAATGTGGTCCTTTTACTTTTGAGATGCTAGTATAGTAAACTCTTGGTTAACCAGAACTCTCAAGCAACTGACAAAAAAAATCAAAGAAATAATACTTTAAATAAAACGAAAATGTGTATAATGAAGTAAAATTGTGTTATATTAAGTTTTCATTTATCTTCGATTGCTGTCTTTCAATATTAATATCACATCAAGTTGGAGCTCCCAGTGGCGCAATGGGTTGAACCCTTGTTCCGACAGGACTGGTGACTGAAAGATCAGTGGTTTGAATCCAGGGAGCAGAGTGAGCTCCATCTGTCAGCTCCAGCTTCTCATGCGGGGATAAAACATCAGGGTATCCTCTGGGCAATGTCGTTCAAGATGGCCAATTCTTTCACACCAGAAACAACTTGCAGTTTCTCAAGGCGCTCCATATATATATACAGTATATATATATATATGTGTGTGTGTGTGTGTGTGTGTGTGTGTCTATGGCATGGTATAGTATTAATTAGGCCAATTTTTAATAGTAACTCTCAACCAGAAACTAGATTTATCTGGTGATCTACCAATCCCCGTGGTGCCAGTTAACATGGGACTTCATCCCATGAGGTGGGGAAGCAGAGGGAATCGCCTTCTTACCGTAGCATTTCATTTCATGTATTTATGATGAAAATGGATAATATATTCATCCCATTACACTCAATGTACTTTTGTCCATTTCTACAGTAATCCTCCGTGTTCTGAGCTGTCACACACATGCGTGTAGTCCGTGCCTATACCGCTTTCTTTCTTTCTTTCTTTCTTTCTTTCTTTTTAAATGAGAAAGGGGAAACCTCAGAATTGAGGAAGTCCAAATTCTAGGTCTACAAGGGGGAAAATATAGCAACAACAAAGTGCTAATACATTGAAATTGCACAATAATAATAATATTATATATTTATATTCTGTTCTATCTCCCCGAGGAGACTCAGAGCAGATTACAGAATACGTATATGAATTCAAACATTCATTGCCGTTATACAATTGACAACTATGACAGACAGTGCATAAACAAAGGCAAGGCTTCCCTCTTTTCCCCCCATCTATGGCATCTGGAGGTTGTGCACAACTCAACTATGGGGAGGTGCTGTTGTTCCATTTTCCATGCTGAGGGGCCTGTTTTCCGTGGACGCCTTCCTGATCAAATTGCTGGCATGTCTTCAGGGGCATCGTTTACCTCCCCGCCAAAGCAGTACCTATTTACTGACATTGCTCTTTTCAAACTGCTAGGAAAGCAGAAGCTAGGGCTGGCGGTGGGAGCTCCCCCCAACCTGCCACTTGAACTGCTAACCTTCCGGTTGGCAAGATCTTCTGTAGCTGGCGGTTGAACCTGCGGTGCTAACCGTGGCCCTTGATGAATAAATTATTTTTTTAATGACCGTGAAATAATCATGCAAGGGGATTACTAGCGAGAAAAGGGGCATCGATGCTCATTTGGAGACTGCCCACAAGAACGCCCACTCTTCAACGTCACTTCATGCAAGTGAATGTGACAAATCTCATTGCACATTAAATTAAGCACCTTTAGCCGTTTCCGTGCGAATCGGGAGTTGTGAAGACAATTACTCCCCGACTCTATAATCTTCCATTTCTACACACTTTTGAAACCGTTTACAGACTGAGTCCCACGAACAGGTGGAAGTAGTTTTGCATTTGTATGATAGGCTCCGTGGGACTCAGTCTGTAAACTGTTTCAAAAGTGTGTAGACACAGGGGGAGATCCTGTGTTTCATGAGATCCCGAGAGTCTATTGTATAGAGCAAGCATGGGCAAACTTGGGCCCTCCAGAGGTTTTGGACTTCAACTCCCATGTAACGACACCGCTTACAGCTAACGTCAATTTGTGTAATGATTCCAACTCAAAACTGTGACAGGCTCATTGCCACCAATTTGTATGAGGAATCTTTTGCCACCAGTTTATGTGAAGATCTTTTTCTTCAATCTAACTGTGTAGAACTGTGGCAGGGCCAGCTATCCCACCTATTTATGGGAAACCTCCTTACATTATAACCTTTGTCACCAGTGAGTAATTCTTGACCAATTACTCACTTACCAATCACTGCCACCAAGTTATGTGACCACCCGATGTTTCTAAAGCTTGCACCAAAAAGAGTTCACAGAGAGAGATTTATGAATAAAGAACTTTAACTGATTATTGGTTAACAAGGTTCCAAGCGTGGAGGTTTCAAAGTACACAGAGCTTAGGTGGTTACAATATCTCCTTAGAGGCACCGGTCTTAAGGTTACTAAGTTTCTAAACACAATGTTTGACTGTATTTCTTCAAACACTGACTCAATAATATTATAGATATTCTGCCCCAATAGGCTTTCTATCAATCTTCTAGGTTAGCTTTCCAGCCTAACCTACAAACAGCGGTTCCTATAGGCTTTCTAAACCTAACTGCCTTTCTGCAGTATCAAAACACAGCCTTTTCTGTTTTCCTCAGAAAAGACAACAGCAGCTTCTCAAACTGCCAACAGCTAGTCTAACCGCTCCTGACTAACTGAAGAATTTCAAACCTGGACATTCTAAAGCCAGTGTTAGGCTCCGCCTCCTGTTGCTATAGCAACGGAACTCCCAGAGGCTGTGCACTGTAATATTCCCTGTTAACCCTTTGTAGCCTGTCTAACATTTAATCATCTAACACAATGCAAATGTAATAATACAAACCACACATTTAACCATAAAATAAAGATAAAATCCTCAATACACATAGTGACCTCATTACATCCCACAATTCCTAACAGCCTCAGGCCCTTTCCTTATCCTCCTCAGAAGCTTAAGCGGCTGAGGGGAAAAAGGAAGGGGCCTGAGGCTGTTAGGAATGGTGGCAGTTTAGTCCAAAATCTCTGGAGGGCCCAAGTTGGCCCATGCCTGGTATTAAAGCTGACAAGACAAGAAGCAGAAAGTCATCATCCACCCCACCCCTGTGCTACATTTCCCCTTTTCTCTCTGTAAGGTGTAGTGAAACCGAGTCTTGTGTCCTGATGTCATCAAGTTGCGTTTTGTTCCATCTCTACAAAGGGTTGCCACGAAATGGTAGAAAGAGGGAGCCGCAAATTTTCATGAGGATCCGGTTATCACCATGAGTTTTGGGTTTCATGTAACATTTAGCTCTGCCTCTTAACAGTATTACACTGTACTATTCCTATTATGTTTCTTTCTGCAATCTGTTATCCAGTGCCAGAAATCAAAGCCACTCGTTCAAGAAGACAAAGCATCACATTCTGGAGGTCTTGATACAATTTCCTGATAGAAATTATATCTTATCACAGATCATTTTAAAATTGTTGCTACTTTTTACTACTTTTGGAAAATGTAGGGTCTTTTTTAAAAGCACGTGAATGTTCAATGTGTTGTCGAAGGCTTTCGTGGCCAGAATCACTGGGTTGCTGTGAGTTTTCCGGGCTGTATGGCCATGTTCCCGAAGCATTCTCACCGAAGGCAAGCATCCTCAGAGGTTGAGGGATCTGTTGGAAACGAGGCAAATGAGGTTTATATATCTGTGGAATAATGTCCAGGGTGGGAGAAAGAACTCTTGTCTGCTTGAGGCAATGTTGCAATTGGCCAGCTTGATTAGCATTGAATGGCCTTGCAGTTTCAAAGTCTGGCTGCTTCCTGCCTGGTTCTCAAATCAAGGAACACGAAAAGCATTGCAGACTAATTCAGCCAGAGAAGTCCGCCATTATAGAGCACTTAATGAACCAACTTAGATACAGCATATTGAGAACACAGAAATGCTGGACCACTCGTAACAACCACCATGCCAGAATGCACGGAAAAGCCATTGAAATTCACAAGCATGTGGGCAATTTCAACAGAAAGGAGAAAACCATGAAAATGAACAAAATCTGCCTACCTAGTATTAAAAAAAACTCTATAACCAGGATAGTAAATAAAGAGCAACACTCAGAAAATGGGAATTCCAGACAGGAAATAATCAGGGCCAGCTAACACCTCCCAACAAAGGATTCCCCCATGTAGGAATCAGCCAGGCTTTGAAGCTGAAAGTCAACAACACTGAAAGGCTATCCGTTTACCAGACAAAGCAACCAAACTAGGGTATGAACATCACATATGCATTAATATACAATTAATTGCAGTTAGCTGTTTTAACTGTTTTTTAGCTGTTTTATATTGTCACTTTTATGTGTTTTAATTGGTTCTGATTGCGTGCTGTAAACCGCCCTGAGCTTCGGATAGGGCGGTCTATTAAGCCGAAACAATAAATAAATAATAAAAATAGTTTGGTTGCTTTGAAGCTGCAAGGCCATTAAATGCTAATCAAGATGGCCAATTGCAACATTCACACTTGCCTCAAACAGACAAGAGTTCTTTCTCCCACCCTGGAGATTATTTCACAGATATATAAACCCCACGTGCCTAGTTTCCAACAGATCTCACAACCTCCGAGGAAGCCTGCCTTGAGGAACTTCCGCACAGCCATATAACCCAGAATATCAAGGCAGAAAATCCCACAATATCTGCTTTGAACTGGAATATCTGAGTCCACACTGCCATGTATTCCAGTTCGATGCCGATAATGTGGGATTTTATTCAGGTCCATAGATGTGGGTGAAACGGCAGGAGGGAATGCTTCTAGAAAATGGCCCGGCAGCCTGGAAAACTCACAGCAACCCATGTAAATGTTTATATCTCAGTGAACAATGGAGCTGGCTCTGAGGCCCCATCTACACTGGCCATATAACGCAGTTTCTGAATGCAGGTTGTCTGCTTTAAACAGCATTATATGAGTCTACACTGCCATATAATCCAACTTAAAGCAGGTATTTTACATTCAAAAATGGGTTTATATTGCAGCATAGATGGGGGCCTGAGTTTGATCTGCAAACTGCATAACACCGAAGCCACTCAGCATGGATTGTTTGCTTTTGAGCCTCCCATATTATTTAAAATATAATATAATCAGTGGCCAAAGAATCGTTTTCAAACAACAGAAAATGTTTTTGTTTTTCAGAGGCTTTGTTTTCAGAGGCCTCTGGAAAAAATCAGTATATACCAGGCATGGGCAAACTTTGGCCCTCCCTCCAGGTGCTTTGGACTTCAACTCCCACAATTCCTAACAGCCGGTAGGCTGTTAGGAATTGTGGGAGTTGAAGTCCAAAGCACCTGGAGGGAGGGCCAAAGTTTGCCCATGCCTGGTATATAATAAATAAAATCTAATAAGATGCTTCCAAAGATTTTTGAACTACGTTGGACAGGAAACAACATGAAATCAGTGAACAGGTTGGAAGCATTCATATGTTGCTCTATATTTCAGATTTGTTTTGTCACTATTGTTTATCACTACAGGAAGTAACGCTTTGTTGTCTTTGTTGTGACATGAAAAAGAGAGAACTGGTTGGGTTAACACTCTCTTTGAAATTACAACAACGGTTGGTATATAAACATAATCATAAGAATGTTTACTCTCCTTGTCACTGTACACACAACAGTATTCTGCATTATGTTCGATGCACTTAATGAAATTGGTCTTTAGGTTGTTTTAAAAGAACACATTTATGGTATAAGTAGTGAATGATCATGTCATAGCATTACTGTATTTGTGTCTTTGATGAAGTGGCTTTGGATAGCTTCTTTTCACTGACTGAACTGTCATATTATTTGTATTCAAAATTTCCTTCTATTGTGATCCCCATGCATGGCAGTGACGTCACCTTTTGTACATACAAGGCCAAAACGTTGAGAGTATTTTGCGATTCCTAGGATATCGAACCCTCCCTTCGGATGTTACAATTTAGCTTGGTTTTGGTTTACTCAATACTTTCTTTGTCATATGATGGTGACTGAGTAGTGAGATTTACATCCTGGACCTGGCGGGTACCCAATGCAATCCATATATTTGTTTTTATTTCTTCTGTACGAGAGTCTCATAACCAGATGTCAGTATCATAGAAAAGACTACTGAGGTGAGTTGCATGTTTGCTGCCGTAAAGTGTAAGTAGTTGGTGGGGTAGAATTTGAGCCGAGAAAAATCCACATTCATTTTCATCCGTGGCAAATCTACCGTGTGATTTATAACAGTTGCTGTTCCTCTGTAAATGATCGTACTACCATGTGCTTCAACATTAGAATCCTGAACTTTTTGTGTCATTGTCTGGTTGGTGATCTAGATGACAGCTTCTTAAACTCCCGACCCCAAATGGGGTCTCCTTGATTCATTGTTGGGGGTCATGCAAAGTTTGGAAACAATAAATGGTTTCTGAATGCCACCTAGTGGCTGTTTTAGGCATTTACATGAATCTATTGTGCAGACTTTACTCTGCAGAAGATGCTTCAGTTGTACTTCATTGGAAAGGGGACATTGGCCTGTTTATCATGCCCTGCAAATTCTGGTCTTAATAATACATCATCATAATATTGATAATAATAATAATAACAATCTATATAAATAAAAATGTAATGTTCATTTGTGGGATTAACATAACTCAAAAAAATACACTGCGACGCATGCGCAAACCCACACGCATATATGTAAACACACATAAATACACATATACACAAATATACACACACATATACAAACATATATACACACAAAACATATACACAGAAAGCAACTTGTGGCAGGGGGTGGCTAATAATAATAATAATAACAACAATAATCTATATAAATAAAAATGTAATGTTCATTTGTGGGATTAACATAACTCAAAAACCACACGACGAATTCACACCAAATTTGGACACAATGCACCTATTGGGCCAACAAGTGACCATCACTCATAAAATCGCTGGAAAACATAGCAGAAGGGACTTCAAAACCCCAAAAATAAAAATATATTGCAACGCATACGCAAACCCACACACACACACATATATGTGCAAGCACACATAAATACACACATACACAAATATACACACACATATACAAACATGTATACACACAAAACACATATACACAGGTTGGGCCACAGCAACGTGTGGCAAGGGATGGCTAATAATAATAATAATACACTTTATATATACCCCCCCTTCTCCACTAGGGGAATCAGAGCAGATTATAGCATTTACACACATAGGCAAACATTCAGTGCTTTTACAATCATATACATTGAGACAGGCAAACATAAACAAAGGCAGAGGCTTCTCGTTTCAATTCCAGCTTTTGAAGGCGGTGCTCATCTCTGGCTCTGTGGAGGTTAGGGTTAGGGTTCCCTCCATTTTCAAGCCGAGGAGCCTGTCTTGTTACCTCCTGGCTGGCAAGATTGCTTGGAGTGTTTCTTTGCCTTTTCCTGCCCAAGCAGTACCTATTTATCTACTCACATTTGCATGTTCTCGAACTGCTAGGTTGGCAGGAGCTAGAGCTGAGAGACAGGAGCTCACCCCATCTCACGGATTCAAACTACCAACCTTCAGACCAGTAGTTCAGCGGCACAAGGGTTTATCCCATTGGCCACCGCGGCTCAGTTTGTTATCAGGAAATACTTTTTTTTATATACCTATTTTTATATACCTATATATCGAGGGCCACCTTAAAATTTCTCAGGCCAAAAGGGGTCCCGAATGGAAAAATTAAAAAAGCCCTGATCTAGATGGGACACCACAATTCCCAGGTGGTTCTTGACCCCACTGTGGAAGGATGAGAGTTGCAGTCCAACAAGAGCCAGGTGGAAATGAATGGCTTCCAAGATACTATTGGACTGTAATTTACATCAGCTCTTCTCCAAGATAAGTGAAACAATAAAGCAGTGACTGAACCTCAAAAACATTTGAGTTTGAGGACTATTTTGCAGGAGCAGTATAAACAGCTTTGTGTTTTCTGCAGCTGAATCATGCCATTGGCTTCAGTATTAGATTTCTTCTCGGAGTGCAATTTGCAGACGAAAACCTGCTGGGACAATCTAAACCAGGCCCTCCAGGTGTTTTGGACTCCAACTCCCACAATTCCTAACAGAAGGGCCCTAAGGTTGTTAGGAATTGTGGGAGTTGGAGTCCAAAACACCACAAAGTTTGCCCAGGTCTGATCTAAACCAAGTATGGGCAAACTTGGGCTCTCCAGGTGTTTTGGACTCCAACTCCCACAATTCCTGGCAGTTTACGTGGCTGAGGCGAGAAAGGGGCCTAAGGTTGTTAGGAATTGTGGGAGTTGAAGTCCAAAATGCCTAGAAGGCCCAAGTTGGCCCATGCCTGATCTAAACCCAGGTCATTGTGTTGTTAAAACTAAAACTGTTGCAGAGGTTGGAAAAGGTACTTTGGGAATTACAACTCTTAGAATTCCGCAGATGAATTTTAGAGTAGTGGCCTAACCAAGTAACTGTTCTAACCTGTAACACAGTGTTTTTCGACCAGTGTGCCGCGGAACACTAGTGTGCCGTGAGAGATCATCAGGTGTGCGGTGGGAAATTACAGTGGAGAGAGAGAGAGCTTAGCAGGAAACTTCAGGCAGCAGAAATGAGGCTTTCCTGGCCGAAGCAGCAATGCCAGCCAGCCTGGCTGCAGTCAGGGAGAGCCCTCGGCGTCCAGAACTTTCCTTCCTCCCTCCTCTCTCTCTCTCCTTCCCTTCCTTCCCTCCCTCTGCGTGCTAAGGGCTACCTGGCCGGGTTGCGGCTCCTCCTGCTTCCTGGCTCCTGGGCGCTCTTCTGCCCTCCTCCCCTCTGGCAGCTGGGAGGAGGAGAGGGAGGAGGAGTCCGCGGGAGCTGCCCCCGTCCGACCCCACTCCCGGATGCTCGAGGCAAGGCTTTCTGCCCTCTAGCCCCTCCGTGCTGGGGAAGGGGAGGAACCCCTCATCTCCTGGCCTCTCCTGGCTGGGCTCCAGGTTCGCTGCAGAGCAGAGCAGAACAGAGGTCGGGAGGCGCATCTCCACAACCCAGCTTGGTTCCTTCCCGATCTGGCCCCAAGGCGACAGCAGGGAAGCCGAAGGGATGCGGGGGGAGGAGGCCCTCCTGGGTCTGAACCCCTTCGGGAAGGAGAGCTGGGGGTGGTGATGGCTGTGAGCCTCCACCACAGTTTGTTCCGAGGCTCGGAGCCACCCCATGTGCTCAATTCCTATTTGTCCTGCTCAGCCGAGCCCGCGTGCACTTCGGCCACTCAGCACAGCCCTCCTCAGCAGGACGGTGACGGGACTCCTGTGCATGGGCCTCCGGGGGTGGCAGAAGCAGTGGCGTCGTGAGGGGGGAGAGTGACAGTTAGTAAAATGACAGAGTGTCATTTTGTGTCATTTTGGTTGGTGGTGTGCCCCAGGATTTTGTAAATGTAAAAAATGTGCCGCGGCTCAATAAAGGTTGACAATCACTGCTGTAACAAATAGGTTTCACTCATTGTTTAGTTACATTTGTGGCATCCTGTTGGAGTAAATGTGGCTGGTCGACAAATGGCGATTCATGATATTTTTCTTCCATTTATATCACATTCTTTTTCATATTTAAATAGTGTAGTAGTAGGAATGTGGCTGCTTAAATTTTCAGGTTTATTTCGACATGAAAGAGACGTGTGCTGTAAATGAACGTTGTAATGCCCAGCTCAGTTGGTTTTCATTTCACCTGTTTCCACAAAGTAATACTATTTTGTATTTCTTCAGAATTTTCTATGTGTTAATAAAAAATATACTGTTAACATCTTTGAGTTCATCTGTGCTAAATACTCCTGGATAAACACCCGGTAGGCTGTTAGGAATTGTGGGGCTGTTACCGAACATTTTAGAATAGCCTGGCCCACGAGGGCAAAGGCTCCAAAAGCACCCCTAAAACAAGGATTTCAGCAGAACCTCTGGTGAATTTTTAAAGCAATTCAAAAATGGTCTTTCCCAAATGATCTCACCAAAGAAGTCCAGAAGAAGATGCCACTGAAGTTTTTATTCTTGTCAGCTGAGAAGGATGACCACTGCAGATTCCTTGTCGCAAAGCAGTTATAAAGTTACATTCAAAAGATATACCATTTTATACATTTTACAAAACTGTCAAATTCAAACTTTCCTGCCCCTGCATGCTGTAGGCTTCATGATGATTGGATGGAACATTGGAAGCCAGCTGTAGCAGGAACCAATCGTGAAACAGAGTCGCTTTTGCCCTGGCGAATGGGAAGCGAGGGACAGGAATGTGTTCAAAACAAAGAGCAGCTGGAGTTTTCTTGATTAGATCATGTCCATATGTTAATGAAGATCCGAGGCTTTGACCTTTTGGGCCAAAGGAATTCTTTTGTTCTTGGTGAGAAACAGGAATTTGTCCTTAACAACCCTTCTTGTTGGCAAAGGGCCACATGCAGATTTCCCATGAGAGTTTTCAGTCTTCTGGATGATAAACAAATGAAATAACTGTAGTCATGTACTGGTTTCCAAGGCCAGCAGTGATAGCCGATTATGAAATATGAAATATAGTTATGCCATACATTCTATAAACACGGGACAAGACTAAACTCAGAGGGTCCAGCGTTTATGGAACAAAAGGAGTCATTCAAAAATGGGGAGAAGGGAAAGAAGAACTTCTCCAAAGCAGAAAGAGTCCTCTGTCATGCCAATTGTTTCAATGATTGGATTAAAGGGTGCAGCCAGGAATGTGGTTTCATCCTGATCGCAAAACAACAGCTGGGTCTTTCACAAACATGTAGCATTTCTTCATATTATTTTACACATGGGGAGGGGAAAAACATGCAGGGAGATTACATAGGAGGGTTTCAGGAGAATAGCACCAATATCTCATAATTATTTCATATGCAAGGAGTGGAAAGAAAGTCCATAGGATCTTGAAAAGCATCAAATCCATATGCTTTGGGGAAAGTCCATCTGTGTCCTTGGGAAAACTATAAGAGTAAAGTCCTTTTTGCTAATAGCCTGAGGAGAGTCCAAATACACGAAAGTCCTTGGAAAACTATGTCTCCCAAACCGCTCAGGGCTTGCCCCTGTTGGCCTGTCCGCATGCAACTCCGTGCACAAAGATTCCATGGTTTCAGGTTAAGTGAGGCAAGAAAACAGAGAGGTAGAAATGGCTGGAGGTCTTTTGATGCCAAATCCCAGCCCTTTTGTGCTAGAGATGCCAGACCACATGTGCAGGAATGTTGGAACTCCCTGCTGCAGGTCAAACCAATTAGGATGCAGATGGGCTCTTTCTGGGGCTTGCCTTCAGGACTAGAAGTCAAACACATCTGGAGGACCAAAGTTTGCACAGGCCTGCTATAAGACCTAGTAGTTTGGGAAAGGAGACCATTGTTCCCAGTTCAAAGTGAAATAATTGAATTATTCCTTCCCACCTAAATTAAGGATAATGAATATTTGATCTAGGCCACTAGCAGAGTAGTTGCACAGCAGAGTGGAGGGTGATCCCTGCAATAATGACTAAGTCACGGTTTCTCAACCTGGAGTTTGGGAGCCCTGGGGAGGGTCATGATGCAGGGTTTCAGAGGGGTCACCAAAGACCATCAGAAAACACATATTTCTAATAGACATAGGAACCCTTTTGGTAGAGAAGGCTGAAGATCTCTCTGCCTGGCCTTCTCTTCCTTTTTGGTGTTAGTGAACTACAACTCTCAGAATGCAAAAAACATCCCTCCAACCCCACCAGTATTCAGTGTTGGCCATGTAGGTAGTGTACCAAGTTTGGGGCAGATCCATTGTGGGCTGAATTCAGAATGCTCTTTGATTGTAGGTGAACTATAAATCCCAGCAAATACAACTCCCAAATGTCAAGGTTCTGTTTTTCCCAAATTCCACCAGTATTCACATTTGGGCATATTGAGTTTTCATGGCAAGTTTGGTCCAGATCCATCATTGTTTGAGTCCACAGTGCTCTCTGGAGGTAAGTGAACTACAACTCCAAAACTCAAGGTCAATGCCCACCAAACCCTTCCAGTATTTTCTGTAAGTCACGGGAGTTCTGTCTGCCAAGTTTGGTTCAATTCCATTGTTGGTGGGGTTCATAATGCTCTTTGATTGTAGGTGAACTAAAAATCCCAGCAACTACAACTCCCAAAGGTCTATTTTCTCCAAGCTCCACTAGTGTTCACATTTGGGCATATTGAGTATTTGTGTCAAGTTTGGTCCAGATCTTTCATTGTTTGAGTCCACAGTGCTCTCTGAAGATAGTAGTAGTAGTAGTAGTAGTAGTAGTAATAATCTTTATTTATACCCCGCCACCATCTCCCCCCGAGGGGGACTCAAGGTGGCTAACATGAGGCCAAGCCTAAAGATACAATGCAGCAAAATACAATACAAAATGCAACAACAAAAATTACACCACAATAAAATACATACAGTAGCAAAATGGAGTAAACAAGCAAAACATAATATAAAAGTGAACACAATGGGTAAGTGAACTACAAGTCTAAAACTCAAGATCAATGCCCACCAAACCCTTCCAGTATTTTCTGTTAGTCATGGGATTTCTGTGTGCCAAGTTTGGTTCAATTCCATCATTGGTGGAGTTCAGAATGCTCTTTGATTGTAGGGGAACTATAAATCCCAGTAACTACAACTCCCAAATGTCAAGATCTATTTTCCCTAAACTCCAACAGTGTTCACATTTGGACATGTTGAGTATTTGTGCCAAGTTTGGTCCAGAACCATCATTGTTTGAGTTCACAGTGCTCTCTGGGTGTAGGTGAACTACAACTCCAAAACTCAAGATCAATGCCCACCAAACCCTTCCAGTATTTTCTGTTAGTCATGGGATTTCTGTGTGCCAAGTTTGGTTCAATTCCATCATTGGTGGAGTTCAGAATGCTCTTTGATTGTAGGGGAACTATAAATCCCAGTAACTACAACTCCCAAATGTCAAGATCTATTTTCCTAAACTCCAACAGTGTTCACATTTGGACATGTTGAGTATTTGTGCCAAGTTTGGTCCAGAACCATCATTGTTTGAGTTCACAGTGCTCTCTGGGTGTAGGTGAACTACAACTCCAAAACTCAAGATCAATGCCCACAAAACCCTTCCAGTATTTTCTGTTGGTCAGGGGAGTTCTGTGTGCCAAGTTTGGTTCAATTCTATCTTTATTGGAGTTCAGAATGCTCTTTAATTATAGGTGAACTATACATCCCAGCAGCTACAACTCCCGAATGACAAAATCAACCTCACCAGTATTCAAATTGGGGCGTATTGGGTATTTGTGCCAAATTTGGTCCAGTGAATGAAAATACATCATGTATATCTGATATTTGCATTATGTTTCATAACAATGGCAAAATTATAGTTATGAAGTAGCAACCAAAATGATGTTATGGTTGGGGGTCGCCACATCATGAGGAACTGTATTAAGGGGTCTTGTCATTAGGAAGGTTGAGATACACTGATTTAGAAGAAGGGAACTAACTAAGTAAACATATACATTCCTCTGGAAATGTTTGGCAACACATCAATTAACCTGTGGAAATTATAGCAAACTAATCTTGGAATTGAGATGGAAATTGGCACGCAGCCCTTTTCTCTGAGTTTGGCAAAACTGGAGGATTTGTCCCCTTGTTTTTCACCTGGGTATGGGCCCTGAAAAGGGGAGTTATAGGGTTAGGGATCTGGCAACCCTCCTTGAGCTGCCTTGAGGGCAATTCTTACTTACCACTGGAGCTGGGCTGGCTTTCCTCATAATCAGGGCTTGCTCGCTATGAATGGATATTTCCTAACACACCTCGAAATCCATGTCCGGGCAAGAAGAAGTGTCAAATCCGTTCCCAACGCTTGTGTTTACAACAATGTAATTGTGTACATAGAACGCCCATTCTCTGATGCTCCTTTCAATGCTTCTGGGATCCACGAGGCAAGGTCTCAAAACTACCCAAAACATGAAGTACTAAGCACAGAGCGCTTCCTTTTGTCAGAAGCAGAAAGAATGAAAAAACAATCCTCTCTTCTTCTTCTTTTGTTTGTTTGTTTCTGGAATCAGAAGAGAAAGCCTCACCTGGGAGTGAAGTTGAGTTCTTGCAAAGGGCTTAGAGGAGGTTTGTGTTTTTGACGGGGTATGGTACATGTTTAGACAAAAGCTGTTTAGACAAAAGACGGGGTATAGTACATGTTTAGACAAAACTTGGGAAGTCTGATCTGGCCACGGTGGTCCACGCTTTGGTTGCATCCCGAATAGATTACTGCAACGCGCTCTACATGGGGTTGCCTTTGAAGACTGTTCGGAAACTTCAACTAGTCCAACGGGCAGCAGCCAGAGTGCTCACTAGAGCATCATACAGGGAGCATACCACCCCCTGTTACATCAACTCCACTGGCTGCCAGTCCATTTCAAGCACAATTCAAAGTGCTGGTCTTGGCCTATAAAGTACAAAGTCTATATCAGGCTACACCATGAAAGTAGGCTGCAAATAGGATTACTCAAGCCGGGACAATCTCCCCTCAAATAATATACATAGAGGCATTGAATATGTTGCACAGTATATCAAATATTCATATCAAACAAGCATCTCAGCATATCACATGTATTGAACATCATATCATAATATAAAAACAGTATTGCAATGTTTCAACAGGGGAAATAGCTGATCCCAGCCCTAGAGGTTACGTCTTTGTGATGTTATTGTACACTATGTCTGCGATGTTCTTCTAGTACAGGGCTGTCCAACTGGCGGCCCTGCGGCCGGATCCGGCCCCCCAGCCTGTTGGACACGGCCCCTGCTATGCCCCCAGCCGCCATTTTTTAATTTTAAAAAATTTTCTAATTTTTTTTTTAAAAATGGCGGCCGGGGGGGAGGGGGAGGCGGGGCAGGGAGGAGGAAGAGAGCTAGCTCCTCCTTCCTGCACTGCCCCCTCCGTCCCTCTCTCCGCGCCGAAAAGGAGGAGTAGGCGGCGCCAAGGGCAGCGCGTCACAGGCCTGGCGTGACGCGCTGCCCTTGGCACCGCCTACTCCTCCTTTTCAGCGGCTCCCCCGCCCTTCCTAGGCCTGTGACGCGCTGTGACGCGCTGCCCTTGGCGCCACCTTCTGCTCTCCCTCCTCCTCCTCTTTCCCGGGCGCTGTGCCTTACCCGGGCACCGCGGCGCTGGGGACAACCGCGGTGCCCGGGACAGAGGAGGAGGAGGAGGGAGAATGACAGCTTTAGGAGGGAGGGAGGGGCCTGGGCTGAGGGCGGGGCCTGGGGCGGGGACGGGGGTGGGGTCCGGGGGCGGGGCCTGAGGGCGGGGCCGAGCGGCCCCCGAGGTCATCAGTGACCTCTATTCCGGCCCTGGGCCCGGTAGAAGTTGGACAGCCCTGTTCTAGTATATGAACCAGCGTATTTCGCTTCACTTTCATACCAAGGAGGAGCATCCCAAAGCAGTGTAATCGAACCCGGAAAGTCCCATCGCAGAACCAGACACTTTTACCAGTTTCCCGCAGCAGGCCGTTCCTGGAGTGAACAGTCCCAAAGTTCCCTCACACATGCCTGTTCCCGAGCACCGCACTCCCCTCGAGGCCCTGGGCCCCAGCAATCCCCCCCCCCATCTCGGGGAAGCCTCCTTCCCGGTTCACCACGGAGAAGTCCTGCTTTGTATTTTTATTTTTTTTATTTTTCTTCCCGACCTACGGGCGCCTCAAATATGCCGAGATAACTCCCCCCCCCCCCCGGAGGAACCGACAGTGGCTCAGCAGGCTAGGCTGAGGCCGCGGGAACCGGGAGCCCCCTCCTCCCACCGATTCGAGCCCCGGAAGGGAGGAGGGAAAGAACCCCTTGTTTTGTCCACCAGGCTGGAGGGTATCCAGGCCTGGCATTTTTGCGACTCCGTGCCACCCCATGGGCAAGGGCTCCCCATGTTTTTCCGCATTCTCACGAGGACAGACGGGGTGCCTTTTAGACTCAGGAAAGATATAAGAAAGCAAGTGATATGAATTTGGCCAAGGGGGTTGGAGGCCCCCATCCGTGATCTGAACTGACAGCTGCAAAACGTAGAGGCACCGGGTTCTAGGCCCGCGTCCGAAAAAATTCATTTTTGTACAAATGCACCCCTGCTTATTACTGTCATTTTTAGTTATAGGAATGTAACCCTACAAGTCTCTCCTTTGACCCCGTGTAAACCTCCCCCACCCCACTCCCTATGATAAAAGTTGCCATTGTAATTATGTTTTGTTATGTTTGCTGAGAGGATGCGCCCCATTGACACCTTGGGCCGCCTACAAACCTTGGTTTCAACATTTCACGTTTGCATGGAAAATAGAATGTCAGCCAGGCTCTTGTTATGGAGATTCGGTCCTCATCCTGTCCCCACACTTGGCTGACCCCGAAATTGCCTAGTTTTCTGAGTTTCGACTAGCTAGGTTAAATCTTAGGGTTTGGACAATAAGAAATTATGGATCACAGCGGGCTCCCTGCTTGGCGTCGGAAACCAGGCAAAGCCCACCATAGGACTTTTGTCATTCCTGCCACCTGATGAGATCAACCTAATCAGATTCCCCTTTCTTCCCAACTCAGACATGAGGAAGGGATATACGGACTTGATAGATGTACTTCCTGATCACAAAAGCAAACATTGGACTTCTCGCCCCAGGTCAACACCTGGAAAGGACTTCTTTTGTTCGCCTTCCATAATCCTTCCTGATGACAGCTTGCCCAACCTCTTTCCTCCCGGAACCCCATATATGGTGTGTCACCTCTGATTGGCCAGGACAGGCAAATGGAGGAAGATGCTGATAGGCTTCTCGGAGCCGGCTTGCTTCCCGCCCATCAGCTGACTCCAGGGTTCCAGCCAATCGTCAACAAGCTGGCCGGGAGGGGGCGGAGCAGGAAATTCAAATGTTTGACAGCTCTACAACCTTTAAAAACTCATGTCTTGAATGAAAATGTATGCGTCTTTGCGGGATCAGGGAATTTGCGGTCGCATCCTACTCAGCTGAGCAGAATACACAATTTCGTGGCATCTACCTTGTATCGTGGTGAGCATAATCTGACCTCCGGGGACGGGAAGGTTGAGAGGCCTAGGTCGCTCCCGGGCTCACCAGGGTATTCACAAACTCTCTGGACTGGGCTCCGCAAGCGGTGTCGGGGGCAGTCTATAGCCGTTGTTCGACAACAGCAGGAACGCCCTGACAAAGCGTGTTGACCATGTGAAATGGCCAGATTGTGGCATCCTTAACCTATAGCCGTAGGCGTGTTTCCAGCCATTTGACCATCTTATGGAGACGCCGGCTTCCTCCCTTGTGTAGTTTGAGACCCGTGAGTTTGAGGGTCCAGAGATATTGGACTTTATTGACTCTTTAGGCTCTCCTGGCCTTACAGGACTATTTCCCCTGTTGATTCTATGCATTGCAATGCTGTTTTTATATTGTGATATGATGTTCAATACATGTGATATGCTGAGATGCTTGTTTGATATGAATATTTGATATACTGTGCAACATATTCAATGCCTCTGTGTATATTATTTGCGGGGAGATTGTCCCGGCTTGAGTAACACTATTTGCAGCCTACTTTCATGGTGTAGCCTGATATAGACTTTGTACTGTTTCCAGTGTATCTCCGCTTTTTGTACTTGGCCTATAAAGCCCTATACGACTCCAGCCCAGCTTACTTGCCTGAACGTATCTCCCTCTACGTTCCACCTCGTAGCTTAAGATCCACCAGGGAGGCCTTGCTCTCAGTCCCACCAGCTTCGCAACCACGACTGGTGGGGACGAGGGTCAGGGCCTTCTTGGTGGTGACCCCCCTGCCTGTGGAACTCACTCCCCAGCTAAATCAGATTGGCATCCTCCCTCCTTCCTTTCAGAAGAAAACTAAAGACATGGTTGTGGAACCAAGCATTTGGCTAATGGTTATAATGGCACTGAACATTGAATCTGACCTTGTGATTGTTGTGAATGGAAAAGGCTTTTTGATTGTGTAACTAATGTTGTTTTAATATATTTATTTATTTTATTTTATTTATTATTTGCATTTGTGAGTCGCCACATCTGACATGGCTCAGGGCGACTTACAGTTTAAAAACACAATAAAACACTAAAGCACAATAAAATACCATAAAATACATAGCAACAGATGAAGCAAAGAATGACTTCATCAGGAGTCATATACAGCAGTGGACAGGTCATCGCCCCATTACCCAAAAGCCTGCCAAAACAGGAGGGTTTTGCCCGCCTTCTGGAATGCCAGCAGGTCCGTGAGGGCACGGACTCCGGAAAGCAGTGCATTCCACAGGAAGGGAGCGATTATAGAGAAGGCCCTCCGTCTTGTGGCTGTTAGGTGGTATGTTTTAAAGCTGGGAACCTCCAGGAGTTGACCCAACTCTGAACGTAGTGGCCTAGTGGGACAGTATGGGATGAGGCGGTCCCTAAGGTACACTGGCCCCAGACCGTTCAAGGCCTTGAAGGTCAGTACCAACACTTTGAAAGTGATCCGGCATTCCACCGGTAACCAGTGCAGCTCGCGGAGGACAGGTGTTATGTGGCTGGTCGTCGAGACGCCAGCCAGTAAACGTGCTGCCGCATTCTGGACCAGTTTCAATTTCCAGATCACTAGCAGAGGAAGGCCAACGTAGAGAGCATGACAGTAGTCCAGTCTTGAGATGACCGTGGCTTGGACCACTGTGGCTAGATCGCAGCAGGAGAGGTAGGGAGCCAACTTCCTTGCCTGCCGGAGATGGAAAAAAGCAACTCTACTGACGGTGGAGATTTGCGTCTCCATCATCAGTTGAGAGTCCAGAGTGACGCCGAGACTTTTAACTGTTGACGACGGACATAATGTCACGCCATCCAGGGAAGGAAGTTGGATCTCCACCCCGCCCGGACGACCCAGCCACAGGATCTCCGTCTTAGCTGGATTCACCTTCAACCTACTGGCTCGCAGCCATCCAGTAATGGCTTCAAGGCACTGATGGAAATTATCGGGTATGGTGTCAGGCCTGCCCTCCATCCCCAGAACGAGCTGGGTATCATCCGCATATTGGTGACACACCAGCCCGAAGCTACGGACCAGCCGAGCAAGTAGTCGGTGTGCTGAAGTGTTTATTTTTTATTATAGGATTGAGTATTGAATGTGTATTGAAATGTTTAGATGTTTAGGGAGGGTATAGTTCTTCAGTAAAGGCCCACCTTGGGGAAGAGTTGTCATAGCAACGTGGCTGTGAAGCAGAAGTGGGAGGAGTCAACAGCTTTCTGCCAGGCCCAGAGCCAATAGAATTCTGGGGAAGTTTTGAATTTGGACAGTTGAACTGTCAGACCAGCTCTAAGACAGTTGGTACCGAGAAGCTCAGAGAGAGCAGATGTGTTTAGACCAGCTCAAGGAGCTGAGAGGTGGATAGTTAATCCAGTCCAACTCAAGGAGTTGAGAAGGTGTTAGGATACTCAGCCTAGGATAAAAGCTGAGGGAAGAAGTTAAGGATAACTTCTAACAGTTAAAAGGAACAGTCCAGAGGTTTGGCTGGGAGAGCCAACCTGTAGTTTATGCTGACGCATAAAAGTGGCAAGAAAAGCCTAGTTTATGACTGTGTAACGTTTAAGAAAGAACGTCTGTGGAAGAATAACCGTTAAGCATTGTACCTCTGAGAGAGAATATTGAAACTTTGTAACCAGCAAGCTAAAGTTCACATTTTAAAATAAACTTGTTACAGTTTCTTGGTTCATAAGACTCCTGGTGTTTATATGTAAAGACAAGCCTCACTCTGAAGCCTAATAGTAATTAACACATCACCTCTCTTTACAAACGGTGGTCAAATAGTTACCTCAGTATTAAATTGGTGGCAGCTAGATATTCAGTTTCCTCACAGAGTGGGGACATCTCTCATAAATTGGTGGCAGTTTTAAGTGCAACTCTTTACAAATTGGTGGCAGCGGTGGGATAGCCTGCCCTGCCACGTTTCAAAAAGTTGAACGGTGAATAGAGGCTTTACAGTCGGACATAGATGTTAAATAATAGAGGGGAGAGGATTGCCCCCTGGGGGACCCCACAGCAAAGTGGGGAACTCCCGGAGACATCCTCACCCCTCCTCACTCGCTGTGACCGGTATTTGTATGTTTTTTTTATCTTCTATTATATTGTATTTTTATTGCGGCATTGAATCGCTGCCATTGCTAGCCGCACTGAGTCCCCCTGCGGGGATGAGAAGAGCGGGGTAAAAATGATATAAATAAATAAATCAGCTACATCAATTTCATTGAAGTCTTCAAGGGAGTTGAGAGGTCATTCATCTAATGTAGGCCTGGGAAAACTTTGGCCCTCCAGGGGTTTTCGACTCCAACTTCAGCTTAAGCAGCTGAGGGGGGAAAGGAAGGGGCCCGAAGCTGTTAGGAATTGTGGAAGTTGGAGTCGAAAACCCCTGGAGGGCCAAAGTTGGCCCAGGCCTGGTATGTATGCATGCATGTTGATTAATCCTCTTATTGTCTCACATGTACAGTTGCTTTGAAAATGTCCTGGTTTCTCTCCCCTGCTTACATTTTCCTCCTTGCTCCTCAGCTTCCTTCAGCGATTGCAAATTGAGTTCAAAGTACAGAAGTAGTTTGCATTCAGTTATCTCAGCAGTGGGGAAGAGGACAAGGAGCACATTTCCCACTTTTCCAAAGTTTTCCTTGCAGCCGAAGCTGTTGGCCGAAGGGAAATTTGAACAGCGTACCTCTTCCCAGGGGCGGTCCTACAAGATAGGCCAAGTAGGCGGCCGCCTAGGGCGCCATCTGAGAAGGGGGCGCCATCCTGGCCGCATGGGGCGCCATCCTGGCCCTGCCGATGTTCCTCAGACAGTGCTGCAGCTGCCTGCTTTTTGACCCCGGCCTTGTGCACTCCAACGCCGCTTCTGGGCACGCGCGGAGGTTTTCACGCAGGCGCAATTGCTCCGGAGCTGAAGTTGAGCGCAGGAGCAACTGCACATGCGCGGAAACGTCCGTGCATGCCCAGTAGCTCCCTTGCGCAGAAGCCTGTAAGCAAAGCACTCCCTATCGGGCAGGCAGGGTGCTTCCCCTCCCTTTGTCTCCGCCACACGTGCGCGTTTGCGGGAAGGAGAAAAGAATCAGTGAAGGAAGTGTAAGTGAAGGAATGAATGAAGGGCTTTCCTCCTCCTCCTCTGTGACCTCTTCTCTCCCTCCTTCCTTTCTTTGGCTCTATTTCTGTCTAGACCTGAGGGGCCTGAGGCTATGAGGAGTTGTGGGAGTTGGAGTCCAAAACACTTAGAGGGAGGGAGGGCCCAAGTTTGCCCAGGCCGCGCTGCCTGTATTCGACCTCATTTGAACGTTTTGGCTGTTTTTCTATTTATATTTACATTGGGATCCTAATTTTGGACTTATGGGAGACTCCTATGAATTATGAGACGGGTGGTAGGTAATATATTCTGATTTTGATGCATTTCATTGCATTTCTTGTTGATTATTATACAGTTCTGCTTAATATTGTCATACAATATAATACAAATACAATATAACAATAGAATAATGATATATTTTATATTACATGCAATATTACAAACAATATTGCAGTATAGTGGTATTGTACAAAATAGTAATATATAACACTGCCTCGAAGCCGTTACTGGATGGCTGCGAGCCAGTAGGTTGAGGGTGAATCCGGCGAAGACGGAGATCTTGTGGCTGGGTCACCCGGGTGATGTTAATGTCCAGCTTCCGAGCCTGGACGGTGCGGTGTTATGCCCATCGCCTTCTGTAAAGATCCTGGGGGTCCATTTGGACTCCCAGCTGACCATGGAGGCCCAGGTCTCTGCGGTCAGCAAGATCGCTTTTTGTCATCGGCGACAGGCAAGGAGGCTGGCCCCCTATCTCTCCCGGAACGATCTGGCCACGGTGATCCAAGCCACAGTCATCTCGAGGCTGGATTACTGCAACGCGCTCTACGTTGGCCTTCCTCTGTCGGTGACCCGGAAGCTCAGGCTAGTGCAGAACACTGCCGCCCGGCTCCTGTCTGGCACGCCAGCTGGCGCCCACATAACACCTGTTTTGCAGGATCTGCACTGGCTGCCAATTGAGCACCGGATCACCTTCAAAGTGTTGGTCCTCACCTTTAAGGCCTTACATGGCCTGGGGCCAGCGTATTTGAGGGACCGTCTCACCCCATATTGCCCTCCAAGATCACTTCGGTCTGAGGCCCCCTAACCTCCTAGAGATACCTTCAGCTAAACTCGCAAGGCTGACTGCTACCCGCCGGAGGGCGTTCTCTGTCATAGCACCTACGCTGTGGAACGCCCTCCCGGCCGGAACTCGGGCTATGAAGGACTTGCTCCCGTTTAGACGGGCCTGTAAAACATACCTGTTTAAGCAGGGCTTTGGTGAGTAAGTCCTGCCCATGCCCCGCCATCTATTCGTTCTTCTGAGGATGATGTGCTGTTCATTGTGTTAACTGTGTTATTAATTACTGTACTGCTGTTGTTTTTAATTGTTTTTAACTGCTTATTGCCTGTATTTTACTGTGCCCTTCGGCTCCTGTAAGCCGCCGCGAGCCTCAGGGAGTCGGCGGCATAGAAGCCCGAATAATAAATAAATAAATAAATAAATAATATTTTTAGATTACTTTATTTTGGGTTATTTGAGTTTTATAGGAGTCATGAAAATATTTAGTAGAGGATAATTTTATTTAAATAAATAATTTTATTATTGTATTATAATAATATAATAGAATGTTACATTATATTATCATGTCAATATATTATAATATAATTATATTGTAATGTAGTATAATATAATTATGATATAATATAGTATGAGTATGGTATAATATATTGTATATACATTGATACAATATAATACTACTAATGGTATTGTGATATTATAATTGTATATATGTTTTACATGGGGGGCGGCAAAATAATGTTTTGGGGGGGGCACCAAAATAATGTTCGCCTACCATTTAAAATACCTTAGACCGCCCCTGCCTCTTCCACAGGTTGGCACAATCAAAACAGGATGTTCTTGTTGGTATTTATTCATCGCGTCAGAAGCGAATTGAGGGTACAGTTATAATGTCTTTAAAAAGACAAAGTTAAAAACTTGGCCTATGCTCAATGTCCTTTGCCTTCTTGTTGGTAGACAGAGCCCTCTATTGCAAACGGTTCAGTACTGCAAGAGAAAATATTAGTGAGTGACCTTAAAGTGGATATTGAAAATCCTCTTGGCGGCTTAAGAGAAAGCTAATTGAAAAACAAGATGAACAGCTTCCCTTTCTCTTCTCTGCCTATAAACCAAGGGAGAGTTGCCCAGTTTGGCGTGTGTGTGTGTGTGTTTGTGTGTGTGTGTGTATATATATATATCTCCTCTCGGCATTACTTCGTGAACAAAGATTCTTAGGAAGGACTCATCCAACCCTTTCTACAAGCTCGCTGATCACTAAAAAGGCCAATCTGAGATAGGCAAGTTCAGTTGCAGAAAGCACAGCAGAAAGTCTCCTTGGGTGATGTTGTTTCCAAGTTGTGGTTCTTTCTGCGTTGTCGTTTCTCTTTAAGAGCCATTTGGCGTGTCTTCTCGAAAGAGGCATTGTGGATAGTGCGTCTCCATGCCTCCCGATGTGAGGCCAGGGTGGACCATTGCTGGTGATCAATCTGGCCGAGCTTGAGATGTTGCTTCAGGGAGTCCTTGTATCTCTTTTTTTGGGGCGCCTGTCTTGCGCTGACCCATGGCGAGTTCACCATAGAGTAGTATCTTTGGGAGGTGGTGGTCCTCCATCCTAGAGATGTGCCCTGCCCAGCGCAGCTGTGTTCTCAATAGCATGGTCTCAATGCTGGTGATCCCTGCTTGCTCAAGGACAGCAATATTAGTCACATAGTCGGTCCAGTGTATATTTAGAATTGTGCGAAGACAGCGCTGATGAAAGCGTTTGAGTCGTCGTAGGTGTTGGCAATAGGTGACCCCTGTTTCAGACCCATAGAGGAGAATAGACAGTACGATAGCTCTGTACACTCTGATTTTGGTGCTTTGACTCAGGTGCTTGTTGCCCCAGACTCTTTTGTGAAGCCTTCCAAATGCACTATATGCCTTTGCTAATCTGTGATCTATCTCTTTATCAATCTTGCCGTCTGAAGAGATGATGCTTCCCAGGTAGGTGAACTGCTGAACGGACTTAAGCACAGATGTTGATGTAGGGATGATGGTATTCTTCCTGTGGTGCGGGCTAGTAGAGAACTTCCATTTTCTTCAAGCTGACTTCCAGCCCAAACAGCTCTGCAGCTGTTGCAAAGCAGGATGTTAGGCGCTGCAGGGCTGCTTCTGTGTGGGCGACAAGGGCAGCATCGTCTGCAAAAAGCAGCTCACGGACTAGATAGTTTAGAGTCTTAGTGCGAGCCCTCAGACGGCTTAAGTTGAACAAGCTACCATCTGTACTATAGCATATACAGTATATATGCCGTCTTCTTCTTTGAGGTCTGCCGAAGCCCTTTGGAGCATCATGCTGAAGATTGTAAGTAGGGTTGGTGCAAGAACACAACCTTGTTTCACTCCATTAATTATTAGAAAGGGCTCCGAGAGAGCATCGCCATATCTGACTTGACCGCGCTGGCCCTCATGTAACAGGATATATATATAGTCAGGTGGTGATGATATGTCAAATTTATGACAAACTGGGCAACCCAAACTGGACGTGTGTGTATATATATATGTGTGCATATACATACATACACACACACACATACATACATACACACTCTAGCTGTCCCCGTAGTAACCTATGGATATGAGAGCTGGACCATAAGAAAGATAGAGGTTTTTAACTTTGGTGCTGGAGGAAAATTCTGAGAGTGCCTTCAACTGCAAGAAGATAAAATCATTCCATATTCCAGGAAATAAAGCCCGACTGCTCATTGGAGGGAAGGATAGTAGAGGCAAAGATGAAGTACTTTGGCCACATGATAAGAAGACAGAAAAGCTTGGAGAAGATAAGGATGCTGGGGGTGTCTGGCCATGTTCCAGAAGCATTCTCTCCTGATGTTTCAACCACATCTATAAGAGGCATCCTCAGAGGTTGAGGAGGTCTGTTGGAAACTAGGCAAGCGGGGTTTATATATCCATTCCATGCAGGGGCGGTCTAAGGTAATTTTAAATGGTAGGCGAACATTATTTTGCCCCCCCCCATGTAAAACAAATATACAATTATAATATCACAATACCATTAGTAGTATTATATTGTATCAATGTACTGTATATACAATATATTATACCATACTCATACTATATTATATCATAATTATATTATACTACATTACAATATAATTATATTATAATATATTGGCATTATAATACAATATAACATTCTATTATATTATTATTATAAAATAATAAATAAAATTATTAATTTAAATGAAATTATCCTCTACTAAATATTTTCATCACTCCTATAAAACTCAAATAACCCAAAATAAAGTAAAATAAAATATTGTATATATCACTATTTTGTACAATACCACTATACTGCAATATTGTTTGTAATATTACATGTAATATAAAATATATCATTATTCTATTGTTATATTGTATTTTTATTATATTGTATGACAATATTAAGCAGAACTGTATAATAAGCAACAAGAAATGCAATGTAAATGCATCAAAATCAGAATATTACCTACCACCCATCTCATAATTCATAGGAGTCTCCCATAAGTCCAAAATTAGGATCCCAATGTAAATGTAAATAGAAAAACAGCCAAAATGTTCAAATGAGGTTGAATACAGGCAGCGCGGCCTGGGCAAACTTGGACCCTCCCTCCCTCTAGGTGTTTTGGACTCCAACTCCCACAGCTCCTCATAGCCTCAGGCCCCTCAGGTCTAGACAGGAATAGAGCCGAAGAAAGGAAGGAGGGAGAGAAGAGGTCACAGAGGAGGAGGAGGAGGAGGAGGAGGAAAGCCCTTCATTCATTCCTTCACTTACACTTCCTTCACTGATTCTTTTCTCCCTCCCCACAACGCGTGCGCGGCGGAGACAAAGGAGAGGAAGCACTCCCTGCCTGCCCGATAGGGAGTGCTTTGCTTACAGGCTTCTGCGCAAAGGGAGCTACTGGGCATGCGGAGGTTTTTCGTGGATGTGCAGTTGCTCCTGCGCTCAACTCCAGCTCTGGAGCAACTGCGCCTCTTGCGAAAACCTCCGCGCATGCCCAGAAGCGGCTTCGGAGCGCACAAGGCCGGGGCCCAAAAGCAGGCAGCTGCGGCGCTGCCTGAGGAACATCGGCAGGGCCAGGATGGTGCCCTATGCAGCCAGGATGGCGCCCCCTTCCCAGATGGCGCCCTAAGCGGCCGCCTACTTGGCCTACTTTGTAGGACCTCCCCTGATTCCATGTCCAGGTGGGAGAAAGAACTCTTGTCTGTTGGGATCAAGTGTGAATATTGATTAATTTTGAATGGCCTTGCACCTTCAAAGCCTGGCTGCTTGCTGCTTGGGGGAATCCTTTGTTGGTAGGTGTTTACTGGCCCTGCTTGATTCCTGTCTGGAATTCCCCTATTTTTTATAGTGATGTTCCTTATTTACTGTCTTGATTCTGGTGTTTTGTTAAATACTGGTGACCAGATTTTGTTCATTTTCAGGTTTCTTTTCCTTTATATTGAAATTTCCCACATGCTTGTGGATTTCAATGGCTTCTCTGTGCAGTCTGATATGGTGGTTGTTAGAGGGGTCCAGCATTTCTGCGATCTCAAATGATATGCTGTGTCCAGGTTGGTTCATCAAGTACTCTGCTATATCATTGCATGTATCACCCAAGAAGATTCACAGGAGGACAAAACCAAAGAATTTAAAGAGAAATTGGCAATTTATATGAAATCGGTAGAAGAAGGTGAAGGTGAAGCCAACACAGATATTGTACAAAGTTTTAAAAGTTGGTGTTTGTGGTTAAAAATAAAGATATAGAGAGAAAAGTGGTGGGAGGGGTAGGGAAGGGTGTTGGGAGGAAGTGGGAGGAAAAATAAAACTTGTTATACGGACCAATTTGTATAGAATGTGAATAGATAATATAGAAATATTTTATCATAATATAAGCCTAGAATAGACATTTATTAGTATTGAATGGCCTTGCAGTTTCAAAGCCTGGCTGCTTCCTGCCTGGCAGAATCCTTTTGTTGGGAGGTTCCCATACATCAAGGGAAACATTGACCCCATAGAGAAGTTGTTGAAAAAACACAACCTACATCAGGGATGCCCACACTTTTTCAGCATGCGAGCTACTTATAATAAAACCAAGTCAGAAAGATCTGCCACCAGCCTTGTGCTACCTGGCCTCAAGGCTGGGGAGGGAGGGAGGGGCGGGGCTTGGCGGGGCCTGGCTCCACCCCCTCTGGCTTCAGCTCTACCAGCAGCTTCTCCAGGCTTGAGGATAGCAGTGCCAAGCCAGCCTTGTGCTAGCTATGCCACCACTGGCTTGGCATTGCCATCCTCAAGCCTGGAGAAGCTGCTGGTAGAGCGGAAGCCAGAGGGGTGCGGAGCCAGGCTGCACCAAGCCCCCCCTCCCTCTGCCCTCCCCTCTGGCTCTGGAGATCCCAGCAGCTTCTCCAGGCTTGAGGATGGCAATGCCAAGCCAGCCTTGTGCTAGCTATGCCACCACTGGCTTGGCACTACCATCCTCAAGCCTGGAGAAGCTGCTGGTAGAGCGCGGAAGCCCCTCTGGCTCTGGAGCTCCCACCAGCTTCTCCAGGCTTGAGGATGGCAGTGCCAAGCCAGTAGTGGCATCGCTTGCACAAGGCTGGCTTGGTCCTGCCCTCAAGGCTGAAGCAGCTGCTGGGAGTGCAGAAGCCGGGGAGGGGGCGGGGCTTGGCGCAGCCTGGCTCCACCCCCTCTGAGAAGCGCCCCATCCGGCTGCGATCGACCTCCTTTGGTCCCGCAATCGACTGGTCAATCGCGATCGATTTCCTGGGCAGCCCTGACCTACATAAACACAAAACATAGAGAAGCTGTTGAAAAAACACAACAATAGACATTTACAATGGACATTTATTATCTGTTCAAATATGATGTTATTTTGTTTTCAGTTTTAATTTTTTTTAAAAATCAAGTGCTCTGCTATGACTGGCTTCACTGGTTGAGTTAGCCTGCAGTGCCTTTCATGTTCCTTGGTTTGTGTTTTGGCAATGCTGCTGCGTTTGGTGGTCCCTATGTAGAGTTGTCCACAGCTGCATGGTATAAGGTAGACTCCTGCAGAGGTGAGAGCATCCCTCTTGTCCTTTTGCTGAACGTAACATTTGTTGGATTTTCCTAGTGGGTCTGTAGATAATTTGTAGGTTGTGTTTTTTCAACAGCTTCTCTATGGGGTCAGTGTTTCCCTTGATGTATGGGAACTTCCCAACAAAGGATTCTCCCTGGCAGGAAGCAGCCAGGCTTTGAAACTGCAAGGCCATTCAATGCTAATCAAGCTGGTCAATTGCAACATTGCCTCAAGCAGACAAGAGTTCTTTTTCCCACCCTGGACATTATTCCACAGATATATAAACCTCACTTGCCTCATTTCCAACAGACCTCACAACCTCTGAGGATGCCTGCTATAGATAGATGTGGGCAAAACGTCAGGAGAGAATGCTTCTGGAACATGACCATAAAACTCACAACAAACCAGTTTCTTTTCTTTCTCTCTCCCTCCTCTTGCCCTGGGGAAGAATGCCCAGTGGCTGCCACTCTTCCCTCCTCATTAATGATGATGGTGATAATAATAATAATAATTTCCAACATAAGGCAAAACATTCAGAAAGGAAAACCGTACAACAAAATTAAACTTTATGAAACATAAACATAAAATCCTACTAAAACAATCACAAAAAAATTAAAATCCAGTTTCAATTTTACTCCATCAGACAGCTTCAAAATACCAATGGCCAGAATTATTTATTTATTTATTTATTTATTTATTTATTTATTTATTTATTTATTGTTTCGGCTTAATAGACCGCCCTATCCGAGGCTCAGGGCGGTTCACAGCACACAACAGGACCAATTAAAACACATAAAATGGCATTATAAGAACAGGTAAAACAGTTAAAACAATTAAAGCAGTTGAACAGCTAAAATTAGAATTAAAAATCCCACCCCACTACCCTAATGGACGAGCACATAACATTTTGGGACAGTATAGCAGTTAAGAGGAGTAACCTTGGACCCCCTGTTGTCGATGGAGGCCCACGTCTCCAGTGTCAGCAGGGTAGCATTTTTCCATCTTCGCCAGGCGAGGAAGCTGGCCCCCTATTTGTCCTGGCGCGACTTAGCCACAGTGATCCAAGCCACGGTCATCTCGAGGCTGGACTACTGTAACGCTCTTTACATTGGCCTTCCTCTGTCGGTAATCCGGAGACTCAAGCTGGTGCAGAACGCTGCAGCGCGACTCCTGGCAGGGGTCCCGATTGGCCACCACATCACGCCAATCCTGCGCGAACTGCACTGGCTCCCAATTGAATGCCGGATTGCCTTCAAAGTGTTAGTCCTGACTTTTAAGGCCTTACATGGTCTGGGGCCAGTGTACCTGCGGGACCGCCTTGTCCCATATCATCCCACCAGATCACTGCGCTCCGAAGAGCTAAACCCAAATGTGAGGACCTACCATCTGTCCGCAACCCGCCGCCGGGCTTTCTCTGTTGCAGCCCCTACCATGTGGAACGCACTGCCCGCCGGCATCCGTGCCACCCAGGGCCTCCTCCCGTTCATGAGAGCAGTTAAGACATTGCTGTTCCAACAAGCCTTCGGAGTTAGCTAAACTGTAGCTCGCACCGCCTAGCTGTCAGCCCACTGCGACTCCATTTGTTGCTTCAACTGTTCTAATTGTAATTCCATCTTAATGGTATTACTGTGGTTTATGAGTCATCTGACAATTGTATTTTACGAGCTGTTGTAAGTTGCCCGAGCCGTTGGGGGCGACAGACAAATGCGAAATAATAAATAAATAAATAAACAGTATAGCAATTACAGAAGATGCATAGCCAAATATAAAGGGCCTAGGCAAGGGCTAGTGCAAAACAGTATCCTCGGGCTGGCATTAAACTAAAACTGTGTACTGCATTTACAAAGCTGCTTTCATAACAAAGCAAAACTGTGCTGAATTAAGTGGAGCTGTGTTTGTCTTCATTTGCTTTGAATTGCAGTATCTCACTATTAATATCAAGTCAATACGGAGTTTATGGTATGGTATGGTATAGTATGGTATAGTATGGGGTGCAGTATCAGGCCTATGTTAATAGCAACTCTCAAGCAACCAAAAACTGCGTTAATCCAACATCTATCAACTAGAAGTGAACCCTGCAAAAACAAAGATCCTGTGGCTGGGGTCCCCAAGTGGTGGGACCATCAATTTACCGACCTTAGATGGCGAGACATTGCGCCCGTCACCTTGAGTGAAAAGCCTGGGTGTCCAATTAGACTCTCGATTGACGATGGAAGCCCAGGTGTCCACCATCAGTAGAGTGGCCTTCTTCCATCTGCGTCGTATCAGACGCCTGGCCGCCTACCTCTGTAGAGATGACCTGGCCACAGTGATCCAGGCCTTGGTCACAGGCCCAGATTACCCATAAGGCCACTCTAGGCCATGGCCTAGGGCGGCAGCCTTGGCGGGTGGAGGCAGCAGGTCCGGACCCCCCCCAAAATAAAAAAAAAATTAAAAAAGTTTGATCTTCTTCTGGCGCTCCTGCGCCTGTGCACGAAGCGCCATAGGCCCTAGGGGGCCTCTGACGCGGCTTCCTGCCGCCCCCTCCTCCCTCTCGTTGTCAGCGCCGCCCCTCTTTCCTTCACTGAAGGACGGAGGGGCGGTGCCGACGCGGCACGAGGGAGGAGGCGGAGAGAAGCCCTCACCGCTCCCTCCTGTCATCGGCGCCGCCTCTTTCCTTCACTGAAGGACGGAGGGGCGGTGTTGACGTGGTGCAAGGAAGGAGGAGGCGGAGAGAAGCCCTCGCCGCTCCCTCCTCCCTCCCATCGTTGGTGCCGCCCCTCTTTCCTTCACTGAAGGACGGAGGGGCGGTGTCGACGCGGCGCGAAGGAGGAGATGGAGAGAAGCCCTCGCCGCCCCTCCTCCCTCTCGTCGTCGGCGCCACCCCTCCTTCAGTGAGGAGGAAGGAGGGGCCCCCCGCAAGCGGCCACGCCCCCCGGGGCGGGGGTGGCGCTCCAAAGTGTGGCCTAGGGCACCATAATCATTTGATCCGGGCCTGCTTGGTCATCTCGAGACTAGTCTATGGCAATACTCTTTATATTGGCTTACCAGGGTCTACCATACGTAGACTTCAACTGGTCCAAAATGCAGCTGCTAGACTCTTGGGGCCCTACAAGGTGCCGCCACATCACTCCAATTCTACAAAAACTTCACTGGCTTCCGATCGAGTATCGAATCATCTTTAAGCTACTGGTCCTCACCTTCAAGGCATTATACGGCCCCGGCCCGTTATATCTAAAAAAATCGACTCTCCTTTTATCAACCTCAGAGACCACTTCGATCTGAAGATCAAATGCTGCTTGTAGTTCCCAGTCTCAGGATCATACGATCTACAAAGACCAGACACAGGGCCTTCTCTGCTGTGGCTCCATCTCTTTGGAATACTCTTCCGCTTGAAGTCCGTCCGCTCCAAGACTTACTAGCATTTCGGAGAGCATGCAAGACTTATCTGTTTAGGCAGGCCTTCCCACCTGGCTAATCAGTTTTATATTTTACTGTTTTTACTGTTTTATTGTATCACTCATGTCTGATGTAAGCCGCTCCGAACCCCCTGGGGAGTGGCAGCCTTTAAATTTGAAATAATAATAATAATAATAATAACTAGGAAAGGACTAGGCAAGGGCTAGTGCAAAAGAGGACCCTTCCACACAGCCCTATATCCCAGAATTTCAAGGCAGAAAATCCCACATTATCTGAGTGTGGACTCAGATAACCCAGTTCAGATCAGATATTGTGGGATTTTCTGCCTTGATATTCTGGGATATAGGGCTGTGTGGAAGGGCCCAGAGTATCATAGGCCCAGGGAAGTTGATAAAGTGCAGATCAGGATCCTAGCTGACGGCCAATGCAAGAGCCTACTAGAGACTAATCATTTTTGTAAACCTGCTGGAACAACCAGGTTTTCAGGTCACTACGTAAGGACAGTGCAAGGGCTTGCCTATTCTCTCTGTGGAGGGTGTTCCAAAGTTTGGGGGGGCTACCACTGAGAAGTCCCTCTCTGTTTGAAATGGTGGTGGGAGTGAGAGGAGGTCCTCCCCAGCAGATCTTAGAGCCCGTGCCAGGATAGGCAGGATCCAAACCATTTAGGGCAGGGGTCAGGAACCTTTTTGACTCAGAGAGCCATGAAAGCAAAATATTTGGAAATTTATTTCAGTGAGAGCCATATAATATATATTATTCAACTAAATGTGAGTATATACGTACATACTATGAGAAAAGGATTCCCCCGGCAGAATGACAGGACACTTCAGACCTGGCTCTGCAAAAGGCATGCTCAGGAAGGAGGCAGAATGGAGGAAAGAAGAATGGAGGAAGGAAGGAGAAGGAGACGGAAGGGAGGGGGGGAAAGTAGGAGATGAAGGAAGAGGAGAATGGAGGAAAGAAGGAAAGGGGAATGGGAGAGAGGGGAGAGGCCTGTGGAAAGGAGAATGGGAGAAAGAAAGGAAAAGGAAGGAAGGAAGAGGGAGAATGGAGGGAAAAGGAAGGAAGGAGAGGGAGGAAAGGGGAGAAGGGAAAGGGAAGGAAGGCAGAATGGAGGAAAGAAGGAAGGAGAGAAGGCAAGAATGGAAGAGGAAGGAAGGAATGAAGAGGGAGGGAGGGAAAAGGTAGGGAAAGGGAAAATGAAAAAGAAAGGAAGAGGGAAAAGGAGGGAAGGAAGGGGAAGGAAAGAAGGAAAAGGAAGGAAGGAAGGAAGGAAAAGGAAGGAAGGGGAAGGAGGGAAAGGGAGGGAGGGCGGGGCCAAGACGGACCTTGGTGTCGATGTCGGCGAGGCACTCCCTCCAGAAGGCATCGAAGAGGCAGCAGCTCTTGAGCTGCCCAACGATGAGGGCAATGAGCTGGGAGTTCCCTGGGGGCAGCGAGGCTGGGTCCACGGCACCAGGGCCAGGCCCGCCTCCACTGCCTCCCCCGAGGCCCGTGGTGGAGGATGAAGAGGAAGACGAGGACAAGGCGCTGCTGCCGGGCTGTGCCATCCCCGGCAAAGAGGGCGCAGGACCCCGAGAGCAGCGGGGGATGAGGAAGAGGCGGCGATGGTGGCGCAGAAGCAGCAGTATGCGGCTTGTTTGCGTCACTCCTCCCCACTGCATGCTGGGAAACAGAGGCCCGGGCTGCTCTGGAGAGCCAGATGCAATCATGAAAAGAGCCACATCTGGATCCGGGCCATAGGTTCCCTACCCTTGATTTAGGGCTTAGTGGCACAGTGGGTTAAAGCGCTGAGCTGCTGAACTTGCTGATTGAAAGGTCACAGGTTTGAATCCAGGGGAGCGAGGTGAGCTGTTAGACCCAGCTTCTGCCAACCTAGCAGTTCGAAAACATGCAAATGTCAGTAGATCAATAGGAATTTGGTGGAAAGGAGTAAGAGAGTTGAGGGTCATCTGCATACAGATGGCATCAAATTCCAGGCAGGCTGCTTGGGTGGGAAAGGTGCCATGCTACCGCTTAGCAAGGGAACAACAGGGTTGGGAACAAATAATTTCCTTGGGGAACCACACCATACAACTTTGGAGCCCCCTTTCTCCGCTTTGGGGTTACGCATTGTACTTTTGGGAACAAGAAATCTCCTATAATCTGCTAATAATTTCCTTGGTGATCCACCAAATACAAGTTTGTAAGGCCCCTTTCCCCTCCTTGGGGGTCAGACTTCTGTGCTTTGGGATTCCCTTGTCTCCTATTACTTTGCTTGCACAAGCCATCAAATCAACTCTCAAGACCCCTCATTGCCAATTTGCTTTGTGTTAGTTCTGAGGTATACCAGAAAAACCATTTACTCAAACTATTTCCCTTCCAGATGCTGTCAAATCAACCACATTAAGGCCCGTGTTCTTTCTTGTTTAGAGTTGTTACGGATTTGAGACTATAAATCCCATTTCATAAATAATAAAAATACTACTGTATTTATTTATTTATTTATTACTCACATTTACAGTATATACCGCTCCATTTCCTTAGGCTTGAGGCGGTTTACATAGATAAAAGCATAACAATTTCAATAAAACAATTTAACACTATATAATTAAAACGCTATAAAACTACTGCACAACTGTCCAGCTTGTCACAATACCAGAACACTAAGGATATAGGACAGTCAGTTGGGACCATTGATGTTAAATGCTTGTCGGAACAGCGTTGTTTTACAGGCTCTTCTAAATACCGATATTTCTGTAAGAGCCCGAGTGCTATCTGGCAGAGAGTTCCACAGTGTCGGAGCTACAATAGAGAAAGCTCTTTGCCTCATAGAGGATAAGTGATAAGTTTTGACCGAGGGAACCATTAATAGGTTTTGATCTCCAGACCGCAGTGATTTCTGGGGAATGTATGGGAAGAGACGGTCCCTCAAGTCCCTTAAAGGTTAATACCAACACTTTGAACACAATCCGGTTGTCCAGTGTAGCTGCTGCAGGATAGGTGTTATGTGGCATCTCACCGGAGCCCCGGCGAGTAGACGTGCTGCAGCATTCTGCACAAGCTTGAGTTTCCAGATCGTGGACAGAGGAAGGCCAATGTAGAGGGCGTTACAGTAGTCTAGTCTTGAGATGACCATCGCCTGGATCACCATGGCAAGGTCGCCGTTAGACAGGTAAGGTGCCAGCCGTCTAGCCTGCCGCAGGTGGAAAAATGCGGACCTGCTGATCATGGCGACCTGGGTCTCCATGGTCAGCAGCGGATCCAACTGGACCTAGACTTTTTACCAAGGGCGATGGGCAAAGTGCCACGCTGTCCAGGGTAGGCAGCTGGCACCCCCCTCCCATAGGGCGGCCCAGCCAGATCTCCGTCTTTGATGGGTTCACCTTCAACCGACGTGGAGCTTCTGGCTTTGGCTGTTCTCGCGAGAAATCCACAAACCCCCCAAAGGGGGGGGTGGTGTGGCTAGCTTGGGCCCCTCTCTGGACAAAGCGGGCTTTTGCCTGGATGGTGTGGTTGAGGAATGGCAAAAAAAGCGGCTTCAAATCCTGGCTGCTCTGCGTCAAGCGCCATGGGAACGAGAGGAGCAGTCCGCCTCTTGCAGCCATCCATTCACAGCCTCTAGGCACTGATGGACAGGCCCAGATTACCCATAGGTCCACCCTAGGCCATGGCCTAGGGCGGCGGCCATGGGGGGGCGGCAGTTCAATCTTCAGGCGCTTGCTTCTGTGCCTGCGCAGTGAAGGAAGGAGGGGCAGGGCCGGCACGAGCGAGGAGGAGGCGGGGGAAAGCCACATCAGATGCCCCAGGGGCGGGACTCCCCCCCGGCTCCTTCTCGCTCGCACCGGCTCCGCCCCTCCTTCCTTCACTGAAAGGAGTGGCGCCCACCCGCGCGAGCAAGGAGCCGGGGGGGAGTCCCGCCGCTTCCCCCACCTCCTCCTTGTTCACGCGGGCGGGCGCTGCTCCTTCCTTCAGTGAAGGAAGGAGGGGCTCCCATGCGAGCGAGGAGGAGGCGGGGGAAGCCACGTCAGATGCCCTAGGGGCGGGACTTCCCCCCCGGCTCCTTGCTCGCGCGGGTGGGCGCCACTCCTTCTTTCAGGAAACACGCTGAGGAACGAAGGAGTGCGACACCTCCCGCTGGTGGCCATATGTTAAATTGCCTCTGTCTGTCTTGTGTGTTTGTGTGTCTAAAAATGTAATGTGTACATTGTAATCCGCCCTGAGTCCCCTGCGGGGTGAGAAGGGCGGAATAGAAATAAAGTAAATAAATAAATAAATAAAATAATCTTTGCAATTTTTTTCTGCCTAGGTCAGGGCCGTAGCCAGGATTTTGTTTCGGGGGGGGGGGGGGCTGAGACTGGGTGGAAGAGGGTCTACCCTAGCAAACCTTTTGTATTGTTATCCCAATAACCCCATTAATGTGGGATATAATGAGCATGGTGATCAGATCATGATATGAATAAACATAACAGTTTATTATTATTATTATTAAATATTTTATTGTTTTATCATTATTAACACAATATTATACAATGTCTATTTACAACAGATTCATGTTATTCATTTCTAGGTACAATACTTCAATCTTTAGCATCTGCCATTATGTTTTTCTTATACATTTTTGTATCCCTCGCCGCTGTGCTCCCTCCCCCTCCCCAAGCCATTGCTTTTACATATCATTCGTCAAAATTTCATTTCTTCTTGTGGAGGTAACCTTCCTTCTTCCTTTTCTAATCCTTTTTCAATAAATTTTCTCCATTCCCCCCTAAAAAATAACTTTGTTTCCATATACCTCTTTTTACTTTTAATATACATGTTAACTTGTCATTTATTGCCAGTTTCCACACTTCCTTGTACCATTCCTCTATTTGTATATTTATTTATTTTTCCAATTCCTTGCTATAAGCAGTCTTGCTATTGTTAATAGGTTTGTTATCACATCTTTATCCTTTTTTTCCAATTGTATACTATTATATAATGATAATAAAGCTATACTAGGACTTCTTTCTATTTTAATATTCATTATATCTTCTATTTCTTTAAATACTTTCGCCCAAAATTTGCTTACATATTTACATTGCCACCACATATGTATGTATGTTCCTAAACATAACAGTTTAAATAATGTACCAGTAAGGCCTTTTCGCGGACCACCCTGAGAATTTCGGGGGGGGCTGAAGCCCCTAGCCCCCTGGCTACATGCCTGGCCTAGGTGGAGTATCTTGCATTTGCCCCTGTTGAACTTCATTTTGTTAGTTTGGGCCCATCATTTCTCTAATCTGTGAAGATCGTTTTGGATTCTGCTCCTGTCTTCTGAAGTCTTGTAGATTATATCAGTGGAGAGTATGTGTGTAATAAATGTAAAGTTTCACCTTCCTATCTCGTTTCTTTCTGGGTAAAGCCAAAGACTTCTCAGCACCCCCTGGTATATGTCCTTGTCCCCTGTCCCTCTTCAACAGGCCTTGGGGTCCCAAAGGGGGTGGGGGTGGCTCGCTTGGGCCCCTCTCCGGACAATGAAATCTAAAGGCGTTAGTTCTCGGAGTAATCCAAAAAGAACGAGCAAAAGAACGCCAACACAGCAGTCGCTTTTCAAAATCAAATAATTCTATTTCTTGGTATATTTTCTTTCAATCATCATACAAAGTACGGTTGCAGTGGAAACCAAATCATGAAGATTGCATTCACAAGTCTCAAAATTATAATCCTCCCAAGGAGTCAAGGTCTCCGGGTTGAGGACTTCAAGGTAGTAGTTTTAGAAAGAATCAAACCGACTCCTTTTACGGACATTAAGACCAAACTCTTACAACGTGAGGCTTTTTGGATCGTCAAACTGGGAACTGAAGCAACCCTGAAACCCAGCATGAGGCAATCAGGCCTTAATGATCGTTTGACAATAGGTGAAGTCTTGTTGTAAATCAACTTTGTTAAACATGCAGGATACTATAGCTTATAATGAGTGCTTTTGAGTTTCATTCCCTATCCGGCAAGATTGTTGATGGTATTAACTGAGAGAATTATTGATTATATACGTGGTATGTATGACAGCCTATACTTCTGTTAGTTCTCCTTGAACGTTTGAATGTATTATGTTATAAGATAGGAATACAATGTATATCTATATGATGGATTATGTTATTTCACTTTTTATAGACATTTTCCGGATCACTTTGGAAACTTTATTTCTTGGAGCATTGGTCTGAAGGTCCCGATGAAGCCAAGATGGCGGAAACGGCTAGACCAGGGGTGCTCATTATGGTGATCGGGAGCACCTAGGTGATCTTCGTCCCTCTTCAGGTGATCTTTGGGCCTCACCAGCCAGATGGCGCACTCCTGCCATGTGCACGCACGTGCGCTCCCGCCGCTGCCTTTGCGGGGCTTCTTTTGCCAAAATGAGGCTTTAGTGGGTGGGCCCTGGCGCTTGTCTTGCCACGCATGGTGTGGTGACATGACCGCCCATTGGTTGCTGCTGGGGGGGGGAGCAAGGCGAAGGCACGCGCATGGATAGGATGCGAGGCTGTTGGAGGGATGGAGGGCATATGTGTGTGTGTGAGAGAGAGAGCAAAGGAGAGAAGAAGAAAAATCCGGAGAACTTTTTCAGATCCTTTTGGCAGGCAGGCGGGCACTGGAAGGAGGGGGGGGAGGAGAGAGAGAGAAAGAGGTGAAGGAGGCCAGGCAAAGTGGGGCAAAGCCAAGTAAGCCCCGCCGCAAACCCTGCTGCTGCCCTCGGGACTCCCATTCCAAGCCGAGACCTGGGCGAGCGAGCTGTGTGGGGCTGCTTTCTTTCCTTGGTTGGGGGCGAGGAGGGAGGGCTCCACCATGTTCCTGGGGCTGAACCCGAGGAGGAAGGGGCTGCGGGGATGGCGACTCCACTTGCTGGTGCTGCTTGTGCCCTCGCCGCCTTTCTCCGCCTCGCCCTCCTCGCCCACTAAGGAGAAAGGCGGCGAGGGCCCACAGGAGAGAGGGAGAGAGAGGGAGAGAGAGAGGGTGGCTCTTCAGAGCTGGCTAGGAAGAGGCACCCTCTCTCTCTCTCTCTCCCTCTCTTTCTCTCTCCCCCGTGGGCATGGACTGCCACCAGTGAGAGGGGTTGAGTTTTCCGGCCCAGGCAGCAGCCAGGCGGCCCCTCTTCCCAGCCCAGCGCCTTCCGAGCTGCCGCCGAAGCCATATCTGGCCGGAGCGCTGGCGGGTGCGCCTATAAATACCCTCCTGCTGCATGCGCGGGAGGGGCCTGCTGTGCACGCAAGAAGCAGGACGGGATGGGGACTTCCTGCTTCGCAAAAGCATGCAGCAGGAAGGAGGAAGGCAAGGAAGACATTAAGAGAGAGCGCGCACGCAGGCAAAGAAGATCACTTTCCCGGGTGCGCGCGGTAGTGAGTTTGTGGGCAAGCAAGAAAGAAGCCCCGAGCATGCACAACAGGTGATCTTTTCAACTTGATTGTTCATATAGTAGCTCGCATAATGAAAAAGTGTGGGCACCCCTGGGCTAGACCGTCGACCAATCTGGGTTGACCACCTTATGAACTATATGCCATTAATATCGTATTGAAAATATTGATGATTTGGACAACCCGGAGACCTTGACTCCTTGGGAGGATTATAATTTTGAGACCTGTGAATGCAATCTTCATGATTTGGTTTCCACTGCAACCGTACTTTGTATGATGATTGAAAGAAAATATACCAAGAAATAGAATTATTTGATTTTGGAAAGCGACTGCTGTGTTGGCGTTCTTTTGCTCGTTCTTTTTGGACCCCTCTCCGGACAAAGCGGGCCTTTGCCTGGATGGTGTGGTTGAGCAATAGCCCAAAAGCGGCTTCCAATCCTGGCTGCTCTGCCGCCAGCGCCGTGGGAACGAGAGGAGCGGTCCGCCTCTTCTCTCTCGAGGAGGAGGGGCGGCAGAGAGGAAGGCAGCCTTGTTCTCCCGGCCGGCATTGAGCTCGGCTTGCGAGGAAGGAAAGGAAGAGAAGGAAGGAAGGAAGGGACCCGAGAGCAGCCGGAGAGCTTGGGATGCTGGAAGAGGCGGCCTCCATGTTTCTCAAGCTGTAGCCCAGCCTTCTCTTTGGTCCCTAAAGAAGGGAGAGAGAAAGGAGGGGAAGGAGGAGGAGAAGAAGGAGATCTCTTTCCTCAACGTCCTTTTGGGAGGCCTCCTCTTCCTCTTTTCCCCTCCTCCTCCTCTTCCTCCTCCCTCCCTTTCTTCCTAAGCATCCTCCTTTGGAAGAAGAAGAAGAAGAGAGGAGGGCATCCCCTTCCTTGCCTTTCTCCCTCCCTTCGCAGAGTTTGGGAGGAAGGCTTCCTCCTCTTCTTCCTCCTGCTCTTCCTCCTCTTCCTCGCCGCCCTGCCGGGGGTCGGGGAGGGCCACGTCGCCCCCATGGCTCGCCCCAGGCCCCGCGAATACAAAGCCGGAGATCTCGTCTTTGCCAAAATGAAAGGCTACCCGCACTGGCCGGCCCGGGTGAGTCCAAAGGCAAGGGGGTTTTTCCTTCATAGGGAGGGCCAGGAAAGGGAGGTCATTTCCTCTTTCTCTCTCCCCCCCCCCCTTCCAATAAAGCCTTCCCTTCTTTCTCCTTTTCCCCACCCGACCCCTCTTTGGAGCACATCTGGTCCAGATCGAAGCCAAGGCCCTTCCTTGTGCCAAGGCGCCATCCTTTGCATGCCACCCCCCCCCACACACACATATCCCTCCCTCCCTCTTGATGCCCCCCTTTTTTTGCAGGGAGGAAAACAGTGGGTGGGAAAGACCTGGAGTGGTATCATTCTCAAAGGGGGAGGGGTGCTTGTGCATGACAATGATGCTGGGGAATAGGGAGACACACAGAGAAAACAGAGCCCCCCCCCCTCTTTCTGCCCTCCTCCCAAAGCCAAAGAGGAGGAGGGGCTGGGCAAAGGCACAAGCAAGGCAGCTGCTTCCCCTTTCTCCTGCTCAATGGAGCCCCAATAGGAGAATATGGCCAAAGGAAGAAAGGAAAAGAGAGGAGAGGAGAGGGGGGAACCTCTCTTCCAGAACTGTAGGTGGCCCTGCTTTTTGTTTGGAAAAGACCCTCCCAGGCCCCTTCCCACACATGATCTTCTTGGAACTGGAATATAAGGCAGTGTGGACTCAGGGCCCTTCCACACAGCCCTATATCCCAGAATATCAAGGCAGAAAATCCCATAATATCTGCTTTGAACTGGGTTATCTGAGTAAACACACAGAGATAATGTGGGATTTCCTGCCTTGGTATTCATTGATCTCCGGCTGTGTGGATGGGCCCTGAGTGTGGGCTCAGATAACCTAGTGCAAAGCAGACATTGTGGGATTAACTACCTTGATATTCCAGGATTTAGGGCTGTGTGGAAAGGCCCTGAATGTGGGCTCACATAACCCATCTCAAAGCAGACATTGTGGGATTTCCTGCCTTGATATTCCAGGATATAGGGCTGTGTGGAAGGGCCCTGAGTGTGGACTCAGATAACCCATCTCAAAGCAGACATTGTGGGATTTAATGCCTTGATATTCCTGGATATAGGGCTGTGTGGAAGGACCCTGAGTGTGTGCTCAGATAACCCAGCACAAAACAGACATTGTGGGATTTTCTGGATATAGGGCCATGTGGATGGGCCCTGAGTGTGGGCTCAGATAACCTAGTGCAAAGCAGACATTGTGGGATTAACTACCTTGATATTCCAAAATTTAGGGCTGTGTGGAAAGGCCCTGAATGTGGGCTCACATAACCCAGCTCAAAGCAGACATTGTGGGATTTCCTACCTTGATATTCCAGGATATAGGACTGTGTGGAAGGGCCCTTAGTGTGGGCTCAGATAACCCAGTGCAAAGCAGACATTGTGGGATTTCCTGCCTTGATATTCTAGGATTTAGGGCTGTGTGGAAGGGCCCTGAGTGTGGGCTCACATAACCCATCACAAAACAGACATTGTGGGATTTCCTGCCTTGATATTCCTGGATATAGGGCTGTGTGGAAGGACCCTGAGTGTGTGCTCAGATAACCCATCACAAACCAAACATTGTGGGATTTTCTGGATATAGGGCCATGTGGATGGGCCCTGAGTGTGGGCTCAGATAACCTAGTGCAAAGCAGACATTGTGGGATTAACTACCTTGATATTCCAGGATTTAGGGCTGTGTGGAAAGGCCCTGAATGTGGGCTCACATAACCCAGCTCAAAGCAGACATTGTGGGATTTCCTACCTTGATATTCCAGAATATAGGACTGTGTGGAAGGGCCCTTAGTCTGGACTCAGATAACCCAGTGCAAAGCAGACATTGTGGGATTTCCTGCCTTGATATTCCAGGATATAGGGCTGTGTGGAAGGGCCCTGAGTGTGGGCTCACATAACCCATCTCAAAGCAGACATTGTGGGATTTCCTGCCTTGATATTCCTGGATATAGGGCTGTGTGGAAGGGCCCTGAGTGTGGGCTCAGATAACCCAGCACAAAACAGACATTGTGGGATTTCCTGCCTTGATATTCTAGGATTTAGGGCTGTGTGGAAGGGCCCTGAGTGTGGGCTCACATAACCCATCTCAAAGCAGACATTGTGGGATTTCCTGCCTTGATATTCCAGCATATAGGGCTGTGTGGAAGGACCTTGAGTGTGTGCTCAGATAACCCAGCACAAAACAGACATTGTGGGATTTTCTGGATATAGGTCCATGTGGATGGGCCCTGAGTGTGGGCTCAGATAACCTAGTGCAAAGCAGACATTGTGGGATTAACTACCTTGATATTCCAGGATTTAGGGCTGTGTGGAAAGGCCCTGAATGTAGGCTCACATAACCCAGCTCAAAGCAGACATTGTGGGATTTCCTACCTTGATATCCTGGAATCTAGTGCTTTGTGGAAGGGCCCTGAGTGTAGGCTCACATAACCCAGCACAAAGCAGACATTGTGGGATTTCCTACCTTGATATTCCGGGATTTAGGGCTGTGTGGAAAGGCCCTGAGTGTGGGCTCAGACAACCCATCACAAAATAGACATTGTGGGATTTCCTACCTTGATATTCCGGGATTTAGGGCTGTGTGGAAGGGCCCTGAGTGTGGGCTCACATAACCCAGCTCAAAGCAGACATTGTGGGATTTCCTACCTTGATATTCTAGGATTTAGGGCTGTGTGGAAGGGCCCTGAGTGTGGGCTCAGACAACCCATCACAAAATAGACATTGTGGGATTTCCTACCTTGATATTCAGGGATTTAGGGCTGTGTGGAAGGGCCTTGAGTGTGGGCTCACATAACCCATCTCAAAGCAGACATTGTGGGATTTCCTACCTTGATATTCCGGGATTTGGGGCTGTGTGGAAGGGCCCTGAGTGTGGGCTCACATAACCCAGCTCAAAGCAGACATTGTGGGATTTCCTACCTTGATATTCCAGGATTTAGGGCTGTGTGGAAGGGCCCTGCGTGTGGGCTCAGACAACCCAGCACAAAATAGACATTGTGGGATTTCCTACCTTGATATTCTGGGATTTAGGGCTGTGTGGAAGGGCCCTGAGTGTGGGCTCAGAAAACCCAGCACAAAACAGACATTGTGGGATTTCCTACCTTGATATTCCAGGATTTAGGGCTGTGTGGAAGGGCCCTGAGTGTGGGCTCAGACAACCCAGCACAAAATAGACATTGTGGGATTTCCTACCTTGATATTCTGGGATTTAGGGCTGTGTGGAAGGGCCCTGAGTGTGGGCTCAGACAACCCAGCACAAAATAGACATTGTGGGATTTCCTACCTTGCTATTCCGGGATTTAGGGCTGTGTGGAAGGGCCCTGAGTGTGGGCTCACATAACCCATCTCAAAGCAGACATTGTGGGATTTCCTACCTTGATATTCCGGGATGTAGGGCTGTGTGGAAGGGCCTTGAGTGTGGGCTCATATAACCCAGCTCAAAGCAGACATTGTGGGATTTCCTACCTTGATATTCCAGGATTTAGGGCTGTGTGGAAGGGCCCTGAGTGTGGGCTCAGATAACCTATCACAAAATAGACATTGTGGGATTTCCTACCTTGATATTCTGGGATTTAGGGCTGTGTGGAAGGGCCCTGAGTGTGGGCTCACATAACCCAGCTCAAAACAGACATTGTGGGATTTCCTGCCTTGATATTCTGGGATCTAGGGCTGTGTGGAAGGGTCCTCAGGGTTCTTCCACGCAGCCCTGTATCCCAAAATATCAAGGCAGAAAATCCCACAGTATCTGGTTTGAACTGGAATATCCCTAAGTCCCAATTCTGCCATATATCCCAGTTCAAAGTAGATAATGTGGGATTTTATTCAGCTGTGTGGAAGGGGCCTGAGTATGGACCTCACTTGCCTAGTTTCTATTAGACCTCACAACCTCTGGGGATGCTGGCCATAGATGTGGGCAAAACGTCAGGAGATAATGCTTCTGAAACATGGCCAAACAGCCCAGACAACTCACAGCAACCCAGGCCCCTTCCATGTGGGAATAAAATCCCATATGATCTGCTCTGAACTGGGATATATGGCAGTATCTTTGTATTTTTCCCTTAAGATTAAGGGGCAGCTAATCTATACTTACAACAAGTGCAACTTGGTGGCCCTCTTAGAATAGAAGGCCCATCCACTTGAGGCTCATGTGGCCAGACTCCAACATAGGAGGAGGTTGTCAGGGACATTGCAGAGTAGACTTGGAGGAGGAACTCACAAGGAATGTCTCTGAGGAGGAGACCACTTCACCAACACAGGGGGAAGTGACAGATAGGAGGACCAGGAATCGTTCAGTGAATCAATTCAAAGTTCTCTCCAGCATCAGGAAGTGCTATGGTGCTTGTCCTCAGAGAATGTGTAGGTGCCCTGGACATGTGGTGGCGGTGATAGGGGATTCAGTGATGAGTGGTATGGAAGAAGTGGTTTGTGGACCTCACAGGTGTGCTGTCTCCATGGAGCAAAACTCTGTGAGGACTTGGCAAGGCTGATAAAGCTTTTTCAAGTCCTCAGACCACTTTGCTTTTGGTCCATGTTGGAACCATTGGCACTGCAAGGCATAGCCTGCAGGAGATCACACAAGATTACAAAACTATGGGTAGAAAGATGAAGGGCCTTGATGCACAGGGTGTTATTTCATCTCTTCCCCCAGTTCAAGGATATGGCCCAGAAAGGGAGAGCAGGACATTCTATAATATATTGTATTGTATTTACATATAATATTGATAATAATATTCTAATTTAATTTAATACAATATAATACTAATAATAATACAATATAAAAGTATATATTACATGTAATATTACAAATAATATTGCGGTATAGTGGTATAGTACAATATAGTAATACATAATACTAACATTGTGTTATACTGATAATATAATATATTGTATGTACATATAATATTGATAATAATAATATAGTTTAATTTAATACAATATAATACTAATAATAATACAATATAAAAGTATATATTATATATTATATGTAATATTACAAATAATATTGTAGTATAGTGGTATAGTACAATATAGTAATACATAATACTAACATTGTGTTATACTGATAAAATAATATATTGTATGTACATATAATATCAATTATAATATTGTAATATAAATATAAGACTAATAATACAATATAATAACATAATTATTATATTTTATATATTACATGTGATATTACTAATAATATTGTAATACGCTATAATGTTAATAACAATATAATATAATAACTATATATTATCTAAGGCAGTGATTTTCAACCTTTTTTGAGCCGCGGCACATTTTTTACATTTACAAAATCCTGGGGCACACCACCAACCAAAATGACACAAAATGACACTCTAACACAGTAATACATATAGTTAATATGTTTTTAAATGTATTTATACACTCAGTGTGAAACCTAGGTCTGTTTCGATGAACACAACATAGATATCCTGGCAGGAATGGCAGAAAGACACACACAAAGGTCTTGCTCAACAGCTGGGAGTTATAGTTCACCCGCAATCAAAGAGCATTCTGAACTCCACCAATAACGGAATGGAATCAAACTTCCCACACAGAACTCCCATAACCAAGAGAAAATACTATAAGAGTTTGGTGGGCATTGACCTTGAGTTTTGGAGTTGTAGTTCACCTACATCCAGAGAGCACTGTGGAGGGGATGGAGGGAGACGTGGGGCGAATCTGCGCAGTAGCGCCCTCACGGGTCACATCTTCCTCCCACCCCCCTCCCGCAGAAGCGGCAGCATGAGCAAAGTGAGGCAAAGCAAGCAGAGCGAGGGAGCCCGAGTGGAGAAGAAAAAGTGTTCGGCAGGAGGGGGAAGAAAGGGGATTGGAGGCTCCAATTTCCCACGGCACACCTGATGATCGCTCACGGCACACTAGTGTGCCACGGCACACTGGTTGGGAAACACTGATCTAAGGCTGTAATTTCTAACCTTGTTTTAATCTGTTTTTATTATGTTTTTAAATATGTTGTGATTGTGTTGTTCGTTGCTGTGAACCACCCCCTTTTTGGGAAGGGTGGTATATAAATCGAAATAAATAAATAAAACAAATATTATACATTACATGTAATATTACAAATAATATTGCAGTATATCAGTATAGTACAATATTGTAATATATAATACTAATAATGTACCATATTAATAATATAATATATTGTATGCAGGCATGTAGCCAGGGGGGGGGGGGCTAAGGGGCTTCAGCCCCCCCCCCCCCAAATTCTCAGGGTGGTCCGCGAAAAGGCCTTACTGGTACATTATTTAAACTGTTATGTTTATTCATATCATGATCTGATCACCATGCTCATTATATCCCACATTAATGGGGTTATTGGGATAACAATACAAAAGGTTTGCTAGGGTAGACCCTCTTCCACCCAGTCTCAGCCCCCCCCCCCCCCGAACCAAACTCAGCCCCCTCCGAAACAAAATCCTGGCTACGGCCCTGATTGTATGTACATATATTGATCATAATATTGTAATACAATATAATATAATAATTATATATTACATGTAATATTACAAATAATATTGCAGTATAGTGGTATAGCACAGTATAGTAATATATAATACTAATATTGCGCTATGCTGGTAAAATATTATATTTTATGTACCTATAACTTGTAAGCCACTCTGAGTCTCCTTCGTGGTGAGAAGGACGGGATATAAATGTTGTAAATAAATAAATAAATTGTGCTTTCAGCAATAATCTATTTTTCCATGGACTCGTGGAAGACCTTTAGTAAGAGTTGTCTGGGCCACTCAGTGCATGCTTGCTTGTGGGCACCACATCCTTTTATCTATTCTTGAAAGAGAAAATTAGTGCAATACGTTTCAATGGCTAGATGCTGTTGTGCACTGCCCATTGCCTGCCTAGTTGGGACAATCAGTAAGAAGGAGTATGACATGGATTGGCTGGACAGCGGAGCTTTCCAATATCCTCTGAGCTGATAACAGTGTGTTTGTACTTTTTCCTCCCCTGATGTCCACTTTTTACAGGAGCTTTGTGTACGTTGAGCATCAGGACCTGGCATCCTCCCCACTTCCCTTTTCCCTGTCATATTTTTGTCATTAGTTGAGTGAGAGTTCCGTGAGCAGGATGTGTAACTAGCCGCCTTTCCTCAAAGATGGAAATGGAGGCATCTGCAAAAAGTTTTTGTCATTGGAAGTCTTTTGCACGTCAGGAAAAGGGAGCCTCAACCCGTATTTTATTCTTATCCGATTTATTACAGTACAGAAGTTCAGTGCAACTGCTTAAAGTAGAATAAAGTGGTGGGAGTGATCTTGAAAAGTGTTTTCTGGACACCGGCCCAGAAAAGCAATGCATTTTGCATTAACTGGCCAAACAATCCATCATTGGGAATTTGAGAAACTCTTCTCTCTAGTTTCACAATATAGTACCTCTAGGGATCCTGAATTCTTTCTGCCTCTTCTCCTGGAGAATTATCTTGAGGATTATAAATTTTTGCAGCCAGCCACAATCTTATCAATAAATATCAGACTAGAACAGTGTTTGTCAACCTTTTTTGAGCCGCGGCACATTTTTTACATTTACAAAATCCTGGGGCGCACCACCAACCAAAATGACACAAAAAGACACTCGAACACAGTAATACATATAGTTAATATGTTTTTAAATGTATTTATACACTCAGTGTGAAACCTGGGCCTGTTTCGATGAACACAATATATATATGACTTCCTCTCACATATTTATACATGGCTATCATGTCTTCTCTCAGCCTTCTCTTCTTCAGGCTAAACATGCCCAGCTCTTCAAGCCGCTCCTCATAGAGCTTGTTCTCCAGACCTTTGTGAAATTTCATCCTGAGTGAAACTTGCTTCCAGTTAACTATGGATGTCATGAAGCTGTTATAAACAGTTCCTTGGGGGGGGGGGGACTCTAGAAAAATCCAGTAAAATAGTAAAAAAAACAAAACCCCACATTTCCAAGCGGAGAGGCTCAATTTGTTTCTTGGAAACCTGTGAGGGGGCTGCTAAGAGGGGGGAGAGTGCCAATTTCCCACGGCACACCTGATGATCGCTCACAACACACTAGTGTGGAAACACTGGACTAGAAAAGACACTTTTTGGACTTTATCTCCAAGAGTTCACTGCTTTGGTAGCTGCTGGGTTCTTGGCATGACTGACCAAAAATAAATGTCCAAGCAATGATAAACAGAACTCCTTCTCAATTATTTTCAGCATTGCCATTCCCATGCCAGCCCAGTTACTTCTGCTCTTTCATTTCTTTTCTTTTTCTCTCTCTCTCGTCCTTCTATGTCTCGTACACTGGAACTTCATGCAATTTATTCTCATATTGTATTTTAATGCTGTTTTAAATTTATTTGTATTGGTCATGTAAACTGCCCTGAGCCTTTGGGAGGGGCGGTATAGAAGCCGAATAAATAAATAAAATAAAATAAATAGTAGTGATGTATGTGATCAAGATTTAAGCTCCTAGGTATGAAGGAAACTGCAGTCTTCTTATAGGCAACACTACATTTTGAGGTCTTCTTCCATGCTTCCTGAGGATAATAAACCATTTGAAGTCCCACATAATAATAATAATAATAATAATTATTATTTGTACCCAGCCACCATCTCCCCAAAGGAACTCAGGGCAGCTCACAGAAGCACTTCAGGTGCCACATACAGACAACAATACATAAGTATAAATATAATGACATAAGTACAACCAACAACATGTAAACATCTCACCAATAAATTGATAAAATTCCTAAAATGCAGTAGACCCTGCTAACTATCTGTCATAATAGTCCAAATGCGGGGCAGTATTTTCAATGATTCATCACGTTGATCATGGATTACTCAGAATCTGAAGAGCCATGTTTTGAAACTCACCCAGAAGACCTGAAGGGGCTAATCTAATTTCTTTAAGGGGGTATTCCAGAGCAATGGAGCCACCACTGAGAAGACCCTCTCTCTCGTTCCCACCAACTGTACTTGAGATGGTGGTGGGACCGAGAGAAGGGCCACCCTAACAGATCTCAATGACCACACCACCTTGTAGAAGGAGATATGGTCTCGAAGATAGGTGTATTCATAGCCAGATATAATCTCTGTGGGTGAGTCTACACAGGCATGAAAAGCCAGATTTACCCCAAGTTTGATGTCTTCACAACATTTCCAGTGCTTATTGCATGTTATACCAGCTTAGCCCTGCTTCGGGCATAGCAATGCTCTAGAGCAGTCTTTCTCAACCAGTGTGCCGTGGCACACTAGTGTGCCGTGACGGACCTCCTGCTGTGCTGCGAGAAAAGCTCTCTGCCCCCCTTCCTTCCCCCCTCCTCCTGCCGAACTCCTGCTGCTTGAGGGAGGAGGAAGGGCCGGGCAGTGGCGAAGAAAAAGAAGAAGGGCCCGGGGCGCCGCTTCCTTCTGCCGTTTCCCCAGCCAGCCTCCAATTTGCCATGACTCCCACCATGACTCTTGCCCCTCGCTCGCTGAAGCCGCGTGGAGGAGGAGCCCCGCCCACTGAAGCTCGTCCACCGCTCAGGCTCCTCCTCTGTAGGAGAGCTGAAGCTGTGGGGAGGGGACGGGGCATGGCACGGCCTGTAGGAGAGCTGAAGCTGTGGGGAGGGGGCGGGGCATGGCACGGCCTGTAGGAGAGCTGAAGCTGTGGGGAGGGGGCGGGGCATGGCACGGCCTGTAGGAGAGCTGAAGCTGTGGGGAGGGGGCGGGGCGGGGCATGGCACGGCCTGGCTTTGCCCCCTCCCCCCGCTTTGGCACTCCCAGCAGCTGCTCCAGCCTTGAGGGGACAGTACCAAGCCAGCATTGTGCTGGCTCTGGCATGGCTGGCTTGGCACTGCCCCCTCAAGGCTGGAGCAGCTGCTGGGAGAGGTGAAGCCGGGTAGGGGGCGGGGCATGGTGCAGCCTGGCTCCGCTCCCTCCCCAGCTTCGGCACTCCCAGCAGCTGCTCCCAGCAGGCCACCAACCCCCAGCCGTTCTTTACTGTGTTAGAGTGTCATTTTGTGTCATTTTGGTTGGTGGTGTGCCCCCAGATTTTTTTAATGTTAAAAGTGTGCCGCGGCTCAAAAAAGGTTGGGAAACACTGCTCTAGAGAAGACCTTCACAATGTGTGGACCTCCAAGTGTTTGGGAGTCCAACTCCCAGAATCCCTAGCCAGCTTGTCCAATGGTCAGTAATTCCGGGAGCTGAAGTTCAAAACACTTGGAGGGTCATAGGTTGTGCAGGCCTGCTCTAAACTTTGCTTGAAACTCTTGAGTATCCCACAGCTTTGGGACAGTGTAGACAGCTGCATCGAGTCTGATTTGGGGCACTGTCACCATCACTGTTTCCTTGCACCCCTTCAGTGTAAGAAAAAGGGGGTGGATAATGGCTGTCACCATCATTGCAACTCTCAGCTGTCTATACATCTCCATTTGAGCACCTAGACTGCGGATGTTTTGGAAAAATGATGCCATAACCTTTTGGGAAATGGCATTCATTACCATTTGGAAAAATCAGGAATCTCCCTAAGAAGAGTAAAAAACTCGCTTGAGTCAACCTTCTCCTTAGTGGTAAATATCCACTAAGATTTCTCAGCTGTTAAACTGATATACCTAGATACTTCTTTGAACTGTTGGGGAAAAAAATATGCCAATGCACAAAAAACATAGCAGGGTTTCAGAAGTGTTCTCTTTAGTTGCCCAGAAAACATCTACTCTCCCTTAAAGCATCTTGGTTAAAAACATGTTCTCAAGAGACCAAAAATATGTAGACTTCTTTAAAGTAACACAATTGGTTTACTCACAAACTTCATGTATTCAGCATATAGGTACATTGCATGTCAATCCAGTTACAAATAGGATTTGAAGTAGTTTCTCTCTGTAAGTAGCACAGGACATCTTTCCTGCATTCAACAGTCCATAGTCTAAAGCAGCGTTTCTCAACTGGGGGGTCACGAAGGGGTTTCAGAGGGGTCACCAATGACCATGAGTAAACATTTATTTCTGATGGTCTTAGGAACCTCTTTGGCAGAGATGGCTGAAGATCTCTCCACCTGTCCTTCTCTTCTTTTTTGGAAACAGACAGTGAATCCTCCCACCAAAAGCTCTCCTCCTGCTGTGATTGTAGGTGAACTATAAATCCCAGCAACTACAACTCCCAAATGTCAAGATCTATTTTCCCTAAACTCCAACAGTGTTCACATTTGGACATGTTGAGTATTTGTGCCAAGTTTGGTCCAGAACCATCATTGTTTGAGTTCACAGTGCTCTCTGGGTGTAGGCGAACTACAACTCCAGAACTCAAGGTCAATGCCCACCAAACCCTTCCAGTATTTTCTGTTGGTCAAGGGAGTTCTGTGTGCCAAGTTTGGTTCAATTCCGACTTTGGTGGAGTTCACAATGCTCTTTAATTATAGATGAACTATACATCCCAGCAGCTACAACTCCCGAATGACAAAATCAATCCCTCCCCCAACCTCGCCAGTTTTCAAATTGGGGCATATCAGGTATTTGTGCCAAATTTGGTCCAGTGAATGAAAATGCATCCTGCACATCAGATATTTACATTAAGATTCATAACAGTAGCAAAATTACAGTTATGAAGCCGCAATAAAAATAATGTAATGGTTGGGGGTCACCACAACATGAGGAACTATATTAAGGGATCGTGACATTAGGAAGGTTGAGAACCGTTGTTCTATATAGATTTGGTGTGGACCTGTCTCTTGTGTGGTCATCCCTGGTTGTGCATCAGTTTTTCAATACTTCAAGTAGCTTTTATTGGTACTCCCTTCCAATGTATTTCCTTGAGCATTTTTAAAACTCTGAATGAATGACGGGTGTTGAGTCTGTAAAGCTTTGGGCAGGATTATTTCCTGTTCCTACCAAACCTCACTTCCTACTCTGAAATTTCTGGGAAAATTGAAGACTTTTGATGTGCTTTGTTGCATGTGTCCATCTAGATCAGGCGTCAGGAACCTTTTTGACTCAGAGAGCCATGAAAGCAAAATATTTGGAAATTTATTTCAGTGAGAGCCATATAATATATAATATATATTTTAAGACTGAATTCAACCAAATGTGAGTCTATACGTCTGTGTGCCAAGGTATTACTATGAGAAAAGGATTCCCCGCAGAATGATGGGACAAACAGCTTCAGAACTGGGGCTCTGCAAAAGGCAATTTAGATCAGGACTCTGGGAAGGAGAGAAGGCAGAAGGAAGGATTTTGTTTTGGCAGGGGGAAAGAAAGAAAGACAGAGTTGTTCAGAAATAAAGGAAGGAGGGGGGGCCTTTTAGGGGAAGAAAGAAAAGAAATGGTTTCTTTGAACTATGGGAAAGGAAGAAAAAAAAATGAAAAAGGATTCAGAAGAGAGACAAGGAGGGGGTGGAAAAGAAGGAAAGAAAGAAAGAAAGAAAGAGGAAATAAAGGAAGGAGGGGGAGGGGAAGAAAGAAAAGAACGAACTATGGGAAAGGAAGAAAAAAAAGCAGAAAGAAGGAATTTGGAAGGGAGGAAAGGAAAGGGTGGGGAAAAAGAAAGGAAAGGGAGTGAGGAAAAAGTAAAATAATGAAGGGAAAAGAAGAAAAGAAAGAAGGGGAGAGAGGGAATTGAAAAGAAAGGAAGGAGAAGGAAAGGAAGACTTGGAAAAAAGAATAGAAGAGGAAGGAAGGAAGGAAGAGGGGGAGGGAGAATGGAGGAAAGAAGGAAGGGGAGAGGGAGGGAAAAGGAAGGAGAGAGGAGAAGGAAAGGGTGAAGGGGAGAAAGGAAGGAAGGAAGAGGCGGGGAGAGAGAATGGAGGAAAGAAGGAAGGGGAGAGAGGGAGGGAAAAGAAAGGAGAGAAGGAGAAGGAAACGGTGAAGGGAAAAAAGGAAGAAAGAGGGAGAATGGAGGAAAGAAGGAAGGGAAGAGAGGGAGGGAAAAGGAAGGAGAGAAGGAAAGATTGGAAGAATGGAAGAGGGAGGGAGCAAAGAAGGTAGGGAGAGAGGGAGGAAAAAGAATAAAAGAAAAAGAGAGAGAAAAAGAAACGAAAAGGAAGGAAGGAAGGAAAGGGGAGGAGGGTGCGAGTCCCCGAGAGCAGCAGGGGATGAGGAAAATGCAGCAATGGCGGCACGGAAGCGGTAGTCGTGGCGCATTTGTGTCACTCCTCCCCGCTGCATGCTGGGAAACCAAGGCCCAGGCTGCTCTGGAAAGCCAGATGCAATCATGAAAAGAGCCACCTCTGGCTCCCGAGCCATAGGTTCCCTACTCCTGATCTAGATCATAGTGGCTTTAGGAGAGTGAGCTGGGGTAAATTGTTAGGTGGCAAACATCCCAATTTTTTTTATTTCCAGTACTACTTGCTGTAATCTGGGTTTTGTAACATTAAGATTCTCTTTAATTTTGGTAAATAAAGAGTAGCAGAGCCTCCATCAGCTGAGCCCAGACACAGTTTCGAAGGTGGGAAAGTTTCCGCTGTGAGTTGTTTATGCCACAGGCTTTGAAAGAACTGCATCGATTATCTGTTCTGAATAATTGTGGAAATAATTGTGCTGGAAAGTGGTGGAGTTAGGGAAAGGGAGATCCATGAATCTGTCTTCTTCTCGGGACCATTCTCTCTGCCTGGCAGAGCCCACTGGCGAAGTCCCTTGCTCAGAACAAGGTCCTCAGCCATGAGATCAACCATGAGGTGTTTCACCTTTGATCAACTTAAGAACTAACCTAACTTGGGGACTGCCTGTAATGGGCAGGGGTGGTCTCACCGTTACGGCAAGTACGTGGCTGCATAGGGCGCCACCTGGGAGGGGCGCAGCTGCGCCCCCGCCGTGCCGGCCGCACCTCTGCATGCGCAGAGATTTTAGCGCATGCCCGGGAGCTCCAGGTGCTACAGCGGCTGTAGGAGCTTCTGTGCATGCGCGAATCTCCGCGCATGCGCACGGGCTCCAAAGCTGGAGGCGCGCTCGGGAGCATGCGCAAAACTCCATGCATGCGCACTGGCTCCCAAGCGCGCCTCCGGCTTTGGAGCCCGTGCGCATGCCTGGAGATTCGCGCATGCGCACTGGCTCCAAAGCTGGAGGCGCGCTCGGGAGCAATTTCACTAGCAAGGCTCTGCCGGGAAGCGCTTTCCCTGAAAGGCAGCAGCAGAGGTGGATCCAAGCAGAAAGAAAACAATGGCAAGAATCATAGAGTTGGAAGAGACCCCATGGACCATCCAGTCCAACCCCCTGCGAAGAAGCGGGAAAATCACATTCAAACCTCCCTTGATAGATGGTCATCCAACCTCTGTTTAAAAGCGTCCAAAGAAGGAGCCTCCACCACACTCTGGGGCAGAGAGTTCCACTGCTGAACAGCTCTCACGGTCAGGAAGTTCTTCCTAATGTTCAGGTGGAGTCTCCTTTCCTGTAGTCTGAAGCCATTGTCTCCAGGACTAGAAGAAGCAGAAAGAAAGAAAAATGCTGCCGATTCAAATTTGGAATATGGCTATCAACACAATATTAATGTGGTATAATACAGATAGGTGAATCTAGGGGAGCTCCAGGTCATAATAACCTGAATTGAAGACACATTGTTCTAATAGTGTAAACAAGCCGAAGTTACTGTAGCGCAGGCCTGGGCAAACTATGGCCCTCCAGGTGTTAGGAATTGTGGGAGTTGGAGTCCAAAACACCTGGAGGGCCATAGTTTGCCCAGGCCTGCTGTAGTGGCTTTCATTGACTATTATGCCATTTCTTTCCCAGCCATAGGTAACTGTAAGTGTGATGTAATGCCCATATATGTCTACAAATCCATACAGCTCACTGGGTAACCTTGGGGCATAACCTATATTTTAGTCCATGCCACTTCACAAATATGTTGTGAGGATAAAATTGAAGAAGGATTTGACTCTTCCACTTGGGAAAAGGGTGATACTATAAGTCAGTGGTGCTCAATCTGTGAGTCCCTACAACTCCCAGAAATCCCAGCCAGTTTACCAGCAGTTAGGATTTCTGGGAGTTGAAGGCCAAAACATTTAGGGATCCAGAGGTTAAGAATCGCTGCTATATGTCAATTATGGGGTAGTCCATTACCCAGCTTTGGTGTCCTGTCTCCATTTGCCAGATACTGCTGGTGTTTCCATTGCCCAAGGGCAGAGAGAGTGGAGACAAGGGCCTGCAGCAGTTGTATCTCTGTTGACTTCTTGTATATGGTTGTTGGATGTGAATGCATTGGAATCCTTCAGTGTAGAATGATGACTTCCAGTGTTTAGGTTGCATTTTCTTGCTGCCTTTGGTTCAGAAGTGCAGGGCTTTTTGATTCGTTTGGTTCGGGGGGCTGAGACTGGGTGGGAGAGGGTCTAGTGTATTGCAGTGGTATATATTGAGCATGGTGATCAGATCATGATATGAATAAAATAACGGTTTAAATAATGTACCAGTAAGGCCTTCTCGCGGACCACCCTGAGGGAAGAGTGACAATAAACTTAGGGGGGGTGGGGGATAAAGTAGTTCATAATGGATGGACATTTCTGAAAAGCAAGATATTGGAGGCCCAATGGGTATCAACAATTAAGAACATAAGAACATAAGAAGAGCCATGCTGAATAGCCCATCTAGTCCACATTCTGTGTCATGGGGCCCACTGGTTTTTCTAGCAGAAATTGCTGGATGCTCACAATGGAATCCTGAGTGTCTGGTGGTGAACCAAAGAGCGAGTATAATCCACGCAACCTGGAGATGCTCAGGACTCTACCTAAGTGTGGGGATTTTTTTTTCTTTGGACTGGGACTTTATTTAACGTTATTTAAAAGCGCGAGTAGAGACTATTGGGGACATCGAGACTTTGTGTATTCATTTGAAAAGGGATTTCCCTCTGATATTTGATGGATTGTGATTGAAACATTTCTGAATCGTATTATTTGTGAATCAGGGAGTGAAGATTGTATCCCCCCCACACACACACACACACACACACGTTGTTGATATTATACTGAAGTGTATTGTGTTTATTGCATTCATTTATTGTGATAATAATATCAAGAGAGAAGGTTATATTATACTATCTCCACTATATGAGTCATGTTATACTTTGTTTTTGACCCTGCTGTTATTGCAGATATGCAGCTAGGTGTAGTTTAAGTGTTGTTGTATTGAATATCTGGAAGGTGTCAGGATCCAGGTCTCTGCCAGTATGCAGGCAGGGGTGAACCAAAAACAACACCCAGCTTGTCTCCGAAAACTATTTTACTTAAAGCAGCACTTACTCATTTCGTTGTTTTCAAGGTCTAAGTTCAAAACAGGCATGTAGCCAGGGGCTAGCTTGTCCCCTGAAATCTCAGGGTGGTCCGCGAGAAAAACTTATTTTATTCATAAATGATCAGCATGCTCTTATATCCCACATCATTTCGGTTGTTTAACAATACAAAAGGTTTAAGACCCTCAAAACAGTCTCAGCCCCCGAAGATAGCCTGGCACAGCCCTGGTTCAAAACATAAAGATAGCACACAGCCACAGATACAAAGCAAAGAATTATAACAAGGAGAGTACTACAAACACCAGTTCAGGAGAAAGAGTACACCGTAGTAAAGGTTGCAGTCCAGGAGACAAATGCTAAGAGTTCACTGATTAATGTCCAAGGTTCAAGAGACCAAAGCATAGTTGTTGTTCCAAAGATCAAGCCGGACCGTCCAGAGTTGAAGGGTGATCCAAAATAGTAGTCAAGACTCAGCACAGGGATTCAAGATTCCACACAAGATACAGGAGTAACAGGATTCTCATCAGGGTTCAAGGTTCTTCAAGACACAGGGTTCCAAGAGTTTGTGAGACAGGTCAAGATACCACCATCCACACAACCTAGGAGAAAAACCCATCTACAGCCCAATATAGCAGATACTTTTCTCCCAAAGAGCTGTATCTCAAGGTTCATAGCTACATCCTGTATCTGCAGGCTGCCACCTATAAGTTCTTACATACAGATTACTCTGCCCTTTAGAACTAGGAGGAAGATTGACCCCTTCCATACCTTTTGCAACATCACCACCCTCCTGGTCATGACCCTGACTAGCCTTCTGTGTACTAACCACCACCAACTCTTAAGCATGCCACTACCAACCATCATCAACTACTCGACATGACAGTAGGGTTACCATACAGAAGATGGAGAAAGTTCATCTTCAGCTTCCTTGGAGGGAAGAACCTGAAACAATGAATTCAAACTACAAGAAAAGAGATTCTGACATAACATTAGGATGTACCTCCTGATAGTAGGAATTATTTGCCAGTGGAACAGCCTGCCAGAGAAGTTGGATGGGTGCTTTAGCAGTAGATTTATGCATGCAAAAGAGTTGACTTTATGGCTATGGTAGTCCATTAGAATAGTCATTGAGAGGATGATTTCTCTATAATTGACCAAGAATTAACAAAATATCATACTTGTAGGGCTCTCAAAGTGTTGTTATTAAACAATAGTAGCAAAAACGGGCATAGTTCAGACATGTAAACTATGTAACTATAATTTCAGAATTAAAGCAAACCTGTCACTGGTTTGTGAGAGAAGGTATTTATGACTATTGCATGTTTATACTGGATCTCCTGAGTTGATTCTTGGGCTTCTGGACAGGGTATTTGGAAGAGCAGAGTGCAGTGTGATTTTTTAAAGTGCCAGTTCTAGTTTCTTTTTATTCTGGATTTCAATCATTATTTGTCTTGCTCTGGTTGCAAGTTTCCAGTTTGACCATCATGTCCATTTTTGTCTCCCAGTAGCGGTGGCACAGCAGATTAAACCGCTAAGATGCAGAACTTACTGACTGGAAAGTTGGCGGTTCAAATATGTGGGATAGGATGAGCTCCCATTGTTAGCTCCAGCTTCTGCCAATCTAACCGTTCGAAAACATGTAAATGTGAGTTGATCAATAGGTACTACTTTGGCGGGAAAGTAATGCTGCTCCATGCAGTCATGCCAGCCAGATGACCTAGGAGGCGTCTATGGACAATGCCAGCTCTTCAACTTAGAAATGGAGATGAGCATCACCTTCCAGAGTTGGGCTCGAGTAGATTTAATGTCAAGAGAAACCCTTGCCTTTGCCTTTCCCTTTAACTTAACCCAGGGCTGTCCAACTTCTACCGGCCCAGGGGCCTGAATTCTGGTCACTGATGACCTGGGGGGGGGGGCCGTAGGGTCTGCCCCCACCCCTGGCTCCGCCCCCGGCTCTGCCCTCTCCTCGGCGCCCTCTCCCCTTATTTTTATTTAATATCAAATATATTTAATTCCATCCTCCCCTTATTTTAATGTATCCCATCTCCCCTTATTTCATCTTTAAATATATTTAATTTTATATTTAATACATGAGGGGAGATGGGGGGAGGGAGTGAGGAGCCCCCTGAGGAGCCCCCTGAGGAGCCCCCTGCTTCGGCCTACCTTTTCCAAACGCGCAGGATTCAGGAGTACCCGGACGACGAGGGAGGCTACGACCGACTGAGCCGAAGAAGGTCCTAATCGCGTCTGTGGGCCTCAGCGATCCAGTAGTAGAGTAGCCGAAGAGTATCGCAAGAATACACAATCCACACGGGATTTCGCTGTTAACGCCGGCGTGATCTCGCGTTGACAGCAAAATCCCGTGTGGATTGCGTATTCTCGCGATACTTGCTCCAAACCCGGAAGTAGGGGTTTTTAATTTTTTTTATTATTTATTTTATTTTTCAATTTTTATTTTTTATTAAAAAGCTTAGGGGGGCGTAGGGAAGGGGCTGGGGGGCTGTATATGGCCCCCGGGCCACCAGTTGGGCAGCCCTGACTTAACCTATGGCCAACCCAATATGGAAAAACCCAAACTGTCCAAGCTAGCCACAGCATCTATCTAGCACAATGTTTCCCAAACAGTGTGCCATGGCACACTAGTGTGCCGTGACGGACCTCCTACTGTGCCGCGAGAAAAGCTCTCTGCCCCCTTCCTTCCCCCCTCCTCCTGCTGAACTGCTGCTGCTTGGGGGAGGAGGAGGAAGGGCGAAGAAAAAGAAGAAGGGGCCGGGGCACCGCCTCCTTCGGCCGTTTTCCCAGCCAGCCTCCAATCCGCCATGACTCTCGCCTCTCACTCGCTGAAGCCGCACGGAGGAGGAGACCCGCCCACTGAAGCCCGTCCACCGATCATGCTCCTCCTCTGTGGGAGAGCTGAAGCTGGGGGGAGGGGGCGGGGCATGGCACAGCCTGGCTCCACCTCCTCCCCCTGGCTTTGGCACTCCCAGCAGCTGCTCCAGCCTTGAGGGGACAGTGCCAAGCCAGCATTGTACTGGCTCTGCCACCGCTGGCTTGGCACTACCCCCTCAAGGCTGGAGCAGCTGCTGGGAGCTGAAGCCGGGGAGGGCGGGGCATGGCACAGCCTGGCTCCTCCCCTCCCCGGCTTTGGCACTCCCAGCAGGCCACCATCCCCCAGCCGTTCTTTACTGTGTTAGAGTGTCATTTTGTGTCATTTTGGTTGGTGGTGTGCCCCCAACTTTTAATGTTAAAAGTATGCCGCGGCTCAAAAAAGGTTGGGAAACACAGATCTAGCTTACTAGCAGTCCTTGACAAAGGATATCAATCTTTAAAGGTGGCCTGATTGAGCTTTTGGCAACCCGTGCAGAATCTGATACTGCCATCTTTTCTGTCTGGCAGAATGGAAAACATCTAGGGTTAACCTTTGGCTCATTGATACCTTATCACTTCAGTTCTTTAGGAACCTAGATTGCTTCTCCCTTTCTGTTCCAGGTCTTCCATAGGGATATTCTTTCACAAATCCAGCTCCAGTTTTATGTCAGCCGAGTCTTAATACTTCCTAGAGTTTTACTCTTTGGGGGAGATAATGTCACTGTTTTTATTTTGTCATCTCTGGCGACCACCTCTATGTTTTAAAAACAACATAGAGGTATACTGGAACAATTTTAGGAAAGTCTGAGAGTCTGAGAATGAGGGGAAATGTACATGATCCATTCTCTTAACTGGCTGGGATTTACCCCGTCTGGAGAACAACAGAGGCCAGAAATGCAATCTAGTAGCCTCGATTGAAGGAATATTCTCCCTGGAGAGTTGCTCCTGGCACCTCCTGTGTTATTCTTACATTGCCAGGAATAGATCTTTTAATCCTCTGTTTCTGCTGGGTATTGTGCTTCGAGGCCTGGTGTTCTCTGAAGCAGTAACGCAGACTCATCATATGCTTAAAGGAGGTATGCTATTGTTTGGCCGTTCTTCCTGATCCTAGATCACAGATGAAGTGTTCCCGGGTATAGAATAGAAAATATGCGTTGATCTATTTTCACTTAGGCTGGATTTACACTGCCATATAATGCAGAGGGGTTTTTGTGTGTGTGTGTCAGGAGCTACTAGAGAAACTGCAAGTTGCTCTTGGTGTGAGAGAATTGGCCATCTGCAAGGACGTTGCCCAGGAGATGTCTGTATGTTTTTGGATGTTTTACCATCCTTGTGGGAGGCTTTTCTTATGTCCCCGCATGGGAAGCTGGAGCTGACAGATGGGAGGTCATCCCGCTCTCCCTGGATTTGAATCACTGGCCTATCGGTCAGCAGTCCTGCTGGCACAAGAGTTTAACCCAGTGTTTCCCAACCTTTTTTGAGCCACGGCACACTTTTAACATTAAAAAATCCGGGGGCACACCACCAACCAAAATGACACTCTAACGCAGTAAAGAACAGCTGGGGGATGGTGGCCTGCTGGGAGCAGCTGCTGGGGGTGCCGAAGCCAGGGGAGGGGGGAGGAGCCAGGCCATGCCATGCCCCGCCCCCTCCCCCTGGCTTCAGCTCTCCTACAGCTTCTCCAGCCTTGAGGGGGCAGTGCCAAGCCAGCGGTGGCAGAGCCAGCACAATGCTGGCTTGGCACTGTCCCCTCAAGGCTGGAGAAGCTGTGGGAGAGCAGAAGCCGGGGGGAGGGGGCGGAGCCAGGCTTCAGCTCTCCTACAGCTTCTCCAGCCTTGAAGGGGCAGTGCAAGCGAGGGGCGGGAGTCATGGTCCTCGGCGCCGCTCTCCGCCATGACTCCCACCCCTCGCTCGCTGAAGCCGCGCGGAGGAGGAGGAGCATGAGCAGTGGACGGGCTTCAGTGGGCGGGTCTCCTCTTCCGCGCAGTTTCAGCGAGCGAGGGGCGGAAGGCATGGCGGGAGTCATGGCGGATTGGAGGCTGGCTGGGGAAACGGCCGAAGGAAGCAGCGCCCCGGCCCCTTCTTCTTTTACTTCGCTGCCGCCCAGCTCTTCCTCTTCCTCCCCCAAGCAGCAGGAGTTCGGCAGGAGGAGGGGCGAAGGAAGGGAGGCAGAGAGCTTTTCTCGCGGCACAGCAGGAGGTCCATCATGGCACACTACTGTGCCGCGTCACAGCAGTTGGGAAACACTGGTTTAACTCATTGCACCACCGGGGACAATGCAGTGTAGACCAGGTATAGGCAAACTTCGGCCCTCCAGGTGTTTTGGACCCGTTGTTAGGAATTGTAGCAGTTGAAGTCCAAAACACCTAGAGGGCCGAAGTTTGCCCATAATAATAAAAATAATAAAACTCTATTTATATTCCGCCCTATCTCCCCGAAGTGACTCAAGGCGGATTCCAATCACAAAAAGGCAAAACATTCAATGCCTGAATACAACAACCAATAGACACATAGTAGCAAAAATAATAATAACCCAACAGTTCAGAACAAATTATAACTTGACAGCTAAAATTAAAATAAGCCATAACCTAGCACATAAATAATATCAACATAAAGCAAACATTGAACAGAAGCACCAGTTTCCCAGAGGCGACAGAATTCATGAGCCCATCCCTGGTCAGAGTCATATACTGCACTGAACTGTATTATATGGCAGTATAGATCCAGTCCTAATCCTAGAATTCTAGAGGGAGGAGTTGAAGACTGGAAGACTAGAATTTGGGAATTACTGCACTAGATCTCTCTGGCTGAGAATTCCAATGCCAGAGAGATCTGCATGGGCAAACTTCAGCCCTCCAGATGTTTTGGACTTCAACGCTCCGAGACCTCGTGGCATTTCGGAAGGCCTGCAAGACCTGGTTATTCCATCAGGCTTTTGAAACATGAGGTGGTTCTTAGTTGGTAATTGTATATGTTAATTTTAATGTTAAATGTTTTGCTGTATTTTAATATACTATGTGCTCTATTTCTTCATGATTTGTGAGCTGCCCCGAGCCACCCGGGAGTGGCAGCCAAGAAATTGAAAAATTAAATTAAATTAAAATTAAAACTACCACAATTCTTAACAGCTAGTAGGCTGTTAGGAATTTTGGGAGTTGGAGTCCAAAACAGCTGGAGGGCCCAAGTTGGCCCATGCCTGGTCTATAATTCCATGGGATGCAGCCATCACAGGTAAAGTGAATTATATTTCTACAACTGTAATGTTGACGGAACTCAATACGTCCTGACCTTGGCTTGGCTCTAAGAATGGCTCCGCCAGAAACATTGCCCTTGAGTAGCATTTTCTCTGACATTTTTAGCAGGCCCTGAGGGGTCTGCTTTTCACCTCTGCTGCGTGCTGGTCTTTAAGATGGTTTTGATCATGCTCTTTCTGTTTTTATGTGGATTTTATTTTCATCGAGGGTGAAGTGTTTGTGACAGAGAGATCCATCAGCTTTAGAAAGGAAAAGACTCCCTTGTCACTGGGCAGAGAGAGGTTAGGATTAGACTCCCAGCTGAAAGCCGGAGCATCGGTAAACAACACCAAATATTTGCCACTTAATTATATCATATATCAGAGGGCATCATGTGTATTATTTGCCTTAGGCATCAAAACGCCTGGCTCTGAAGCAACAGAATGATGGAACTGTGTAGATTTAATAGGGCAGATTTGCCTCTCCTCCTTTTGGCTCCTTTCCCTTCCTTAGTTTAGCAGCAGTTGGATGGCTTCTGAACTACCGGATCCTGCTTTCTTCACTGCTTACTGCCTCTGGTTAGATAGCCATCATGGAAATGGCCGTCTGCTGTGTTGTCAGCATCGATGTTATACTTGCGCACAGTGCAGCGGAGGTGGGACCACGGCTGTTGTGGCACTTAGTATAAAATCTCCAGGCTGATTGTGGGCTATTACTGTCGTTTTCTATTTGGAAATGGTTTTGTTTCGTTCCGAAAGCAGCAACCCAGAAGAGCAGCGTGGGGTGCCTTGCCTGGAAGGAGTGCACCAGGAACAGAAAAGGCAGGGAATGTGGTCTCCTGTCATCAAACCAGCCAAAGAGATGGCTCTCATCGCTCTTTTGTTCTTGGATCAGAGCACCGGTGGGGTGTGTGTGTGTGTTTGGCTTTCTGTGCTTTCTGTGCACGCAATAGCCAATCCAGGCTTTGGAATGAAAATCTTAACAAAAGCTTCAGTTAGGAGCCAGGAAAGAAGGGGGAGGTTGATGCTGATTTACAGCAGTCGGTGAAATGGGGTGTGTGCCATAATGGCTGCTCTCCTTTCGCTGGTTCAGAGCGAAAATGACAGCAGGTCTCTCTGCCGTCAGGTGATTCAGCTGGTGAGATAACAAGCCATTGGTGCCCAGATAAGACAGGGCCCGACGGGTTTTGTTTAGAGCATGTGCTGTGCGTTCTTTGCCGTCTTACCCCCTCCCCATTGCAATTGTCTCAACAAAGGACAGACTGCGCATGCACACAAATGCACACACACACACCCCACATCTCAGGCCTATCCAGTAAGTCTCCCTCATGCATTTGAACAGTCGCAGCAGGGGGAGAGAGAGCAGGGCTGGCTCTGAACCGCCATTGTGTCTCCCTCAGCTTTGCTCGCAGCCCATCATTCAGTTGGCCAGAACACATCTCTGGAGCTTGTTTCCAAAAGATACCAAAGCCATCTGAACACATTTTTACATGAATCAGGGGGGGAAACATGCTGAGGATATGTATGATTTTGCTATGAAATACCATTTTCCAAGCTTTGAAGGAAAGTGATTTGGTATATTTTGATCATTTACATCAGGGGTGCTCACACTTTTTCAGCATACGAGCTACTTATAAAACAACCAAGTCAAAATGATCTACCCAGTAGTCAGAGAGCCATAAAAGCAAAATATTTGGAAATTTATTTCAGTGAGAGCCATATAATATATTTTAAGACTGAATTCAACTAAATGTGAGTATAATAAGCCCCTGAATTTATTCATAATAATAATGATGATAATATTCATTCAGCCTCTGCTAATAATAATAGTAACAACAACAGGTTCCTAGAGTAGGAGACCTCCAAGGGCCATCCAGTCCAAGCTCCTTCTGCCATAAGGGAAAAACACAATCAAAGCATTCCTCACAGATGGCCATTCAGCCTCTGATAATAGTAATAACAAGGGTTCCTAGAATAGGAGACTTCCAAGGGCCATCCAGTCCAACCTCCTTCTGCCCCTGGGCAGCGTTGGGAGCCTGCGGGGTGGGACTGAGCCTTCCTTCCGCCCTGCCTGCAATCTACCAGGATGCCCTGCGCGATCTACCAGTAGATCGCAATCTACCTAATGAGCACCCCTAATTTAGATCATTTTACTCCGAGCCACTTATAACTCATTTTAAAAATTATTTTTGTATTTGGTATTTTTAATTATCGTGTCTGAAGCGAATTGAGGGTATAGTTATAATGTATTTTAAAACACAATGAAGTTAAAAACTTGACATGATACTAAATGTTCTTTGAACAGAAGCTGGCCACTTGCAGTGCCTCTGGTGCTGCTGTGAGAAGGACCTCCATTGTGCATGTGGCAGGGCCCAGCTTGCATTGTAGTAAGTGGTCTGTGGTTTGCTGTTCTCCGCACTTGTGTCATGGACTCCACTTTGTAGCCCCATTTCGTAAGGTTAGCGCTGCACCTCGTGGTGTCAGAGCGCAATCTGTTCAGCACCTTAAGTCGCCCAATTTCTGTGTGTGCAGGTGGGGAGTTTCTCAACTGGTCTCAGCCACTGATTGACGTTCCAGGTTTTAGCCTGCCACTCTCGCTTGCTAAGGTATTCCTGAGAGTATCTCTGTTGATCTTAGGAAGCATTTCTTGATTTTAGACATTGGCAAGCTGGCTGATATCCAAACAGAGGAAGGGCCAGAGATGTCACTGCCTTAGTCTTTTCATTACAGGCTGCTGCCTACTTCCCAACAGATGTCAGGTGGCGCAATACCAGTATCCTGCTTTTCTCCCTAAACAGGACCCAAAGCGGCTAACAACATTTTAAAAACAATATAATTCAAACATACATATAACAATAAACCATAAAACCAGGCTTACAATAAAGAAACTAGCTTTATAATAAGCTTAACTTCTCCCCCTAGTAGGCCTTGTTCTTAACCAGCTAACGAAGCATGATTGATTGATTGGGCTACAAATTATGAAAACAAATTATGTTTTCTTAGCTAGCTACAAAGTACAAAAGGAAAATTACAGATTCTTGTTGATTTATGAATTTAAGTGGATCTATAATGCCATATAATCTAGATCAGTGTTTCCCAACCAGTGTGCCGTGAGCGATCATCAGGTGTGCCGTGGGAAATTGTAACCTCCAATACCCCTTCTTCACCCTCCTGCCAAACACTTTTTCTTCTCCACTTGGGCTCCCTTCTTCCCAGCCTCGCTCTGCTCGCTTTGCCTCGCTTTCTTTGCTCACGCTGCCGTGAGCGTGTTCAGGAGGGGAGGGGTGAGGGAGGAAAACGTGGGGCGAGTCTGCACAGTAGCGCCCACATGGGTCCTCCCTCCCCTCTTGAACACGCTCACGCTGCCCCCTCGGATCGAACAGAGCGAGGCTGGGAAGAAGGGAGCCCGAGTGGAGAAGAAAAAGTAAGCGTTCGGCAGGAGGGGCGAGAAAGGGTGCGAAGGGGAAGGGGGAGGAAGAGGTCTCTGTCGAAAGCCGGCATGGGCAAACTTGGAGCTTCCAGGTGTTTTAGACTCCAACTCCCACCATTCCTAGCAGCCTCAGGCCCTTTTCCTTTTTTCTCCCTCAGCCACTTAAGCAGGAAAGGGCCTCAGGCTGTTAGGAATGGTGGGAGTTGAAGTCCAAAGCACCCAGAGGGCCGAAGTTTTCCCATGCCTGTTTTAGGGACCTTAAAGTGGTGAGCCTCCTTCCAACATTGTGATTCTGGATAGAAAACAAACAACAACATAACATAACATTGTTTGAGTCCACAGTGCTCTCTGGGTGTAGGTGAACTACAAATTCCAAACTCAAGGTCAATTCCCAAGCAAACCCTTTCAGTACTTTCTGTTGGTAATGAGAGTTCAATATGGCAAGATTGGTTCAATTCCATTGTTGCAAGAGTTCAGGATGCTCTTTGATTGTAGGTGAACTATAAATTGAGCAAGACCTTTGTGTGTGCCTTTCTGCCATTCCTGCCAGGATATCAATGCTGTGTCCATCAAAACAGGCCCAGGTTTCACACTGAGTGTATAAATACACTTACAACATATTAACTATATGTATTACTGTGTTAGAGTGTCATTTTGTGTCATTTTGGTTGGTGGTGTGCCCCAGAATTTTGTAAATGTAAAAAATGTGCCGCGGCTCAAAAAAGGTTGAAAAACACTGATCTAGATTATCAAAGCAGATAATCCACATAATCTGCTTTCGAACTGGATTTTATGAGTCTATACTGCCATAGAATCCAATTCAAAGCAGATCATTTGGATTTTACATGTTAGTATAGATCCATCCTAAGATTTGGGTAAACCATTGCTAGTGATCCTGAACTTTTGGGGTTTTCTCCATTCTACTGTAAGATGGAAGTGAATGCAAGGAGCAGGAGAGAAGCAGACCAGAAATTGGGAAAACCAAGACCCCATCCGCACTGCCATATAATGCAGTTTCAGAATGCAGATTAACTGCATTGGACTGGATAATATGGCAGTGTAAAGTAAATGTTTCCCCTTGACATTAAGTCTAGTCAAGTCCAACTCTGGGGGGTGGTGCTTATCTCCATTTCTAAGACAAAGAGCCAGCGTTGTCTGTAGACACCTCCAAGGTCATGTGGCTGGCATGACTGCATGGAGCACTGTTACTTTCCTGCCAAAGCAGTACCTATGGATCTACTCACATTTGCATGTTTTAGAACTGCTAGGTTAGCAGAAGCTGGGGCTAACAACGGGAGCTCGCCCCGTCTGTGGATTTGAACCGCTGACCTTGTGGTCAGCAAGTTCTGCAGTTTAGTGGTTTAACCCACTGCACCACCACAGCCCCAATGGCAGTGTGTAGGCTCAATTAATCGAGTTCAGTGCAGTCAATCTGCATTCGGAAACTGCATTATGTGGTGGTGTAGATCCAGCCCAACTCCACAATTCTGTCGAAAGGGAACTTCACTCCTGAGTTGCTTGAAAGAAAGAGGCCAACAAAAGTAGGACATTTGCCTTCCGGATAAGAATTCTCCCCCTCCCTGAAATTTTCAGTGTGTCCCCAATTTCAAACAGAAAACGGTTCCTGTTGAGGACTTTTCTATTTGCTGGGTTCATGTTTTCTTGGTCCTTTGCCTCCCTCCTTAACTTTGGATGCCTTGGCTCTATTTGCAAATGCTCCATTGTTACTACAACGCTAGTAAGGACTGAAAAAATATAGTTGGAAGACAGAATTCATCTTTGGGGACTCAATGTTTCCAAGAACATACACACAACCATCCATAGTCTCTCCTTATGCATATACATTCTCTTGCTATGATTTGGAAAGCTGCACAGTCAGGATCTGATAAAAGCAGATTTTCCTTCTAGACCAGGCATGGGCCTACTTGGGCCCTCCAGGTGTTTTGGACTTCAGCTCCCACAATTCCTAATAGCCTCAGGCCCTTTCCCTCTCAGCCGCTTAAGCGTTAAGTGTTGTTGTTGTTATTATTATTATTAGATACACAACAAAATTAGTACACAGCAAACAAGATCACTATTCTGGCTGTTGTATTGGATCAGTGTTTTTCAACCTTTTTTGAGCCGCGGCACATTTTTTACATTTACATAATCCTGGGGCACACCAACAACCAAAATGACACTCTAACTTACTATATTGTACTATACCATTATACTGTAATATTATTAGTACTATTACAAGTAATATAAAATATATAATTTCAATGTTGTATTATTTTTTAAAGTGTTATCTTGTATTATATTATAGGTACATACAATATATTATCAGTAAAGTACAGGAGTTAATCCTGACTCTTATCATTACTCTCATAGTCAATAACGATATACACCATGACTATGACAAATACTGATAGTATAACAATATAATAGCATATACTAAGGGAAAATAATAATATTATGTTAATACATAGTTCATAATAATAATAATAATCAAAATCATAATAATATAGCCCATGAGGCTCCTTCCACGTCATGTCACAGTCTCTGAGGCCTGGTAGGCCGCTCACGTACCTGCCACGAGGCGGGCCCCATTGTTCCCCGCATCGTGGCAGCATTGGGCAAAGAGGCAGTAGAGCCGCGGGTAGGAGAGGAAGCCCATGGAGGCGGCGGTCAGGCTCAAGGGCTACACCGCCCCAGCTGGCCGGACCAGCGCCAGGCCCGCCGCCAAGCCCAGCACTGCCAGGCACACCTGCCGCTGTATCGCCTCAGATGAGGCACTTCTGCTCCACTGGCATCCCCTCAGGGAAGGCGCTTCCGGTCCTGCCGCCTCCGCTGCCGCTATCTTGGTGCCGGGTGGGAGTTCAAGGCCACCGTGACGGGATTGGCCCATGGGGAATAAAGGGGCGTGGCTTATTCAAGACTCAAGAGGTTCCAATTTCCCACGGCACACCTGATGATCGCTCATGGCACACCTGTTGGGAAACACTGTATTGGATCACATATCGGACACTTCCCAAGTGTCTACGACTGTGTGATGTATCGGCATATAATGCGTGCAGATCCCAGTAGGGTGGCCTTTTGCAGTTGACAGATGGTAATTTTGTCAGCGCACAATGTGTTTAAGAGCAGGCCAAGGTCTTGAGGCACTGCACCCAGTGTGCCGATCACCACTGGGACCACCTTGACGGGCTTGTGCCAGAGTCTTTGCAATTCGATCTTTAAATCCTTGTATTGTGTCAGTTTTTCCAGTTGTTTTCAGTTATTATTGTGTTCTTGTTGCGGAACTCAGAGGTTGGATCTACACTGCCATATAAAATCCAGATTATCTGCTTTGAACAGGATTATATGGCAGTGTAGATCCAGCCAGAGAGGCTTAACATGTAACCAACAATATATACTACAGTAATCAACTACAGATATAGATGTGTATGTACAAGAATGATGACCAGGTCTATTGTGTGCTACACTGTGCCCTGTGAATGTTGTGGCTACTCCATTTTACTGTCAAACTCGCCCAACTTTTGGTGATGGGCCAACTTCTGTTTCTGTCCAACAGATTGATGAACTTCCCGAGGGAGCCGTGAAGCCTCCAGCCAACAAGTACCCTATCTTCTTTTTTGGAACTCATGAAACGTAAGTGAGCCAAATACAAGCTTGATGCTTAATTCCTTGGAACCAGCTTCAAATTAGAGTTGATACGTCAGGTGTTTGTGTTCACAAAGATCCTTCTCTGTTGGAGTCCAGGAATATTTCCATCCAAACAATGCATTGCTCTGTGATCAAATTAAATAATCCAGATGATCTTCTTGGAACTGGATTGTATGAGTCTACACTGCCATGCAATCCAATTCAAAGCAGATAATTTGGATTCAGAAAGCCAAGGATTCCATAGCCTAAGGGCCCTTCTACACTGCCATATAATCCATATTATCAAAGCAGATAATCCATGGTATCTGCATTGAACTGGATTATATCAGTCTACACTGCCACATAATCCAGTTCAAAGAAAATAATCTGAATGCGATATGGCTATGTAGAAGGGGCTGCAAATGAAAGACTGCAATTAGCTCAATGAGCACTCAAGAACCCATCTATATTGCCATATAGCATGCAGATTATCTTCTTTGAACTGGATTATATGGCAGTGTAGATTCATACAATCCAGTTCCAAGCAGATCATCTGGATTATTTGATTTGATCATATGGATCACATGCAGGGGCGGTCTAAGGTAATTTTAAATGGTAGGCGAACATTATTTTGGTGCCCTCCCCCAAAAACATTATTTTGCCGCCCCCATGTAAAACAAATATACAATTATAATATCACAATACCATTAGTAGTATTATATTGTATCAATGTATATACAATATATTATACCATACTCATACTATATTATATCATAATTATATTATACTACATTATAATATAATTATATTATAATATATTGACATTATAATATAATGTAACATTATATTATATTATTATTATAAAATAATAACATTATTTATTTAAATAAAATTATCCTCTACTAAATATTTTCATTACTCTATAAAACTCAAATAACCCAAAATAAAGTAAAATAAAATATTATATATTACTATTTTGTACAATACCACTATACTGCAATATTGTTTGTAATATTACATGTAATATAAAATATATCATCATTCTATTGTTATATTGTATTTGTATTATATTGTATGACAATATTAAGCAGAACTGTAAAATAATCAACAAGAAAGGCAATGTAAATGCATCAAAATCAGAATATATTACCTATCACCCGACTCATAATTCATAGGAGTCTCCCATAAGTTCAAAATTAGGATCCCAATGTAAATGTAAATAGAAAAACAGCCAAAATGTTCAAATGAGGTCGAATACAGGCAGCGTGGCCTGGGCAAACTTGGGCCCTCCCTCCCTTCTTCTAAGTGTTTTGGCCTCCAACTCCCACAACTCCTCATAGCCTCAGGCCCCTCAGGTCTAGACAGAAATAGAGCTGAAGAAAGGAAGGAGGGAGAGAAGAGGTCACAGAGGAGGAGGAGGAAAGCCCTTCATTCATTCCTTCACTTACACTTCCTTCACTCCTTCACTTACACTTCCTTCACTGATTCTTTTCTCCTTCCCTGCAAGCACGCGTGCGCGGCGGAGACAAAGGGAGAGGGGAAGCACTCCCTGCCTGCCCGATAGGGAGTGCTTTGCTTGCAGGCTTCTGCGCAAGGGAGCTACTGGGCATGCGTGGAGGTTTTCGCGCATGTGCAGTTGCTCCTGCGCTCAACTTCAGCTCCAGAGCAACTGCGCCTGCGTGAAAACTTCCGCGCGTGCCCAGAAGCGGCGTCGGAGCGCACAAGGCTGGGGTCAAAAAGCAGGCAGCTGCAGCACTGTCTGAGGAACATCGGCAGGGCCAGGATGGCGCCCCATACGGCCAGGATGGCACCCCCTTCCCAGATGGCGCCCTAGGCGGCCGCCTACTTGGCCTATCTTGTAGGACCGCCCCTGATCACATGTCAGTGTAGATCCATCCCAAGTGAACATGCTGGTTGAAATGGGATTGGAATGTGGCTCTCCTCAGTCCTAGGGTACATCTACACCAGGGGTGCTCATTAGGTAGACCGCGATCTACTGGTAGATCGCGTAGGGCGTCCTGGTAGATCGCAGGCAGGGCGGGAGGAAGGCTCAGTCCCACCCCGCAGGCTCCCGACGCCGCCCATGTGCAGAAGAAGGTTGGACTGGATGGCCCTCGGAGGTCTCCTCCTATTCTAGGAACCCATTGTTGTTATTATTATTAGAGGCTGAATGGCCATCTGTGAGGAATGCTTTGATTGTGTTTTTCCCTTATGGCAGAAGGAGGTTGGACTGGATGGCCCTTGGAGGTCTCCTTCTATTCTAGGAACCTGTTGTTGTTGTTACTATTATTAGTAGTAGTAGTAGTAGCAGCAGCAGCAGCAGAGGCTGAATGAATATTATCATCATCATTATTATTATGAATAAATCCAGGGGCTTATTATACTCACATTTAGTTGAATTCAGTCTTAAAATACATTATATGGCTCTCCCTGAAATAAATGTCCAAATATTTTGCTTTTATGGCTCTCTGAGTAGTGGGTGGGTAGATCATTTTGACCTGGTTGTTTTATAAGTAGCTCACAGGCTGAAAAAGTGTGAGCACCCCTGATCTACGCTGTCAAATTAATACAGTTCAATAGCCACTTTGACAGCCAGGAAATCATGGGATTTCTAGTTTTAACATGCAACTAAGCAACTGTAAATCTGTGATTTCACCACAGGAGGGCAGATTCACCTTAATATTTCATAAAATTACTGTCAATCACCCAAACTATAGAGATAGGAATACTACAGAGTAGCGCAGAAAGCGGGATATTTTCTGAGAAGCTCACCTGGAATCCGGAATAGTAGTCTCCCGTTCAATGACTAGAGAGCAATGAATGTTGCATTTTTATAACCCAGGTATGGGTAAACTTGGGCCCTCCAGGTGTTTTGGACTTCGACTCCAACAATTCCTAACACCGGCTGTTAGGAATTGCGGAAGGTGACGTCCAAAACACCCGGAGGGCCCAAGTTTGCCCATCCCTGTTATAACCTATACGGAACGTAAGTGGAGCTTAACTAGAACTGCCAATTGACTTTGTGCATCTCTTCCAACACAGTGCATTTTTGGGGCCGAAAGACCTCTTCCCCTACAAAGAATACAAGGACAAGTTTGGGAAGTCAAACAAACGAAAAGGATTTAACGAAGGCCTCTGGGAAATAGAAAACAACCCCGGTGTTAAGTTTACCGGATATCAGGTAAGAATTGTTTCTTTTTTTTTCTTATCTTTTAGTTTCTTTTGCAGTGCATGCCTGGCTATTCAACCTATGCTTAAAAACCTCAATTGAGTAAGAGTCCCCCAACTTCTGGGGTAATTGGTTCCAGTGACCGAGAGAAAAACCTGTCAGAAGTTCTTCCTAATGTTTAATTGATATGGCCTTTCGTGTCATGGGAACTCGTTCATTAAAATGTCTACTGAAACAGCACCAAACAGAGTAGCTTTTCCTTCTGTGTGACAGTGTTTTCAATACTTGGAAATGGCTATCATGTCATTGCTCAGTCAGCTGTTTTCCAGACTTGTTCCACAGCATTCTCTCCTGACATTTCGCCTGCATCTGTGGCCGGCATCTTCAGCGGTTTGTTGGCAGTGATGCAAGTGGAATGTATATATACCCGTGGAATGTCCAGGGTGGGAGAAAGAGCCCTTGTCTGTCATGCAGTGGTTCCCAACCTTTGGGCCTCCAGTTGTTTTGGACTTAAGCTCCTACAATTCCTAAAAGCTGGTAAGATCACTACTGTCCGAAAGGTCAAGAGTTTGAAGCCAACCCGGGTCGAAGTGAGCTCCCGACCAAAATTGTGCAGCTTATTGTCGACCTTTGCAGCCAGAAAGACAGTTGCATCTGTCAAGTAAAAAATTTAGGTACCACTTTGTGGGGAAGCTAATTTAAATGATTTACGAGGCAATAAAAATCTCCAGGAAGTATGCAAAGAATGAGGAAGCGACAGCTCCCCTGGTGGACAGAAACTAGAATGTTAAATAGCCTCTGAGTGTCTATATATGTTGTGTGCCTGTGGCATTGGATGTTTGCCATGTATATGTACTTTGTAATCCGCCCTGAGTTCCCTGCGGGGTGAGAAGGGTGGAATATAAATACTATAAATAAATAAATAAATAAATAAATAAGCTGGCTGGGATTTCTGGGAGTTGAAGTCCAAAACACCAGGAGTCTCAAACCACTGGCAAAGTAAGTGTGGATGTTGAAATTAGCAAGCCCGAATAGCATGAGTAGCCATGAAGCTGCAAAATCAATCCCTGAGATTATCTGAATACAGGTAGCCTGGCCTCTGTTGCCTGGAGGCATCCTCTGTTTGGGAGGTGTTAACTGGTACTTGATTGTTTGCTGTTGGGAGTTCCCCTATTTCTGAGTGGTCTTCCTTATTTACTGGTGTTGTTTTAATACTGGTAACCAGCAACCCAGGCCCCTTCTACACAGCTGTATAAAATCCAGATAACAACAACGATGATGATGACGATACTTCATTTGCATTCCGCCCTATCTCCCCAAGGGGACTCAAGGCGGATTCCAGCATATATACAAACACAGGCAAACACTCAATGCCTTTGAAACACAATGAAAGACAAATACACAGACAAAGGCAAAGGCTTCCCCTTTCATCTCCGGCTCTGGTGGAGAAGTGTAGATTCAGATAATCCAGTTAAAAGCAGATAATGCGGATTATATGCCTTGATAGTCTGGATCAGGGCTGTCCAGGAAGTCGATCGCGATCGACCAGTCGATCCCGGGACCGAAGGAGGTTGATCCCAGCCGGATGGGGCGCTTCTCAGAGGGGGGCAGAGCCAGGCCGCTCCAAGCCCCGCCCCCTCCCTGGCTTCGGCACTCCCAGCAGCTTCTCCAGGCTTGAGGATGGCAGTGCCAAGCCAGCCTTGTGCTAGCTATGTCACCACTGGCTTGGCATTGCCATCCTCAAGCATGGAGAAGCTGCTGGGAGCTCCAAAGCTGGAGGGGAGAGGGAGGGGCTTGGCGCGGCCTGGCTCCGCCCCCCCTCTGGCTTCCACTCTACCAGCAGCTTCTCTAGGCTTGAGGTGGCAGTGCCAAGCCAGTGGTGACATAGCTAGCACAAGGCTGGCTTGGCACTGCCATCCTCAAGCCTGGAGAAGCTGCTGGTAGAGTGGAAGCCAGAGGAGGCGGAGCCAGGCCGCGCCAAGCCCCGCCCCTCCCCTCCACTCTCCAGCCTTGAGGAGGTAGGTAGATCTTTCTAACTTGGTTTTAATATAAGTATCTCGTATGCTGAAAAAGTGTGGGCACCCCTGGTCTGGATTATATGGCAGTCTAGAAGGGACCCTAATGATTCCAGCCATGAAAGCCTTCGACAACACACTTCTTACCAGTTTCTCTCTCTGAAATACAGGATTTGACAGAACCGGCAGAAGTAAGTCGTAATGGTTTGTTGTTTTTTCAAAGGCAATTCAGCAGCAGAGTTCATCGGAAACTGAAGGTGAAGGAGGCAATACAGCAGACGCCAGCAGCGAGGAGGAAGGTGAACGAGTAGAAGAGGATGGAAAAGGCAAAAGAAAGAATGAAAAAGGGGGCTCAAAACGGAAAAAGTCCTATACTTCAAAGGTACTTCCTGGGGTTGTCTTCTGTTGACAGTAACCTTTATTTTTTAAATAAATAAACAGGCATGGGCAACTGTAGAAGGGTAAGGGGCTACATTAGCCCCCCAGATGACAGAAGGCCTCACTCCCACACCACTCTCTCCCTTCCATAATATATCACATTTTATACCCATATAGCAGGGGTAGGGAACCTATGGCTCGGGAGCCAGTTGTGGCTCTTTTCATGATTGCATCTGGCTCTCCAGAGCAGCCCGGGCCTCAGTTTCCCAGCATGCAGTGGGGAGGAGTGACGCAAATGTGCCGCGACTGCTGCTTCCATGCCACCATCGCCGCCTCTTCCTCATCCCCCGCTGCTCTCGGGGCCCTGCGCCCTCTTCGTCCTCCGCCACGGGCCTTGGGGGAGGCGGCGGGCCTTGCTGCCCCCGGGGATGCCCAGCTCATTGCCCTCATTGTCGGGCAGCTCAAGAGCCACTGCCTCTTCAGCACCTTCCGGGGGGACTGCCTCACCGACGTCGACACCAAGGTCCGCCTTGACCCCATGCCCACCTCCCCCTTCCTTCCCTGTAACAGCCACTAGTTTAAGAGAAGTAGCGGCACATGTTGCAACTTAAGCCCCATATTCCCATGAAGCAATAAGGGTTCTGTTGTGGGGCTGGAAAGATGGGATCCTCTGTCAGAAGCCTGTACGACCTTTGAAAGCATTTGCTTTTTGCTTCATCTCTCCTGTTCCTCCTTGATGGGATATGCCCAGAAATCTTCTAAGCAGTCGCGGAAATCTCCCGGAGATGAAGATGACAAAGATTGCAAAGAGGAAGAAAACAAGAGCAGCTCTGATGCTGGGGAAGCCGGCAATGACACGAGAAACACCTCTTCAGACTCGCAGAAAACTAGTGAAGGGGTAAGGCTCCCGATGGTTTCACCGGATCTGGGCCGCTTACAAGACCTTGGCTGAAAAGTGTGGATCCAGGGCTGCAAGTCACAATTCTCCTGAGTATTCTCTATGCTGTGTGTGGCAATAGCTTGGGGCAGCTACAGTGAAATAGAGATGTTAATCTGATTTAGCATAAGACAGAAAGGCAGTCGTGGGCTGATACATTTTAGGCTGATATGCTGTAGCATAAACTTTTGTGAACTCCAGTTCATTGAGTCAGATGTAGGACGTCTCTGTGGACTTAGATAGATAGATAGTAGGCCTGGGCAATCATGGTTCTAAATCAGGGGTGGGCAATAATTTTTTCCAAGGGGCCACACGAGAGCCAAAAAATATTATGGAGGGCCCCACCTAAAGGCTGAACTACATTCTAATCTACTTTATTTATTTATTTACTATATTTAGTATATATTACACATCATTAATATTAACATATTAATATATCAAGAAATATCCATATATTATTAGTATTAATATCATAATTGTTATATTATAGTATATATATACATATAGACATTATAATATATTGAAATTATAATATAATATAACATTATATTATATTATTTATTATTTTATTATAATAAAATTATTATAAAATAATAATAAAAACCACTAAAATAAAAAAAAATTCAAGAAGACAAGATGTGAACCAAGATAAGAGGCTGACATCCTCAAGAGAGGAAGGATCCCAGGATGGAATGGCCCAAATGACCCAGCCCAGAGGATGACGAAGCGGACCCAGCCGCCGCCGCAGCAGAGCAGCAGACGATCGAAGGCTGCAGGCCTCCGCCCGCTCTTGCCCCCAGCTGATCGCCCTGCCATGGAGTGCCTGCCATCCCAGCTTTGGAGTGCCTGCCATCCCGGGAGGCGATCCGGGTCTGCAGCAGGAGCACTCGGCGACCTGAAAGACTATCAAGTCTTCCGGGTCGCCGGGGCAATCAGCCGCCGCAGGTCGCCGACTGCTCCCGCTGCAGGCCCAAATCACCTCCCGGGGAGGCAGGCACTCCAAAGCCGCTGCTCCTCCGATTGTTCTCCGGAGCGGCGGGCTGTCTGCCAACGCAGGCCCCACATCCCGCGATGGGATGGTGGCAGCGGCATCCCCTTCCTTTTGCCCCCCCCCCCCCCATGCCCTTCTCCCCGGGCCAGACAGAATCGGCCAGGGGGCCACATCCGGCCCACGGGCCATAGGTTGCGCACCCCTGTTCTAAATGGTTCTAAAGTACTTGCAAAATGAAAGTTCTGGTGGTGAACACTAGGTGGTGCCGGTGCTTTGCTTCTACAGTTTTGTTAAAGTTCTGGTGGTGAACATTTCAGAACTGTAAGAAAACTTTCAAAACTTCATTATTATTTCATTATTGGCAATTTTTAAGACAGAAGCCATTTATAACGAAATTTTGAAAGTTTTGTTAGAGTTCTGAAATGTTAACCACCAGAACTTCAGCAACACTGTAGAAGCAAAGCACCAGCGCCACCTAGCTTTCACCACCAGAACTTTAGTTTTGTAAGTACTTTAGAACCATTTAGAACCATGATTGCCCAGGCCTAATAGATAGATAGATAGACAGACACAAACACACACACACACACACACCACATGAGCACATACGGTAGAGGGTAAGAGGTGTGTGAAATGTAATGAAAATGCAAAAGAAATGTTGAAGTGATTGGGTAACATCATTACCCAAAATGTCTTTTACATTTCCATTGCACTTCTTTCCCTCTGGTTTGTATCTATGTCTGTTTACAGAGGCTTCAAGCATCCCATAAAATTATCTGCGTTGAACTACCGTATATACTCAAGTATAAGCTGATCTGAATATAAGCTGAGGGACTTAATTTTACCACAAAAAAATGGGGAAACATATTGACTCGAGTATAAGCCGAGGGTGGGAAATGCAGCAGTTTCTGGTAAATTTCAAAATAAAAAATAGATACCAATAAAATTATATTAATGGAGGCATCCGTAGGTTAAATGTTTTTGAATATTTACATAAAACTGTCCAGCTCTGATTAAACCATTATTCTAACCTTCTTCAATGTAAATGTGGTTACGTATCCTTCCAGTAATAATAAAGGGAGTAAAATAATAAATGTAATAAAAATAATAATTGAGTAAAATAATGGCACCGGGACTGTGGCGCAGCTGGCTGGGTGTCAGCTGCATTAAATATCACTATTGACCAAAAGGTCATGAGTTCGAAGCCAGCCCGGGTCGGAGTGAACTTCCGGCCAATTGTGTAGCTTGTTGTTGACCTTTGCAACCCGAAAGACAGTTGCATCTGTCAAGTAGGAAATTTAGGTACCACCTATGTGTGGGGAGGCTAATTTAACAAAATTTACGAGGCCATAAAAAATCCCCAGCAAAAGCATGCGGGGAATGCGGAAAGTATTTCATCAGTATCACAGATGGACAGTGAAGCGAAAGCTCCCCTGGTGGCCAGAAGTTGGAATGTTAAATAGCCTCTGTGTGTCTATGGCATTGAATGTTTGCCATGTATGTGTACATTGTAATCCACCCTGAGTCTTCTGCGGGGTGAAAAGAGCAGAATATAAATACTGTAAATAAATAAATAATAAAGGGAAATATAATAATAACAGTAATAATAGAGTAAAATAATAAATAGAATAATAATAAATAGAGTAAAATAATAAATGTACTGTAATAATAGAATTAAATAAAAATGTAATAATAACAATAATACATGTATTAAAATAATAATGTAGCAAAATAATGTAATAATAATAAATAGAGAAAAATAATAAATAACTTTGACTCGAGTACAAGCTAGTGCTGAGGATGGAAGGCCGGCCAGACTCCGTACCCGATTCTTTCCATCAATGCCTTGAGGCCGTGACTGGATGGCTACGGTCCAGACGATTGAAGGTGAATCCCTCGAAGACGGAGATCTTGTGGCTGGGTCGTCCGGGTGGAGGGGAATGCCGGCTGCCTATGCTGGATGGCGAGGCAGTACGCCCGTCATTGCTAGTAAAAAGCCTAGGGGTCCAAATAGATCCATTGCTGTCCATGGAGACTCAAGTCTCCATGGTCAGCAAAACCGCATTTTTCCATCTGCGCCAGGCTAGGCGGCTGGCGCCCTACCTATCCGTGAATGACTTGGCCACGGTGATCCAGGCGACGGTCATCTCGAGACTGGATTACTGTAACGCCTTTTACATTGGCCTACCCTTGGGGACGATCCGGAAGCTCAAGCTGGTGCAGAATGCTGCTGCATGCCTTCTCACCGGGGCCCCGACGAGGTGCCACATTACACCATTTTTGCGGCAACTACACTGGCTACCTATTGAGCACCGGGTCTCCTTTAAGGTGTTGGTGTTAACCTTTAAGGCCCTGTATGGTCTTGGGCCAGTGTACTTGAGGAACCGCCTCTCCCCATATTGTCCCCAGAGATCCCTACGCTCCGGTGAACAAAATCTCCTCAATGTTCCCTCCATCAGACAATACCAGCTATCCTCAACAAGACAAAGAGCATTCTCGGTAGTTGCACCAACTCTGTGGAATGCGCTACCAGAGGAAGCCAGAGGAATTACGGAACTGCCTTCCCGACCGAGTAAACCGTCTTGCTTACTGTGTCGTTTTAGTCTAGTTGTAGTTTTAGAATTATTTTAGTCATAGTAATATTTTAGATCAACTTGTTATGTATTGTTTTGCCTGTTTTACATTGTTGTAAACCGCTCCGAGCTTCTAGAGGGAGTGGTCTAGAGGCCGAAACAATACTGAAAGCTGAGGGGGGACTTTTTCAGCCTTAAAAAAGAGCTGAAAACTCAACTTATACTCAAGTATATATGTTGTATCTATCTGTCTGTCTGTCTATGTGACTGGAGTTACACTTAAAAAGTGTACCTGTTCTGACTTACATACAAATTCAATATGAGAACAAACCTCTCTTGTTCATAATTTGGGCACTGCCTGTACAGAGATAGGGCATCTGTGACCCGAATTCTGTTGTCAGGTCTATCCAAAGTAGACACTGAATCAGTTGGGTTTACCTATGCATTGACTTACCATTCAACTCTCCACGTAATGCAGGCCTGTCCAACAGGCGGCCCGCGGACCGTACATGGCCCGCCAGCCCCTTGGACGCGGCCCCCCTACCCTCCTGGGATAAATAATATTTGGGGGAAAACATTGAAAAAAAATTTGGGAAAAAAATTCTGGGGGACGGGGCTGCTTGGGGGGGGCGCTCGTGGGCATGCGCGGGAGGGCACCTCGCCTCCCCGCCCGGCGTCCTGCGCAGGGGCCTGTCCCTTTCGGCGGGCTGGGCGACGTCAGACGCCGGCACCGAGGAGGAAGAGGTGGTCCTGCGCGGCCTGCCCCCCTGGTGGGGCTGGGTGATGTCGCCAAGCCCCGCCCGAAAGGGACGCCGTGCTCGGGGACGCCGTGCTCAGTGACACCAGCGTGGCGCCAGGTTCCTTCCACCTCTTCCTCCTCAGCGGTGAGGAGGAAGAGGTGGAAGGAACCCGGCGCCACGCCGGCGTAACCAAGCGCGCCCTGGCGCGCATGCACGGCGTCCCTTTTCGGCGGGGCTTGGTGACGTCAGCAAACTTTGCCGAAAAGGGGCGGGCCGCGCAGGACGCCGACGTGGTGACGTCAGGCTGCTGACGTCAGCACGCCATCAGGAGCGGCCCCGCCCCCACGAGCAAACCCTGCCCCGGCCCCCCATGTCATCAGTGACCAGAACTCCGGCCCCTGGGCCAAAAGAAGTTGGACAGCCCTGATGTAATGGATCTGTTCCAGATGGTCCTAACCAATACTGCTCCAGCCTTCATTTGGCACCTTCTTTGCTTCATTGATGATGTAATATTGACTCAGTCCTTGAATCTTTTCTAAAAATCATTTCATTTTCCCCTCTGTTTCTTTCTAGACTTAACCAACATATTGATTGCTGCGCGTTAAGGGAAGACACAAGAAGGTTACATGTTTGGTTGTCTAATATTCTTGGATTTGATAGAAGTCAGCACATGTGTTCATCATCAGCATATCTGTTCGTATGCACATTTAGTCACCTCCATGCCCATCCTGTCCTCAGTAATGACTTTCAACTTCATTGTTTCCCTGCCGCCAGCCTCCAGAGATTTCCCTTTTCTGAACGTCATTTTGTCGAATCACACAAAAAATGTTATTTTTTCTCTTCCAAGTGCGACATGCGACAACATTGCCAACGCATCGTGTTTAGATATCTTTTTTTTTCACTGAAGAAAAGGCAAAAAAAAAAATCCCAGTTCTTCTTCACGTTTGCCTTTGTTTTTCAAAGAACAAAGATACAACGCTCAGAAACAAGTTCCCTCATAGCAAGTCACAAACGGGAATCTGTATTCTACTTACACACCATGACTTGGACAATTCTTCTTGATCCATTCTTTCTTGTGTGTTTTTTTCCCTCTCCACATGATGTCGTATGTTCCCTCGTGCTCTTTCCCCCTACGATTGCAAGCGTGGTCAAAAAAATGTGCGCACCCGTTTAATTTTAGGGAAACGAAAAAATATTTTCAAGATGTGAGAAGTAGAAGATATCCCCCCATCTCTCTCTTAGTTTTTGTACGCAACACATAAATGTACATATTTGTATGTAACTCAACGCCTGAACTCCATAACTGTAAAGCCCCCAAATCAATTTGGCACCATCTTTATTACGGAGGCTGTCCATTCCTAAGCGGGTCAGGTTTCTGTATAACAGTGGTTCCCAACCTGTGATCCGTGGACCACCAGTGGTCTGCAAGAATGAAAATATGGTCCACGTCCTTACCATTACTACACCGTTGCCTTGAAACTACGTAGCAACAAGAGCAACTGGTCTCGCGAAATCCTCTTATAGTGCCAAGGCCAGGCCTGGGCAAACTTCGGCCCTCCAGGTGTTTTGGACTCCACTACAACAGCCCACAATCCCAAAACACCTGAGGGCCAAAGTTTGCCCAGGCCTGGCCAAGGCAATAGGGATGTTGGGAGGGGAGAGGTTGACTACCCACAAAATATTACTACTACCACATCATCTCTAGGTTATTAAATATAGTTTTCTGTGGGCGAGCAGGTGGCGACTACTGGATGGCATGTGTTCTGTATCAGAAACTAGAGCTGATGTGGTCTATCCAATGCAATTTTCCGAATCAGCACCCCCAATAATCAAACCAAATCTAAAGTTGACCAAAACCCGATTCGTAACTCTTTTGGTACTAATGAGAGTGGTCCCTGGTCAAAAAAAGGTTGGGAACCACTGACTTAGACATAGACTTGAAAGTGGAGCAAGACCCAAGGTGTACACAGTAACGCAGTGTTGCCTGTTCTAACCCTTTTCGGTAAACAACATTGTAAGTTAAGGTCCACAAGCCATAAAGTCCCTGGTCAAAGTAGTCCCAGGTCCAAAAATGGTTGGGAACCACTGCTGTATAGGGAGATGTCCACTTACATCCATTCACTCTTTATAACTGTCTGGATATTACAATTATTCCCTCACTTGCCTAACGGAAGTTGGCCGTGCTTGGTTTAAAACCTGACCAATGGCACTTGAGTTGCCATCTTGCTCAAAACTCCAGTACTGTAAGAAAAAGAAACTTTTCCCTATTAGAAAGTCCCTAGCTAGCTTATACTCTTTAATATTTCTCAAGACCATGATGTAATGTAAATTTCTCTGATTAGTTCCTATATGTGGAGTTAGTGGAAGTCTTTTGTGTTTCTTTAGATGAATACAAGGAGCTTTTTCCCCAAATGCCAATACAGAATATGAGCTTTACGTGTTTTTGGGGTGCCTTCCATTTTTAAGTTGAATTGTGATACAGAAGCCCTATGGCAGCGTTTCTCAACCTTCCTAATGCCGCGGCCCCTTAATGCAGTTCCTCATGTTGTGGTGACCCCCAACCATAACATTATTTTCATTGCTACTTCATAACTGTAATTTTGCTACTGTTATGAATCGTAATGTAAATATCTGGTATGCAGGATGTATTTTCATTCACTGGACCCAATTTGGCACAAATATCCAATATGCCCAAGTTTGAATACTGGAGGGGTTGTGGGGGTTGATTTTGTCATTTGGGAGTTGTAGTTGCTGGCATTTATAATTAATCTACAATCAGAGCATTCTGAACTCCACCAACAATGGAATTGATCCAAACTTGGCACACAGAACTCCCATGACCAACAGTAAATACTGGAAGGGTCTGGTGGGCATTGTCCTTGAGTTTGGGAGTTGTAGTTCACCTACATCCAGAGAGCACTGTGGACTCAAACAGTGATGGATCTTGACCAAACTTGGCACGGATACTCAAAATGCCCAAATGTGAACATTGGTGGAGTTTCGGGAAGACAGACCTCGACATTTGGAAGTTGTAGTTGCTGGGATTTATAGTTCACCTACAATTACAGCAGGAGGAGGGCTTTTGGTGGGAGGATTCACTGTTTCCAAAAAGAAGAGAAGGACAGATGGAAAGATCTTCAGCCATCTCTGCCAAAGAGGTTCCTAAGACCATCAGAAATAAATGTTTACTCATGGTCTTTGGTGACCCTGGAGTTTGGGGAAAATAGACCTTGACATTTGGGAGTTCTGGTTGCTAGGATTATAGTTCGCCTACAATCAAAGCGCATTCTGAACCCCACCAATGATAGAATTGGGCCAAACTTCCACACAGAACCCCCATGGCCAAGAGAAAGGACTGTGTTTTCGGATGATCGTTGGTGACCCCTTCATGACACCCCCCCCCAGGGGTTCCGACTCCCAGGTTGAGAAATGCTGCCCTATGGGAAACAATTCCAAAACATCAATTTGACAAAGAAAGAAAAAAACCTGGAAAGAAAAAGATCCTGTCACTCTTTTTCTGTTGTTTTGTTTTTTTTCCTACTGGCAAAACTAGATCTAGACTAGTAAGTAAGCATTCCAAAACCCATTCTTCTGTGTACATTATTGTTGCTATTGTGAGAATAGAGGATTTTATTTATTTTTTAATGCCAGCTTTTATTGTGAAAAACATGGGTTTCGTCTGGTTTGATCAATCCTTGTTATGCTTGTCCTTGGACCATCTTTCGCGTACTCAAGGTTTGTAGTTGAAAAGTTTACTGTACAAAAAAAAAACAGGGGGGGGAAAAAACTCAAAAAAACTATGGTTTTTACAGAATAAATTTATTGGAATGTGTATTGGGAGTAAGGTTTGAGGTTGTAAGCAGCTAAGTTAGCGTCGTATTTGGCTTCATACGTGTAATAATGTGAGGTATTCATGTAACTCGAGTATTAAAGCAAAGCATTCTGTTAACACTGAGTTGGTTATAATAGAACACCGATGTAGGGAACAGCTTTGTGGTTGGCGTCCCGTTGTTTTGCTGATTCATAACTCTCTGGTTCCATCCGAAGCTCTTCAGAACCAAGCCTTCCTAAGGGCCAGGCACATTACAATCAATGTTGTGTGTCTCATAATGCCACCAGTATTCCAAGTGATGTAAACAGCAGATGGTTTGCCTTTTTGCAGGTACAGTATGCCCTTGTCGCCCAATCAGAAGCAGCCCTGCAGCGCCTAACATCTTGCTTTGCAGCAGCTGCAGAGCTGTTTGGGCTGGAAGTCAGCCTGAAGAAAACGGAAGTCCTCTACCAGCCCGCACCACAGGAAGAACACCATCATCCCCACGTCAGCATAGGCACATCTGTGCTTAAGTCCTTTCAGCAGTTCACCTACCTGGGAAGCATCATCTCTTCAGACGCCAAGATTGACAAAGAGATAGATCACAGATTATCAAAGACATATAGTGCATTTGGAAGGCTTCATAAAAGAGTCTGGAGCAACAAGAACCTGAGGCAAAGCACCAAAATCAGCTATCATACTGTCTATTCTCCTTTGTGGGTCTGAAACATGGGTCACCTATCGCCAACACCTACGACTCTTCGAACGCTTTCATTGCACAATCCTAAATATGCACTGGACCGACTATGTGACGAACGTTGCTGTCCTTGAGCAAGCAGGGATCACCAGCATTGAGGCCATGCTATTGAGAACACAGCTGCGCTGGGCAGGACACATCTCTAGGATGGAGGACTACCGCCTCCCAAAGATACTACTCTATGGTGAAATCGCCACGGGTCAGCGCAAGAGAGGCGCCCCCAAAAAGAGATATAAGAACTCCCTGAAACAACATCTCAGGCTCGGCCAGATTGATTGCCAACAATGGTCCACCCTGGCCTCACATTGGGAGGCATGGAGATGCACTATCCACAATGCTGCGGCCTCTTTTGAGAAGACACGCCGAATGGGTCTCGAAGAGAAACGACAACGCAGAAAGAACCGCAACTTGGAAACAACATCACCCAAGGAGACTTTCTGCTGTGCTTTCTGCAACCGAACTTGCCTATCTCAGATTGGCCTTTTAGTCATCAATGCGCTTGTAAAAAGCGTGGGATGAGTCCTTCCTGAATCTTCGTTCGCGAAGTAATGCCGAGAGAGAGATAGCCTCGCTTATCCGACTTTCAGTTATCCGACACCCTCCTTTTCCTCCAGCATTTCCCCTTCAATTAAAGGAGTGGTCCCCAACTCTCTCTTCATTCCCAATACGTGAAAAAAGCAAGAAGAGGAGGGAGAAAAGGGGGGAAAGAGGCTGGACCGGAAGCGGATGCGTCCTCCCTCCCTCCTTCCAAGTGTATCGGTAGTTACTGAAAAGGACATTCAAGTGCCACCTCGGAGTTGGTTGAGGTAGGCAGGATTTCCCTGGGTACTGGTTGTTGGGGGTCGGGAGCAGGTCAGGGTTTTGCCCTCCCTTCTGCTCGAGATCCCCGTGTACAACTGGTGGGCCACTGTGTGATACAGAATGCTGGACTAGATGGGCTGAGGTCCGATTCAGCATGGCTCTTCTTATGTTCTTATGTTCTTATGTTCTTCCCTCTGTGATTTTTCACACTCCTCTTCCATATACGGGCACTTCCTGCTGGGGCGCTCTAGCCCCGAGGCCTTGCCTTAAGTCTTTATTTATTTATTATTCGGACGTATATGTCGCCACTCCCCGAGGGCTCGGAGCGGCTTACAACACAGCAATATTGACAGCATAGTCGTATTACTCCCGAAATAACAATTTATCAATTTATAAGTTTAAAATCCACATTCAAATGCCAGCCGAAACAGGTGGGTTTTACAGGCCCTGCGGAAGGTCAAGAGATCTGCGGACTTCGGCTGGCAAGGCATTCCATAGTGATGGGATGAACCGTCACGGAACAGTAGTGTGCCGCAGAACAGCGGTTGGGAAACACTGCTGTAACTAATAATATAGCTGTATACCAGATCATTAATAAATTAACTGCATTGAATTGCATTAGATGAGTCTACACCAGGTACAGGCAAAATTTGGCCCTCCAGGTGTTTTGGACTTCAACTCCCACAATTCCTAACAGCTTAATGGCTGTTAGGAATTATGGGAGTTGTAGTCCAAAACACCTGGAGGGGTGATGTTTGCCCATATCCGGTCTATATGACCATATAATGCAGTTTGAAACAGCATTATATGGCAGTGTAAATGGGGACTTAGTCACAAGTGATGTATATTATAATGTAATAGTTTCACTCCTTTTGCAGCTGTGATGTAGCATTGATGTGTTTTCAATAATAAGTGAATGTTGCTTTTTAATGAAAATGTTTTCTTAAATTGCGATACAAAACCAATTGTATCAGTGAAATGTGTATATCTACAACCTATGGCAGGCCTGGGCAAACTTCGGTCCTCCAGGTGTTTTGGACTACAACTCCCACAAGTAGGCTGTTAGGAATTGTGGGAGTTGTAGTCCAAAACACCTGGGGGGGGCAAAGTTTGCCCAGGCCTGACCTATGGCCTTTTCACCACACACAGAGTACTATGATTCCCCTTTAATTGCCATGGCTGCATCCGATGGAGTCTTGGGATGTGGGATGTGTAAGGAACTTGATCTCTGGTTGAGAGCTAAACTGTAAATCCCAGGATTCCAAAGGATACCGTGTTTCCCCGAAAGTATGACACCCCCGATTGTAAGACGTATCGGGGGTGTCAGAGGGGTCGGCTTATATAAGCCGTACCCCGAAAGTAAGACGTACTGCGGGCGGCATGGCGTGGCTTCCTGGCTGGGCGACGAGAGGCTCCCAGAGGGGCTCAAAGGGCCGGAATCCTCCTCTTCCTCCTCTTCCTTCCAGCGGCGCCTTCCATCCTCCTCCTCTTCCTCCCAGCGGCGCCTTTCCCTCTCGCCAACCGCCCCCCCTCCCTTCACTGAAGGGAGGAGGGGCGAGCTGCCGCCAGCGAGAGGAAGAAGGCGCCGGAAGTCCCGCCCCAGGGCGACTCAGGCGCCGCTGCCGCCCTGCTCGTGTTTGGAGCGCGGGCGGCGGGGCGGCGGCGAGAAAGACGCCTGAGTCACCCTGCGGGGCGGGACTTCCGCCGGCGCTCTTCCCCTCTCGCCGGCGGCGCTCCGCCCCTCCTCCCTTCACTGAAGGGGGGAACCAACCAGCGAGAGGAAGGCGCCGCTGGGAGGAAGAGGAGGAGGATGGAAGGCGCCGCTGGGAGGAAGAGGAGGAGGATTCCGGGCCCTTGAGCCCCTCTGGGAGCCTCTCGTCGCCCAGCCAGGAAGCCACGCCATGCCGCCCGCAGTACGTCTTTACTTTCGTCTTACTTCGGTACCGTCGCCCAATATAAGACGTACCCTGAAAGTAAGCCGTAGTGGGGATTTTGGGGGTCAAAAGAAAGTAAGACGCTGTCTTACTTTCGGGGAAACACGGTAGAAAGGCACTGTGGAAATTGGACCATAGAACAGTTTTCATAGCAATTGGCTTCCAAACGTCGCTGCTGCTTCTGCTGCACAACACCTCTGTACTAAAGAGATTCAAAAGCTAACCTATATGCAGGCAGGTTCAGCTTTGTAATGTGCCACATCACTGGTGAACAAGACAAAGATTTGAGAGTTTAACTTAAGTGTCCAAGAAATATTTATTTATTGTGTCAGAAGCAAATTGGGGGGTACAATTATAATGTATAGAAAAACCACAAACAAAGTTAAAAACTTGGCATTATACTAAAATTTCCTTGGATCAGAAGCTGGCCACGTGGGGTGCCTCTGGTGTCGCTGTGAGAAGATCCTCCATTGCGCATTGTGGCAGGGCTCAGACTGCATTGTACTGCATTGTACTAAGTGGTCTGTGGTTTGCTTTTCCCGGCACTCGCATGTTGTGGACTCCACTTTGCAGCCCCATTTCTGAAGATTGGCTTTGCATCTCGTAGTGCCAGAGCGCAGTCTGTTCAGCGCCTTCCAAGTCAGTGTTTTTCAACCTTTTTTGAGCCGCGGCACATTTTTTACATTTACAAAATCCTGGGGCACACCACCAATCAAAATGACACTCTAACACAGGAATACATATAGTTAACATGTTTTTAAATGTATTTATACACTCAGTGTGAAACCTGGGCCTGTTTCGATGAACACAACATAGATATGACTTCCTCTCACATATTTCTACATGGCTATCATGTCTTCTCTCAGCCTTCTCTTCTTCAGGCTAAACATGTCCAGCTCTTCAAGCCGCTCCTCATAGAGCTTGTTCCCAGACCTTTGTGAAATTTCACTCTGAGTGAAACTTGCGTCCAGGTAACTATGGATGTCAGGACGCTGTTATAAACGGGGTTTGGGGGAGGCAACTCTCAAAAATCCAGTAAACTAGTTTAAAACAACATTTCCAAGCGGAGGGGCTCAATTTGTTTCTTGGAAACCTGTGAGGGGGCTGCTAGGAGGGGGGGGAGTGCCAATTTCCCATGGCACACCTGATGATCGCTCACGGCCACTGGTTGGGAAACACTGTTCCAAGTCACCCGTCTTTTGTGTGCCCAGGAGGGAGTTTCTCATCTGGTCTCAGCCACTGATTGAGGTTCTGGGTTTCAGCCTGACACTTTTGGACTCTCGCTTGCTGAGGTGTTCCTGCAAGTATCTCTGTAGATCTTAGGAAGCTATTTCTTGATTTAAGGCATTGGCTTGCTGGCTGAAATCCGAATAGAGTCCGGGACTTGCAGCATGTCCAAGCAATGAAAGGTATGTACTTAACAGTCAACTCCAGAGTGACAAAAGCAAGGTCTTGAAAAGTCTTTATTTTCAGCACTGGTACATCAAACTACAACTTCTGCAATAACATCTGCCAGGATGAACTGCATAGAGGGTTTTTTTTACAGGTAGTCCAGTTGCACCCATTTACACATCCGGCCTTCCTACTCCGCCTTCTCTTCTAACTTCACTTTCAAGAAAAACTCTGGGTTCTGAACACACCTATAGGCCAACAGCTGAGGAAGGAGTCCGTATGTTACGTTGAGTGCCAGAAACCACATTTTCCCTTCTTCGGGGACTCTGTAGATGTAAGGTGTTCTAGCATGTAAGGAAGCACCAATGTGTGAAAACTGGGCCTGTCCAGGAGGAGGAAATGCGTAAATGTGAGACAGTGCTAATATATTACATCTATTGCCAACTCACACTTCCATTCTTGCTCACACATTTCACATTTTCATATCATGTTAAGCCATGGTGGTGTAATAATATATAATATAACATAAATATATATATAACATTAAAAGGGAGCCCCTGGTGGCACAGTGGGTTAAACTACTGAGCTGATGAGCTTGTTGACTGAAAGTTCACAGTTTCGAATCCGGGGAGAGACATGAGCTTCTGCTGTCAGCCCCAGCTTCTGCCAACCTAGCAGTTCGAAAACATGCAAATGTGAGTAGATCAATAGATACCACTTGGCGGGAAGGTAACAGCGCTCCATGTAGGCAAATTTTGACTGAATTATGAGGCTATTAAAGAACTCCAGGAACGCTGAGGAATTCGGAAGGAACAACAAGGGATGCTGGGAACACTGAGAGTTGAGGAGTGCGTCAGCTCCCCCTGGTGGCCAGAGTTTGCCTCTGTTTGTCTATATGTGTGTATGTGGAAACAGCAGGGATTGTCTGCTAAGTATGTATACCTGTAATCCGCTCTGAGTCCCCTTCGGGGTGAGAAGAGCGGAATATAAATAAAGTGTATTATTATTAGTCATGCCGGCCACATGACCTTGGAGGTGTCTATGGACAATGCCAGCTCTTTGGCTTGGAAATTGAGATGAGCACTAACCCCCAGAGTCAGACATGGCTGGACTTAATGTCAGGGGAAAACCTTTACCTATAGATAGATTTACCTTTACCTATAGATAGATAGATAGATTTTTTTTCCGTGTCAGGAGCAACTTGAGAAACTGCAAGTCACTTCTGGTGTGAGAGAATTGGCCGTCTGCAAGGATGTTGCCCAGGGGACACCCGGATGGTTTTTTGATGTGTTACCATCCTTGTGGGAGGCTTCTCTCATGTCCCCGCATGAGGAGCTGGAGCTGATAGAGGGAGCTCATCCACGCTCTCCCCGGATTCGAACCTGTGACCTGTCGGTTTTCAGTCATGTCAGCAAAGGGGTTTAACCCATGGTGCCACCGGGGGTTTCATAATATATAATATATAATATATAATATGATCTACATTGGCCATGGTTTAGCTACAAATTGTCTCCTAAACAATAAAGCCCATCAGAGCTGAGCCCCATCTACACTGCCATATAATGCACCTTGAACTAATATACTTTATTATATTCCGCTCTATCTCCCCGAGGGGACTCTGAGCAGATTATAGAATACATATATGGCAAACATTCAATGCCGTTCTACAATTAACAACAAAGACAGACAGTTACTAGGACTTCCAGAGTCAGCACACTGTTGTATAGCGGCTCCAGAATATTTTTGATTTGTCCGTCGGTTGTTACAACATGAACATGAAGTTGTGTGTTTATTTAATTCTCTAATGGAGAAAGTTGGAGATATTTGCCCCTCATTTCATAGAAGGCAGGTAGGAGGGCTCATTATCATTCCCGGGGACATCTAAGGACATGTACAATGAGGAGACTCTTGAGCCAAAGAATATTTTTAGCATATACAAACATTTAAAGATAGAAGCAATAGCAGAGGGCTCTGGATTGTCCCTTAGCTTTTTGTCTCCGTCCGTCATCCTCTGCTTCAACTGTCGGTTCCATTTGCATTTAACCAATTTGTGCCCAAAGTTCCTATCTCAGACATACGTTTACAGCAGGCGTGGGCAAACTTGTTTACAGAATTGTTTACCAGAAAAAAATGTTTACAGAATTAACATTCTAAAAGACAGGCATAGGCCAACTTTGGCCCTCGATTATATGATTATATGAGTCTACACTGCCATATAACCCAGGTCAAAACAGATAATCTGGATTTTATATGGCAGTGTAGATTGGCCTCACTGTTTCAGCAGATCTATAGACCAGGCATGGGCAAATTTCAGCCTTCCGGGTGTTTTGGACTTCAACTCCCACAATTCCTAACCGCAATTTGGGGGAGTTGGAGTTGTACATCCAGACAGAACTGTGAACCCAAGCACTGATGGATCTGGACCAAGCTTGACACACATACTTCATATGCCAAAATTTGAGTACTGGAAAGGTTTGGGGGGAAATGACTTTCCTTTCTGGGAGTTGTAGTTCACCCATAACCAAAGAATCTGTGACCTCCACCGATGATGGACCTGGACCAAACTTGGCACACAGAACCCCAATGACTAACTAACCTATTGAGGGGGTTTGAGAGGACTTACTCGCCATAGTGGGAGCTGTAATTTATCATATAGCCAGAGAGCACACTGAATCTCACCAATTATGCATCTAGAGCAGTGTTTCCCAACCGCTGTGACGCGGCACACTAGTGTGCCATGATGGACCTCCTGCTGTGCTGTGAGAAAAACTCTCTGCCCCCCTTTCTTCCCCCCTCCTGCCGAACTCCTGCTGCTTGGGGGAGGAGGAGGAAGGGCCTGGCGGCGGCGAAGAAAAAGAAGAACGGGCCGAGGCGCCGCCTCCTTCGACCGTTTCCCCAGCCGGCCTCCAATCTGCCATGACTCCCACCATGACTCTCGCCCCTCGCTTGCTGAAGCCGTGTGGAGGAGGAGCCCCGCCCACTGAAGCCCATCCACCGCTCAAGCTCCTCTGTGGGAGAGCTGAAGCTGGGGAGGGGGGCGGGGCATGCTGCGGTCTGGTTCTGCCCCCTCCCCCGGCTTCGGTGTTCCCAGCAGCTGCTCCAGCCTTGAGGGGGCAGTGCCAAGCCAGCATTGTGCTGGCTCTGCCACCACTGGTCTGGCACTGCCCCCTCAAGGCTGGAGCAGCTGCTGGGAGAGCTGAAGCCGGGGGGAGGGGCGGGGCATGGTGCGGCCTGGCTCCGCCCTCTCCCCCCTGGCTTCGGCACTCCCAGCAGCTGCTCCCAGCAGCCCCCCCCAGCCATTCTTTACTGTGTTAGAGTGTCATTTTGGTTGGTGGTGTGCCCCCCGATTTTTTTAATGTTAAAAGTGTGCCGCGGCTCAAAAAAGGTTGGGAAACACTGATCTAGAGCAAACTTGCCCAACATAACAAACATTAAGTACTGATGGAGTTTCACGGGGTTAACCTGGTCATCCAAGACCTTATGCATTTTGTACAATTTAAAAAACTGACTTTTTCAAATAACCTGGGCAACGCTGGGTAGCCAAGCTAGTAATAAAAATCTTTTGGTAATACCTGGGCTAATCCTCCAGCATGTATAAGGCTTAAGTCAGGCATCCAGGAGCATCCGGGCACAAGCAGGCCGTAAAGTGAGATCATGTAGCATGGCACCGAATAGAACATATAAATCAGCATCTACACAATAGAAGAAAAGATGTTAGCGAAGAACCCATGCTGTTTAGTTTTCTATATGCAAGGGATATTGATGGAAAGGGGATTCAGACTGTTTGCTAGCTCATTTCTCTTGCACTTGCAAAAAAAACCTTCCCCCCAGTTCCATGCATATTTGGAATGATCCAAAAGAAGACTTGACTTTAAAATGTAGCTAATAACAGCACAGACAGGTGTGAACTTACCAGTGCTTCCTCTCCCAGTTTTTGTGCCAAGTCACAACATTTAACTTTTTGCTCTTCTTACCTGAAGTTTGGGATAGGCAGAAGGATCTCTGATATATGGCTCGTGAAGGTGGTTGTAAAGTCGACACAGCTCAGCCGGGCAGTCCAAGGCAATCTAAAGGGAAACCAGGTTGCATTTAGACTGATTGTTTATGTATTCATTTACAACATTTCTATCTTGCCCTTCTCAACCCCAAAGGGGGACTCAGAGCGGCAAAGCACTGGGAATGTGGCGCAGCTGCATAAGATCTCTACTGACCAGAAGGTCATGAGTTTGAGGCCTGCCCGGGCCGAGGTGGGCTCTCGACCTATTGTGTAGCCTGTTGTCAACCTTTGCAACCCAAAAGACAGTTGCATCTGTCAAGTAGGAAATTAAGGTACCACTTAGTGGGGAGGCTTAATTTAGCTGATTTACGAGGCCATAAAAAAGATCTCCAGGAAGGTATGCTGAGGAATGAAGGAGTAATGTAAAGTGTACATTGTAATCCGCCCTGAGTCCCTGCGGGGTGAGAAGGGCGGAATAGAAATAAAGTAGATAAAGTAAATCAATAAATAAACGCTGGCAACAATTTGATGCCGCAATATCACAATACAACAACAAGACAAAACCAAAAACACACAATAGATTAAAGCAATAATATTAATTATATAGTCCTATAGCCGTTTCCATTATCATAACAATCATCAAAGTGCTGTTGTGCCTGCTAGCCAAAAGCCTGGTTCCAAAACCACGATTTCAGTTTTTTCCTAAAGGAAAGGAGGGAGGATGCCGATTTAATCTTGCTGGGGAGCGAATTCCACAAGCGGGGCCTCACCACCGAGAAGGCCATGTCCCTCATCCCCACCGGACAGGTTTGCGAGGCCGATAGGACTGAGAGCAGGGCCTCCCTGGTGGATCTTAAACTACGAGGCAGAACATAGAGGGAGATATGTTCAGACAAGTAAGCTGGTGTAATGCAAGTATCTAGAAGCCACCTATTCGAGTCATCACCATGAAGTCCTAATGTTGATTTGGACAACCTTGCAAACAAAGAGCAGTGAAAGAGAAGAGAAAAGGTGGCATCTGTTTATTTAACATGTACCATAATCCAGACATGTGCCCAGATATAGCTATAACTCATATCATGGTAACTGTATTAGGTTTTGGGTTGCCGTGAGTATTCCGGGCTGTATGGCCATGTTCCAGAAGCATTCTCTCCTGACATTTCACCCACATCTATGGCAGGCATCCTCAGAGGTTGTGAGGTCTGTTGGAAACTAGGCAAATGGGGTTTATGTATCCGTGGGATGTCCAGGGAAACATCTAAACTGGGCTCTACAGCCAATCGAGACTCCACCACAGACATCAAAAGAGCTGCTTTCCATGAACAAGCCACAAGAGTCAAGACAAAGACCCACCCAGACGAAAAGTGTTCTTACCATACATCAAGGGAACCACTGACCACATAGGGAAGCTGATGAGGAAACACAACCTACAAACTATCTACAGAGTCACTAAGAAAATCCAACAAATGCTACATTCAGCAAGGACAAGAGGCATCCTCTCCCCTCTGCAGGAGTCTACTGTATACCATGCAGCTGTGGACAAGTCTCCATAGGGAGCACCAAACACAGAATTGCGCAAACACGAATCAAGGAACATGAAAGGCACCGCAGACTCGGTTTCCCAGCATGCAGCGGGGAGGTGTGACGCATTCTCCATTCTTCCTCTTCTTTCCTTCATCTTCCTTTCTTTCTCCCCTTCACCTTTTCCTTCTCCTTCTCTCCTTCCTTTTCCCCTCCCTCTCCCCTTCCTTCTTTCTCCATTCTCCCTCCCTCTTCCTTCCTTTTCTATTCTCTTTCCCCAAGCCTTCCTTTCCTTCTCCTTCCTTTCTTTTCACTTCCCTCTCTCTCCCCTTCTTTCTTTTTCTTTTCCCTTCATTATTTTACTTTTCCTCAGTCCCTTTCCTTTCTTTTCCCCACTCTTTTCTTTCCTCCCTTCCCATTTCCTTCTTTTCCCCCTCCTTGTCTCTCTCCTGTTTTTCTTTTCTTCCTTTTCCATAGTTCGTTCTTCTTTTCTTTCTTCTTCTCCCCTCCCTCCTTTATTTCCTCTGTCTTTCTTTCTTTCCCCCTTCCTTCCTTCCATCTTCTCTTCCTTCCCAGAGTCCTGAGCATGCCTTTTGCAGAGCCAGGTCTGAAGTGTCCCGTCATTCTGCCGAGGGAATCCTTTTCTCATAGTACGTACGTATATACTCACATTTAGTTGAATTCAGTCTTAAAATATATTATATATATTATATGGCTCTCACTGAAATACATTTCCAAATATCTTGCTTTCATGGCTCTCCGAGTAAAAAAGTTTCCCGACCCCTGCTGTAACGCATTGTATGTTGGCACCCCTTCATCAGCGATCCGGAACATAAGAACATAAGAACATAAGAAGAGCCATGCTGAATCGGGCCTCAGCCCATCTAGTCCAGCATTCTGTGTCACACAGTGGCCCACTAGTTGTACACAGGGATCTCTAGCAGAAAGGAGGGCAAAACCCTCACCTGCTCCCGACCCCCCACAACCAGTACCCGGGGAAAATCCTGCCTGCCTCCATCAACACAGAGATGGCACTTGGATGTCCATTTCAGTAACTACTGATTCCCTTGGTATCCATGAATCTGTCTATTCCTGCCTTGAAGCTGTCCAGGCTGACAGCTGTCACAACCTCCTCTGGAAGTGAGTTCCATGACCCAATGGCCCTCTGGGTGAAGAAATATTTCCCTTTATTAGTCCTAACTTTCCTACCTTGGAGCTTTAGGAGTGCCCCTAGTCCTAGTGTTGTGTGACAGAGAAAATATTTTTTCTTTATTCACCTTTTCTATCCCATGCATGATTTTATACACTTCGATCAAGTCACCTCTTAAACGCCGTCTTTCAAGGCTGAAAAGACCAAGGCATTGCAACCTGATTTCATAAGGGAGCTGCTCCATCCCTTGGATCATTTTTGTTGCCCTTCTTTGTACCTTTTCCAGTTCCGTTATATCCTTCTTGAGGTGCGGTGACCAGAATTGTACACAGTACTCCAGATGTGGCCTCACCATAGATTTGTAGAAAGGCAATACAACATTTGCTGACCTATTTTCGATTCCCTTCCTGATCATGCCAAGCATAGAATTTGCTTTTTTCACTGCTGCAGCGCACTGGGTTGACATCTTCATTGAGCTGTCCACCAAAACCCCAAGATCCCTTTCCTGGTTTGTCTCAGAAAGCTTTGATCCCATCAGTTGATAAGTGTATTTGGGGTTCTTTGCCCCGATGTGCATGACTTTACACTTGTTTAGGTTAAAATGCATTTGCCACTTTGTTGCCCATTCACTCAATTTCGAGAGATCTTTCTGGAGCTCTTTACAGTCAGTTTCATTTTTAACTACCCTGAACAGTTTAGTGTCATCTGCAAACTTTGCTACCTCACAATTTACTTCCACATCCAGATCATTTATGAATAAATTAAAAAGTAACGGTCCTAAAACTGAACCTTGGGGTACGCCACTTCTCACCTCTTTCCATCCAGAGAAGTGTCCATTTATTACCACCCTTTGTTTCCTACAGTTTAGCCAGGTTCCAATCCAGGACAAGACCTGTCCCCTGATTCCATGGCTGAAGAGCTTATTTAGGAGCCTTTGGTGAGGGACTTTGTCAAAAGCCTTTTGAAAGTCAAGGTAAACAATATCGACTGGGTCCCCTTTATCTATGTGTTTATTTACACCCTCAAAGAATTCTATCAAGTTAGTAAGACATGATTTGCCTTTGCAGAAACCATGTTGATTTTCCTTCAGCAATGCCTGTTCTTCTATGTGCTTAGTAATTTTTTCTTTAATAATGGTTTCCATCACTTTGCCTGGAACTGAGGTTAGACTAACTGGCCTATAATTTCCTGGATCACCCTTGGATCCTTTCTTGAAGATCGGAGTTACATTTGCCTCCCTCCAGTCCTCGGGTACAGTGCCTGATCTTAGAGAAAGGTTATATATTTTGGCTAGAATTTCAGCAATTTCACACTTGAGTTCCTTAAGAACTCTGGGGTGGATGCCATCTGGCCCTGGTGATTTGTTGACATTTAGTTTAGTAAGGCATGTGAGAACATCTTCCTTGTTTATTTCTATCTGGTTTAATTCATTTAATTCCCTCCCTGAAAAAACTGACTCAGCTGCAGGCATAGGAAGATTCAGGTAGTCCAAAATGCAGCCACCAGATTACTCATGCGGACACCCATGAGACACCACATAACTCCGACATTACAACATCTCCACTGGCTCCCAATTGAACATCGGACCTCCTATAAGACTCTGGTCCTGACTTTCAAAGCCATCCATGGACAGGGCCCTAGATACCTCAGGGATCGCCTCTCATGCGCTCATCATTTGAGATCACCAAGACCAGCCCAGAAAAGTCTTCTACATGTCCTGGGTCCCAAGGAAGCATGCCTTGAATCCACAAGGCGTAGGGCCTTCTCAATCTCTGTCCCAACAATGTAGAACTCTCTACCACCAGATATAAGAGCCATGCCTGATTTACGGTCATTCACCCAAGCTCTTAAAACCTGGCTCTTTGTTAAAGCTTTTAATTTGTAATCATTTAATATACTGTACGTGCTGCTTTTATCTGTTATTTAAGTCGCTTAGAGCACTTTAGTGGGAAGCGACTCATGAAATAATAAATTGAATGAATGAATGAGTTTCCAACAGACATCAGAAACTCTGAGAATGCCTGCCATAGATGTGGGTGAATCGACAAGAGACAATGCTTATGGAACATGGTCAGACAGTCCAGAAAACTCACAGCAACTCAGTGATTATGGCCATGAAAGCCTTCAACAATATATTAGGTTTTTAAAGTATAGAACTGGGCTGTGTTATGTTTATTTATTTATTTATTTACATCATTTATATTCTACCCTTCTCACCCCGCAGGGGACTCAGGGCGGATCACAATGGACATATACAGGCAAACATTCAATGCCATTTGACATACAATATATAAGACAGACACAGAGGCAATTTAACGTTCCAGCTTTCCTGGCCACCAGGAGGAGCTGTCGCATTCCTTCACTCCTTTTGTGTGTATTTCCTGGATATTTTATGGCCTGGTAAATCAGTTAAATTAAGCCTCCCCACTCAAGTGGTACCTAAATTTCCTACTTGACAAATGCAACTGTCTTTCAGGTTGCGAAGGTCGGCAACAGGCTACACAATTGGTCGAGCACTCACCCTGACCTGGGCAAGCCTTGAACTCATGACCTTCTGGTCAGTAGAGATCTTATGCAGCTGACACCCAGCCAGCTGCGCCACATTCCCGGTTTATCTCCGAGACTAGACTACTGTAATGCCCTCTACGTTGGCCTTCCCTTGTCGACAATCCGGAAACTCAAGCTAGTGCAGAATGCCGCTGCTTGTCTGTTGGCAGGAGTGCCGGTGAGGGAGCATATTACACCTGTTCTCCGGCAACTGCACTGGCTTCCTATTGAGTACCGAATTGCCTTCAAGGTGCTGGTTTTGACCTTCAAGGCCTTACACGGCCTAGGGCCTGCGTACCTGAAGGACCGCCTTAACCCGTACTTACCCCGAGATCATTGCGCTCAGATGAACATAATCTGTTGTTAATTCCATCAGTCCGCTCCTGCCACCTATCGACGACCAGACAAAGGTCCTTCTCCGTGGCGGCACCGGTGCTCTGAACGCCTCTCCGGACAATGTCCGAATGATTTCGAATTGGCCCCATTTCGGAGGGCCTGTAAGACGGCCCTTTTCGGCCTAGCCTTCAACTAGGCACACCGGACCAAGAAACTAGGCCGCTGTCCTCTCACCCCATATCTGACAATGTAACCTGTTTTAAATGTGGTTTTATGCTTCTATGTTTTATTAATTGTAGGGTCGCATGTCGACATGTTGTGTCATGCCACCCATGAAATTTTTTACTGTGATCCGCCCCGAGCCTGCTGGGAGGAGCGAAATACAAGAGTGAACAATAAATAAATAAATAAATGTGACAGTTTCTGTAGAAGTGTATGACATCTGCCATGTTTGTACGCTACTCTTCCACCCAATGGATTCCTAGATTTGATAGGTAAGCAAATGAACCAATTATCTCAAATTGTAGGGAGAAAGGTGGGATGCTCTCTGGGGCCCCATCCACACTGACATATAATTCAGTTTCTGAATCCAGAGGGTGTGCTTTGAACTGGATTATATGGCAATGTAGACTGAGATAATCAAGTTCAAAGCAGATAAGGGCTATTCTCTCCCCTTTATTATTCAATATCTACATGTGGTCACTTGCTAGTCTGGTTCGAAGCTTTGGGCTGGAGTGCTATCAGTATGCTGATGACACTCAGCTCATTCTGAAGATGGAAGGCCAACCAGACTTGTTTCCATCAGTGCCTTGAAGCTGTGACTGGTTGCTGTGTGCCAGTAGATTGAGGGTAAATCCAGCAAAGACGGAGATACTGTGGTTGGGCCGCTCGATTGGTGGGGAGGTCCGGCTGCCTACCTTGGAGGGTGAGGCCTTATGCCCCACATCCTCAGTAAAGAGTCTTGGGGTCGTTTTGGACCCTTTGCTGATGATGGAGACTCAGGTTTCCACCGTCAGCAAAACCACCTTTTTCCACCTGCGGCAAGCTAGGCGGTGGGCCCCTACCTATCCAGGGACGACCTGGCCATGGTGCTCCAAGCCACGGTCATCTCGAGACTGGACTACTGTAATGCCCTGTACATTGGCCTGCCCTTGTCTGTGATCCGGAAACTTAAGCTCGTCCAGAATGCCGCTGCACGACTTCTCACTGGGATTCCTGTGAGATGTGATATAACTCCCATCCTTCAGCAGCTTCATTGACTTCCGGTTGAGCACCGGATCACCTTCAAGATGATGGTGTTAACTTTCAAGGCCTTGCATGGTCTGGGGCCGCTGTATCTGAGGGACCGTCTCATCCCCTACAAACCCCAGAGGTCACTCCGCTCTGAACAACTGAACCTCCTTGAAGTGCCCAGCTTCAAATCTGTCCGGTCAACAGACAGTAGTGGTAGCGCCTTCGATCTGGAATACTCATCCAAATGAAGTGCGGGCCTTACAAGACCTATCATCCTTTCGTAAGGCCTGCAAGACCCATCTTTTCCGGTTAGGGTTTGATCGCTGAGTATGTTAAAACCCTGTTGGTTAACTTCAATTTGTTGTTTTGTTCTCTGTGATGTTTTATACCAGGGGTGCTCATTAGGTGGCTCGCAATCGACTGGTCGATCCTGGGACCTTAGGAGGTCGATCCCAACTGGATGGGGCGCTTCTGAGGGGGTGGAGCCATGCCGCACCAAGCCCCGCCCCTCCCCCTGGCTTCAGTGCTACCACAGCTTCTCCAGGCTTGAGGAAGGTATGGCCAAGCCAGTAGTGGCTAGCTATGCCACTACTGGCTTGGTATACCCCCCTCTAGCCTGGAGAGGCTGTGGTAGCGCTGTAGCCAGAGCCATGCCACACCAGGCCCCGCCCCCTCCCCGGCTATCTATGCCACCACTGGCTTGGCATTACCCTCCTCTAGCCTGCAGAAGCTGTGGAAGCGCTGAAGCCAGAGGGGGAGGGGGCGGAGCCAGGCCGCGCCAAGCCCCGCCCCTCCCCCTGTTCCGCCCTGCTTTTCTCTCGGTAGATCTTTCTGACTTGGCTTTATCATAAGGAGCTCGCATGCTGAAAAAGTGTGGGCAGCCCTGTTTTATATGATTGTGAGCCGCTCCGAGCCCTCGGGGAGTGGCGGCGTACAAGTTTGAATAATAAATAAATAAATAAATAAATAAATAATAAACTGGATTCAGAAATTGGATTATATGGTGGTGTAAATCGAGCCTGCCTCTCTGGTCTCCCAGGGAACTTGCTGACCTCCAGATCTTTCATGACAGCAACTCTCATCTGCCCTTGCAAGCCATTGGGGATGGTGAGTATTGCAATTCGAAAGCAACAGGAAGGCCACACTTTTTCAACACACTCACATTCCTTTGAAACTAAACATTTGATATCATTAAGTTCTGTTAAAAACAAAACTTACCATGCCTCTGAACAGGCAAAACCCTGTTGCCAAGACAAAGTAGACTGCCAGCAGTAGATCTAGAGGTCTTCTCCAAAGTCTCTTTTGCTGCGCTTTTTGAATTGCCTGCAATACAATTTCCAGAAGTGAAGCTGGGTTAGTCTCCTACGTGAGAAGGAGTCATATAGCACGTTACATTGTTATGGCTTATAACATCCAGTTAATGTCATAACAAAACAATGCAACTACAAATCTGTATATATATATTTTTGGAAGGTGTCACAAGGTTGCTTGATGTTGTTTTGGGGCAACACAATGTTTCTATTCAGGATGTTACAACCACCACAGTGAGAACACAATTCTGAAAACGTTTGGGCCCCTTTTACACTGCCATATAAAATCCAGATTATCTGCTTTGAACTGGATTATATAGCAGTGTAGATTCATATGGCATATGAGACTCCGGTGGTGCAGTGGGTTAAAGTGCTGAGCTGCTGAACTTGTTGACTGAAAGGCCACATGTTTGAATCCGGGGAGCGGGGCGAGCTCCCACTGTTAGCCCCAGCTTCTGCCAACCTAGCAGTTCAATAACACAGCTGTGCAACCGGGAATGTGGCACAGCTGGCTGGTTGTCAACTGCATAAGATCTCTACTGACCAGAAGGTCATGAGTTCAAGGCCTGCCCGGGTCGGGGTGAGCTCCCGACCAATTTGTGTAGCTCATTGTCGACCTTTGCAACCCGAAAATCAGTTGCATCTTTCAAGTAGGAAATGTAGATACCACTTTGTGGGGAAACTAAATTTAACTGATTTCTGGAATGTTAAATTGCCTCTATGTCTGTCTATATATGTTGTATGTCAATGGCAATGAATGTTTGCCTGTATATGTGCATTGTGATCCGCCCTGAGTCCCCTGCGGGGTGAGAAGGGCGGAATATAAATGTCATAAATAAATAAACAAACAAACAAATAAATAAACATGCAAATGTGAGTAGATCAATAGATATCACTCCAGTGGGAAGGTAACGGTGCTTCATGCAGTCATGCCGGCCACATGACCTTGGAAGTGTCTACAGCAGGGGTGCTCACACTTTTTCAGCATGGGAGCTACTGATTAAAAAACCAAGTCTCAAAGATCACCTACCCAGAAATGGAAAACGTATAACTATTTTCTTATTTATTTATTTATATTTATTATTCATTTTTATGTACCGCTCCTTCCAGCAGGCTCGGGGCAGTTTACATAAAATGAAGTTATAAAACATCAACATTTCAATTTAATAACAACAATATAAAACAGAGCATAAAAATACATCCAACCACCCCTTTTCTCCCACACATATTACCACACATATTATCAGCCAGAAAGTAAGAAGAGAGGCTTTTGAACTGCAAGGCCATTTAATACTCAGTAAGGTAAACAAAGGGGCATGCAAAAATACATCCAACCACCCCATTTCTCCCACACTGCCATATTACCACACATATTATCAGCCAGAAAGTAAGAAGAGAGGCTTTTGAACTGCAAGGCCATTTAATACTCAGGTAAACAAAGGGGCATGCAAAAATACATCCAACCACCCCATTTCTCCCACACTGACATATTACCACAGATATTATCAGCCAGAAAGTAAGAAGAGAGGCTTTTGAACTGCAAGGCCATTTAATACTCAGCAAGGTAAACAAAGGGGCATGCAAAAATACATCCAACCACCCCATTTCTCCCACATTTCCATATTCCCCAACATATATTTCTCAAGGAACAAAGCAAGCAGAGAGGCTTTGGAGCTAAAATGCCATTTTAAACATTAAAAATAAACAAAGAGACAATCAAGCACCCCCAAAGTAAAAAGACCGACCTTTGAGATGCGGTAAGGAAATTACCCCAAAGCATCCTCCTTCTTCTCCTCTGTCGTTGCTCCTATTTCCACGCCGCCAGCATGCGTGCCACCTCCAAGAGCTCATGAGAAGTCCGAGAGGCAGAATGGGCACTTCTGCGCATGTGCGCGGGGTCAGCCATGCATCGCGTCATCCAGGCCCGCCCCCTTTGGTCTCCTACGACTCTGAGTGGCTGGAGAAGGTTGGAGTGAGGAGGAGGAATCCAAAAGAGGGGGCCCTTTCTGCCTGTTGGACTCTGGAGCTTTTGGACGCGGCGCGCGAGCAAGGAGCGGGGAGGAGCAACGATGGAGGACTTCTTTGCAGCGTGCAGGGGCGCGTGAAGAGGACCAACAGCAAAAAACCTGGTCAGGGGTCTGAAGATCACCAGGATGAGGCCCGAAGATCACCCTGGTGATCGAGATCACCATTCTGAGCACCCCTGGTCTACAGATAACACCAGCTCTTCGTCTTAGAAATGGAGATGAGCACCAACCCCCTGGACTTAATGTCAGAGGAAAACCTTTACTGTTACCATTTTAAGATTCATATAATTCAGTTCAAAGCAGATGTGGATTATCTGCTTTTGATAAACCAGATTACATGACAGTGTAGAAAGGGGATTCTGCTGCCAATGTTATGAAGCACTTCTTAAAACTGAGTATAATTTGGTGTGAAAAGGTCTATGATGGGAGGAGGGACATGTTTATAGTAACCGTGTTCCTTTGGCATGGTTTCTGTGTCCTGTTGTTTTTAGAGCTTTTATATGCTGGCAGTGTGAAATATCCTGACTTGGTTGGATTCCAGCCATTCTATTCAGCAGACCCAAACAGAGAGCGATTTCCTGTTTATTAAGAGGCAAGCATTTTTGGAAGTTATAAAGTGGACCATTTCAACAGAAAGGATGAAAGCTTGAAAATGAACAAAATCTGGCTACCAGTATTTTTAAAAAAACCTCTAAAAGCGGTACAGTAAATAAAGAGTAACACTCAAAAACAGGGGAATTCCTGACAAAAAACAATCAGGTAATCACTTCTCAACACAGGATTCCCCCAGGCAGTAAAAGCCACACCTTGAAACTGCCAAGCTATTAAATGCTAATCAAGGTGGCCAATTGCAACATTCACATTTGCCTCAAACAGACAAGAGTTCTTCCTCCCACCCTGGACATTCCACAGACATATAAACCTCACTTGCCTAGTTTCCAACAGACCTCACAACCTCTGAAGATGCCTGCCATAGATGTGGGCGAAATATCAGGAGAGAATGCTTCTGGAACATGGTCATACAGCCCGGAAAACTTGCAGCAACCCAATGGTTCCGGCCATGAAAGCCTTTGACAATACAATGTTTATGTAGCACTTAGGATGGATCTACACTGCCATATAATCCAGTTTCTGATCCTATATTATCTGCCTTGATTCTGTAACAGTGCAGACTCATATAATCCAGTTCAAAGCAGATAATATGGGATTGGATACTAGGTTACATGGCAGTTTATTACCTCTTTCTCTAGGCCCCTTCTACACTGTCATATAAAACAGTGTTTCCCAACCAGTGTGCCATGAGCGATCATCAGGTGTGGCGTGGGAAATTGGAACCTCCAATACCCTTTCTTCCCCCTCCTGCCCAACTTTCTTCTCCACTCAGGCTCCCTACTTCCCAGCCTCGCTCTGCTCGCTTTGCCTCGCTTTGCTCTGGGGTGAGTCTGCACATTAGCGCCTGCACGGACCACGTCTTCCTCCCTCCCCCTCCCCTCCTGAACACGCTCACGCTGCCCCTCGGATCAAAATGGCGGCAGAAGCGGCGGTGTAGAAGAAAAAGTAAGTGTTCGGCAGGAGGGGGAAGAAAGGGCGTGAAGGGGGCGGAAGAAGTCTCTGTTGAAAGCTGGCATGGGCAAACTTTGATCTTCCAGGTGTTTTGGACTCTAATTCCCACCATTCCTAGCAGCCTCAGGCTCTTTTCCTTTCCCCCCTCTGCCACTTAAGCAGGAAAGAGCCTCAGGCTGTTAGGAATGGTGGGAGTTGAAGTCCAAAGAACCCAGAGGGCCCTGTTTTAGGGACCTGAAAGTGGTGAGCCTCCTTCCAACATTGCGATTCTGGATAGAAAACAAACAACAACATAACATAACATTGTTTGAGTCCACAGTGCTCTCTGGGTGTAGGTGAACTACAACTACCAAACTCAAGGACAATTCCCAAGCAAACCCTTTCAGTACTTTCTGTTGGCAATGAGAGTTCAATATGCCAAGTTTGGTTCAATTCCATTGTTGCAAGAGTTCAGGATGCTCTTATATTGTGTGTTAACTATAAATCCCAGAAACTGTAACTCCCAAATGCCAAGGTCTATTTTTCCCAAACTCCATCTGTGTTCACATTTGGGCATATTGAGTATTCATGCCAAGTTTGGTCCTGCTCCAACATTGTATGAGTCCACAGTGCTCTCTGGATATAGGTGAACTACAACTCCAAAAACCAAGGTCAATGCCCACCAAACTCTTATAGTATTTTCTCTTGGTTATGGGAGTTCTGTGTGGGAAGTTTGTGTCTTTCTGCCATTCCTGCCAGGATATCTATGTTGTGCTCATCAAAACAGGTCCAGGTTTCACACTGAGTGTATAAATACATTTAAAAACATATTAACTATATGTATTACTGTGTTAGAGTGTCATTTTGTGTCATTTTGGTTGGTGGTGTGCCCCAGGATTTTGTAAATGTAAAAAATGTGCCGCGGCTCAAAAAAGGTTGAAAAACACTGCTGCAGAGAATCAATGCAGCACTATCCCAGGGAGAGAATGACTCATAGCCGTCTCAAATACTTTTTCAGTCTTATCACAGCTCTAACTTCATTCTCAGTTTCCCTCTGCATTTTCTTAACCTGTAATAAGAATAAAAAGGAATAAAATACCTTGGCCGATGAGTCCCCAGTCACTGAAGGTTGGTTATAGATTTTGAATCCAGCCCATACCGGGAGGCAAATGTATGGGATACTTAACAAAGATGCAGCACAAACTCTTGTCCCGAATTTTCCTGTTTGGTAACAAAAAATATGAATAGCAGGTCAGTCTGCAGAAGGAAGCAGCACACCGCAACAGTGACACATGTCTACTCAGAAGTAAGCCTGAATTTCCAGAATCTATGTGCAGCAAAAAGTAAATCCAAGGATTTAGTCTTATTCTACTTTCTTGGAATTGAGCTCTAACTACGTTTAATACGATAGACATGCCCTGGTCAAAAAACTAAATAATTGTAGTGCTGGGTTGCTGTGAGTTTTCTGGGCTGCCTGGCCATGTTCCAGAAGCATTCTCTCTTGATGTTTCGCCCACATCTATGGCAGGCATCCTCAGAGGTTGTGAAGTATGTTGGAAACTAGGCAAGTGACATTTATATATCTGTGGAAAGTCCAGGGTGGGAGAAAGAACTCTTGTCTGCTGGAGGAAAGTGTGTATGTTGCAATTGGCCACCTTGATTAGCATTGAGTGGCCTTGCAGCTTCAAAGCCTGGTTGCTTCCTGCCTGGGGAATCCTTTGTTGGGAGGTGTTAGCTGGCCCTAGTTGTTTTCTTTCTGGAATTCCCCTGTTTTTTAAATGTCCCTCTTTATTTAGGGCAGTGGTTCCCAAACTTTTTTGCCCTACCACCCCCTTTCCAGAAAAAATAATTACTCACCGCCCCCCATGAAATTATTTTTTTTTAAATTTATTAGCAATTAATCAGAAAGATATATGTATTAATCCAGTGGTTCTCAACCTTTCTAATGCCATGACCCCTCAATAAGGTTCCTCATGCTGTGGTGACCCCCAACCATATTTTCGTTGCTACTTCATAAATAATTTTGCTACTGTTACGAATTCTAATCCAAATATCTAATATGCAGGTCAAAGCGAAGAGAGCGGGGCCACAGAAGAGGGTCAAGCGACCCCTCCTAAATAGCCAATCGTTCACCGCCCCCTTAAATGGGTTCACCGCCCCCCAAATTCCCATGAACCTCCCACCGCCCCCTTGGATCGCCTCAACGCCCACCAGGGGGTGGTACCACCCACTTTGGGAAACAGTGATTTAGGGGCTCTTTCACACAGCCATATAACCCAGAAGATCAAGACAGGAAATCCCACATTATCTGCTTTGAACTGGGTTATCTGAGTCCACACTGCCATATATTCCAATTCAAAGCAGATAATGTGGGATTTTATTCAGCTGTGTGGAAGGGGCCTTACTGCCCTGATTCTTGTTCAATTTCATGGTTTCCTCCTTTCTGTTGCAATTGTCCACATGCTTCTTGTGGATTTCAATGGCTTCTCTGTGTAGCCTGACATGGTGGTTGTCGGAGTGGTCCAGCATTCCTGTGTTCTCAAATAATATACTGTGTCCAGGTTGGTTTATCAAGTGCTCTATGTCTATGTCAATATCTATCTATGTCTGACTTCTCTAGTTGATGCCTGCCATAGTTGTGGGTGAAATGTCAGGAGAGAATGCTTCTGGAACATTGCCATACAGGCAGGGGCGGTCTAAGGGTTAAATGGTAAGCGAACATTATTTTGGCGCCCCGCCACAAAACATTATTTTGGCGCCCCCCCCTCCGCGCATGCCCAGAAGCTCCCGTGCACAGGCGCAGAAGCCTGTAAACACAGCACTCCCTATTCATCACGCACCCCCCCCCCCGTGCATGCCCAGAAGCTCCTGTGCGCAGGCGCAGAAGCCTGTAAACACAGCACTCCCTATTCGGCACCGTGCCGACAGCACGCAGGGAGGTTTGCTATGGCGCGGCATCGAAGCACACAAGGCCCAAAAGTGGAACATCGGCCGGACGCTGTCTGGCGGGCGAATGCGCCCTTTACCCCGATGGCGCCCCACGCAGCGATGTCCTTTGCCTACCAGTAGGACCGCCCCTGCATACAGCCCAGAAAACTCTGCAGTGATTCCTGCCATGAAAGCCTTTGACAACACATATAAGTCTGTTTGTCTCTTTGCAACTTTTTTGCATCATTCTTTTTAAACAATTTATGTTTAATCCTATTCATTAATTTGCCGAGAGGTTTTGATCCATCCGAAACGAAACCACGTCGTTCTGTAAATTGTTTGCACATTTTGGCTTTATTTTTCATTAATTGAAACAGTCACACAAAGACATTTGTCTCTATTTGTGAATAATGGCAGGCTGGTATCACTTCTGCAAAGGTTGTTTTAAGGTTTTTTTAAAAAGGTAAAGGTTTCCCCTTGACATTAAGTCTAGTCGTGCCCGACTCTGTGGGGTGGCACTCATCTCCATTTCTAAGTCGAAGAGCCAGCAGAAGCTGGGGCTAACAGTGGGAGCTCACCCCGCTCCCCGGATTTGAACTGGCAACCCTTGGGTCAGCAAGTTCAGCAGCTCAGTGGTTTAACCTGCTGCGCCACCAGGGGGTTGCCAGTGCTAAAGCAAATAGCAAATGCCATTCTCCCTTATAGACAGAGACTACAGATCTACAAATAAGTTGTATGATTTTTCTACCATTTACTAGATTTGGAAGGAGGTGCATGCAACTGCATGCTGCATTGCACTTAAGTGGTGACCAAATATAATAATAATAATACTGCAATAATAATAACAATAACAACAACAACAACAATAATATACTTTATTGATATTCCTTCCTTTCTCCATGAGGGGATTATAGCAAACATTCAAAGAGGTACCTATTTATCTACTCACATTACTGTTTTCGAATTACTAGGTGAGCAGAAGCTGAGCTGACAATTGGGAGCTCTCCCCAACCTGGGCTTGAACTGTCGATATTTTGATAGGCAAGATTTTCTGCAGCTGGCAGTTTAACCCGCTATGCCAAAGCCCAGCTCGTCCTTACGATCAGATCTATGGAAAGATCCTGAAAATAACACCACTAAGCAAAGTCAATGAAGCGATGTTCCCTTACCCACAATATTTCCTGGCACAAAGACCATGACACTCATCATGATGGATCCCAGCCAATAGAGACCAATAGTCCGGTAATTCTGCCTGCGAGGGAAGCATCCAAATGTCACGTACCATTTGTGTATATAATACTAATACTAATAATACTTCATTTCTAGACCACCCTCTCTTCCCAAAGGGGACTCAAGGTGGTTTACATATATATAGAAAGGCAAACATCCAATGCCATAATTTAAAATCACACAACATCAGAAATGCAAAATAGACAGTAATAAACCAATTACCAGAAAGGAATTAAGCTTTAAGTGATATGAAATACAGCTACTTAAAGGAAACATAATTACACTAATAGAACATAACTAACTGCACAAAAAACATATAGAACAGTGTTTCCCAACATTTTTTGAGCCGCGGGATACTTTTAACATTAAAAAAATCCAGGGGCACACCACCAACCAAAATGACACAAAATGACACTCTAACACAGTAAAGAACGGCTGGGGGATGGTGGTCTGCTGGGAGAAGCTGCTGGGAGTGCCGAAGCTGGGGGAGGGGGAGGAGCCAGGCCATGCCCTGCCCCCTCCCCCTGGATTCAGCTCTCCCACAGCGTCTCCAGCCTTGAGGGGGCAGTGCCAAGCCAGCGGTGGCAGAGCCAGCACAATGCTGGCTTGCCACTGTCCCCTCAAGGCTGGAGAAGCTGTGAGAGCTGAAGCCGGGAGGGGCGGAGCCAGGTCACACCATGCCCTGCCCCCCCGGCTTCAGCTCTCCCACAGCTTCTCCAGCCTGGAGGGGGCAGTGCCAAGCCAGCGGTGGCAGAGCCAGCACAATGCTGGATTGCCACTGTCCCCTCAAGGCTGGAGAAGCTGTGGAAGAGCTGAAGCCGGGTGAGAGGGTGGAGCCAGGTCGCTTCATGCCCCTCCCCCTCCCCCGGCTTCAGCTCTCCCACAGCTTCTCCAGCCTGGAGGGGGCACTGCCAAGCCAGCGATGGCAGAGCCAGCACAATGCTGGCTTGGCACTGTCCCCTTAAGGCTGGAGAAGCTGTGGGAGAGCTGAAGCCGGGGAATGGGGCGGAGCCAGGCCGCACCATGTCCCACAGCTTCTCCAGCCTGGAGGGGGCAGTGTGAGCGGAGGGCGGGAGTCATGGCCCCTGTCCCCGGCGCCACTCTCCGTCATGAGTCTCGCCCCTCGCTCCCTGAAGCCGTGCGGGCTTCAGTGAGTGGGCCTCCTCCTCCACGTGGCTTCAGGGAGCGAGGGGCGAGAGTCATGGTGGATTGGAGGCTGGCTGGGGAAACGGCCGAAGGAGGCGGTGCCCCGGCCCCTTCTTCTTTTTCTTTGCCGCCGCCCGGCCCTTCCTCATCCTCCCCCAAGCAGCAGGAGTTCGGCAGGAGGACGGGGGGAAGGAAGGGGGGCAGAGAGCTTTTCTCGCGGCACAGCAGGAATTCCGTCACGGCACACTACTGTGCCGCGTCACAGCGGTTGGGAAACACTGGTAGACAATCAGATGATAAAAATGTAAACAGTATGCTAAAAGTGATGCACACTCTGTGAATTTAAACACGGATGCTCCAGGAAAAGACACTGGTCAAAAGTTATGGAACATTATTGCTTTCATTCAAACAGGTAAGGTAAAGGTTTTCCCCTGACATTAAGTCTAGTTGTGTCCGACTCTGGGGGTTGGTGCTCATCTCCATTTCTAAGCCGGAGAGCCAGCATTCTCCATAGACGCCTCCAAGGTCATGTGGCCGGCATGACTGCATGGAGCACTGTTACCTTCCCACCAGAGCGGTACCTATTGATCTACACACATTTGCATGTTTTCGATCTGCTAGGTTGGCAGAAGCTAGGGCTAAAAGCAGGAGCTCATGCTGCTCCCTGGATTCGAACCTGCAATCTCTAAATCAGCAAGTTCAGCAACTCAGCAGTTTAACCCACTGCGCCACCGGGGGCTCCTTAATTCAAACAAGGAGCAGGTAAAAACATCAAATTTTCAAACCTTTCTTTTCAATAAAAACAAAACTAAGCAAAACAAAAGGGGAAGTTTATTTTATTTTCCTTTATTTGGAAGACCCTTTTGATATTTTAAAGCACGGAAGAGAAACAAATATTCCAAAAGCAAAGAGGGTAGAAAAGGAAAACCGGCTTACTCCCATGCAATTGCTGCCACCATCAAGAGATACATCAGATAATGAACGGAGCCATCCCAAAAGCAGATCATATGGCCATAAGCAGTGTTCAGATAAGGTTCGCCCTGTGGGAAATCAGCACACACCAAGTGACAAATGAGATTATTTCAGAGATGAAGGACTGAATAAAAACAACCTTTGAAGGAAGGAAGAATCCTGACAGCATCAATGACCTGCAGAATGGCTCTTCATTTATCCAAGGTTCCTATTAAAAGTCATAATTTTGGACCCAAAACCTCCCCTTGACCTATACGTGAGGTCAGTTTATACATGAGTATATAGATAGGTAGCTTTGGGCTTGAGTGTCACCATTACGCTGATGACACTCAGCTCATTCTGAGGATGGAGGGCCGACCGGATTCTGTACCCAATAATTTATATCTCTGCCTCAAAGCCATTACTGGATGGTTGCGTGCCAGCAGGTTGAAGTTGAATCCAGCGAAGACAGAGATCCTGTGGCTGGGCCGTCCGGGCGATAGGGATATCAAACTACCGACCCTGAATGGCCAGGCACTATGCCTGTCATCATCAATAAAAAGCCTGGGAGTCCTCTTGGACCCTCTGCTGTCAATGGAGGCTCAGGTCTCCAATGTCAGCAGAACTGCGGTTTTCCATCTTCGACAGGCGAGGTGTCTGGATCCCCCCAGAGTTGGCTGCAATTAGAAACCTTTACCTTAGAATTCTTTACTGCAGGAATGGGCAACCTATGGCCCGCGGGCCGGATCTGGCCCAGCAGCCAATTCTGTCCGGCCCGGGGAGAAGGGCGTCGGGGGCGGGGCCAAGAAGAAGGGGTGCTGCTGCCGCCATCCCATCGCGGTGGCTTTGGCGTACCTGACATCTCTTTGGAGCGGCGGCTTTGGAGTGCCCCAGGCTCTCCGCCTCTTCCTCATGCTTCCGGCATGGAGAGGCTCCAGATGGCCAGCGTGGGTGCGTCAGTGCCGGCGGCGTGGCGGGGAGGAGCCTTTGGACGACTTCCTGTATTCCCGGATGAGCTAGCTGAGACATTCTGGGAGCCGTAGGAGTCAGGAAGCCTCTCCATGCCGGAGGCAGGAGGAGGAGGCATAGAGCTCGGAACTGGTGCTGCCTCCACCCTCGGGCCCTCCCTCACTCCACCACACTTGCGACCCTCCATGCAAGAGGGTCAAAGCCCAGGATCACCACCGCGAGGGCACGCCGGAGCCGCCGGAGAAGACAGGAAGGAACCCCCGCTGCCCTGGTGGAGCCCGCGGCAGCCCCCGCTTTGAGGCAGGACCATGGCAATACGGGGAACGGCTGGGGGCTAGAGCGGGCGGAGGCCTGCAGCCTCCAATCACCTGCTGTTCTGCTCTCCCCTGTTGTAGCGACGGCTGGGTCCGCTTTGCCATCCTCTGGGCTGGATCCATTGGGCCATTCCATCTTGGTTCGCACCTTGTGTTCTTGAATTTAATTTAATTTAATTTTAGTGGGTTTTATTACTATTTTATAATAATTTTATAATAATATAATAAATAATATAATATGTTATATTATTTTATAATTTCAATATATTATAATGTCTATATATATATACTTTAATATAATAATTATGATATTAATACTAATAATATATGAATATTTCTTGATATATTAATATGTAAATATTAATGATGTGTAATAGATAGTAAATATAGTAAATAAATAAATAAATTTTGTAGATTAGACTGTAGTTCAGCCTTTAGGTGCGACCTTCCATAATATTTTTTGGCTCTCATGTGGCCCCTTGGAAAAAATAATTGCCCACCCCTGCTTTACTGACTGTGCAGTGACTAACTCTTCTCCAAGAATTCACCTTTCAAGTGAAGGGAGGGGCCAGGAAGGCACTTCCATCTTGCCTCCAGTGTCATCAGTTGGGAGCCCCCCCCCCCCCCCTCCAGCACCAACCCTCTCTGAGATCAGAGTGAAGAGAGAGGCCAGGAAAGCACTTCTATCTTGCCTCCTGCACTGTGTATATAGTATAATATAATATATTATATATACATATAATATTGATAATATTATAATGTAATACAATATAATACTACTAATAATAATATGATATAATTATATATTTTATATTACATGCAATATTACTAATAATATTACAGTATAATGTTATAGTACAATGTAATATATAATATATTATATTATATACGGTAGTAATAATATAATATATTGTATTTACATTTTACTTGTAAGCCGCTCTGAGTCCCCTTCGAAGAAGGGCGGCATATAAACGTTGTAAATAAATTAAAAAATAAATAAATGCTCCTCCCATGGCGTGGCCACAAAAATCTAGGTTGACTATTCTATGAATCAATGTGGTATAGTATCTTAACTCTTTTAAAAAATAAACCATTCCCTTTTCTGAATAAAATGACAAAAGACAAGAACTTAGTCCGCCGAGGAAGAACCGAAAAGAAGCATCAAGCCCCTCTGCTCTCTCCATCATGTTACCATTTCTGTCCCTTTGAATGCCTTGATGGGGAAATGGCAGCATCAATTCTAATTCACCAATAGGATTCCAGCCAAGCCATCTGAGGATCAGTCAATAGCCTGAATAGTTGGGGAAACTATTGTAATTCCAAGACATGGTCCGTTAAAATTAGGCTTGTGGATTATAGATTTTGCTCCTTTGATTGATAGCTCCAGGGCCTGGGTGTCGTTAATATTAGGCCATATTATAGCAATCCACCTATACTCACCCATCCCAATAATTAAGAATGCATGGCCATATACCTCTTTCAAGTAATGTGTCATGAATCCATCTATTATTCCATCATGTTCAAGGCCAATGATCAAGTTCACAATGCTGGTGAAAGCAAACACGGCATAGACTGCAGCAATGTGGAAAGAAAAGGTTGTATTAGGACACTTCATTGACACCTCATTGAATTCCATATACTTTTTAGAAGATATACACTTCTGACAGACTAGTCAGCAATGAAGCAAACACAACCATGGGCTACAGTAAGCATGGGCAAACTTGGGCCCTCTAGGTGTTTTGGACTTCAACTCCCACAATTCCTAACAGCCTCAGGGCCCTTCCTTTTCCTCGTCAGCTGCTTTAGCTCTCTGCTTGAGCGTGATGGCACGATCATCAGCATAGATGAAACTCTTTGTCCTTCTGGCAGTGTTAAACATTCTCCCCTGAGGCAGGCCGTTCTTCTGTTTTCGCTATCTGCTTCTCTGACCCCTGAACTCAACAAAAAAGCTCCTGTTTTGTAGCAGATTTCTATGAAGGGGATGAGGTGGAAAAGTAAAGGGCCTGAGAGTGTTAGGAATTGGGGGAGTTGAAGTCCAAAACACCCAGAGGGCCCAAGTTTCCCATGCCTGGTCTAGTAGAAGATAGCAATATAATTCAGTCCTATGTTTTTCCAGTAAACTGAGTCACATAATACTCCCATACATACAATAGTTGTTTTTAAGCTGCTCCTATTTTCACTTGTCTGCAACATATACATACCATAAAATAAAGGGTCTCGTGGTGGCTTTCTTTTCACCAAAAATCGAGCTGCTATTCCTACTAAGAGCAGAATCAGCGATCCAAATGTTACAATCAGCCAGGAGCTGCATTGACAACAAAACAGAGAAAAGAGATGGGGAAAATAAGGTTTCCTGGATTCTACAAACCAGAAAATGAAGCACCAGCTTGCTTCTCCCAGTTCTGGGTGTTGGTTTGAGATTGTGCATTGCTTCTAGGTCTTTGCCTCAAAGGTCTGTGACAAGAAAAGGCTTAGGGCCCTTCCACAAGACCCTATATCCCAGAATATTAAGGCAGAGAGTTCCACAATATCTGCTTTGAACTGGGGTCCCTTCCACATAGCCCTGTATCCCAGAATATCAAGGCAGGAAAACCCATGTTACCTGGGTGTGGACTTAGATCACTGTTTCCCAACCGGTGTGACGCAGCACAGTAGTGTGCCATGAACTATCATCAGGTGTTCCGTGTGCGCAAGGAAAGGCCACGACTCCCTCCCTGACTCCCTCCCTGGGCGCTCCTCCTGGCTTTAGAATAAAATAATCACACTAAGTGATGAAGCTCCCTCCGGCAGCAACGCGACACCCTTGGACCTGGGAAAGGAGAGTGCCGGAACTACTTCCAGGGACACCGCGAGAGCCACAGCACAAAGGAGGAGGAGGCGGAGGAGAGGGGAAAGGGGGTGGGACACATCCACAGCGCCGCTCAGGTGAACGGCGCTCGGCTCAAGGAGGAAGGACGAAGAAGATCGGAGGGATCGCAGGTCCAAGGGTGTCACGTTGCTGCTGGAGGGAGCTTCATCACTTCGTGTGATTATTTTATTCTAAAGCAGAGGAATGCCAGGAGGAGGCGGGTGACTGACTGACTGATCCTTCCCCAGGCGCCGAGTAGTGTTTGTGTCATTTTGGTTGGTGGTGTGTCACAGGATTTTGTAAATGTAAAAAGTGTGCAGCGGCTCAAAACAGGTTGGGAAACACTGACTTAGATAACCAAATTCAAAACAGATACAGTGTTCCCTCACTTATTGCTGGAGTTACGTTACAGGACTTCCCGTAGTAAGTGGAAAACTGATGTAGGGATACTCTATTTATTTTAATATGTATACATTATTTTAATAGTTATACACTATTTTAAGTCTTTATACACTTAAAATAAAGTGAAGGAAAGGAAGGAAAGATCCTTCAAGGCTGGAGGGAGGGAGGACTAAGGAGGGAAAGCACCTTGGAGAGGTGGCAAAACCCCACAAAACAGCAAAAATATCATGATATATATTTTAAATTAATATTGATTGAAATCTGCAAAACAGCAGTCCGCAATAACGAACCGCAAAGTAGCGAAGGAACATTGTATTGTGGGATTGATATTCTGAGATATAGGGCTGTGTGGAAGGGCCCTAAGTTATCCGAGTCCACGCTGCCATATATTCCAGTTCAAAGTATATGATGTGGGATTTTATTCAGCTGTGTGGAAGGGACCTTAAAAGGTGCCACGATAGCCATGTTTAAGTATTGGAAAAGATGTCATCTTGAAGAGGGAGCAAGCCTGTTTCCTGCTGCTCCAGATACTAGTGCATGAAGTAATGGATTGTGTGTGCAAAGGTGACACACCTCATGCCAAGAAATACACAGTCACAAGTGGTTGGATGAAAATGGCCACAACTCAATTTATTGAAAACAGGAACAAAGGGTTGGTGGCCATGCATGGGTCCTGGATCAGGGTCGAACAGCCCCCATGAATGTCCAAAGGCGTTTGCAAGCCTGGGGTGCGAGCGGCCCAATGCCTGTCCACGGAAACTCGGTACCCCAGGGGGCCTGGGCGTTATCTCCCCTTACAACCAAGGGGGCAATAAGCCAGCCTGATCCAGGGGCCATGCCACACGCCACAAAAAGGGGGGAGAGGTAAGGAGGCACCCTACACCCCCCCTTTTCCGCCAACCCAAATTCCTATCCTCAATAACCAGAACTGGTGACTGGCAGCCACCCAGTGCAACATGCAGATCTCTATGAGATAGCCATCGCTGTTGAGCTGCTGCTCCATGGCTCCAACCAGTCTCAATCCAGATGTTAGCAGTGAGCGCCAGCCATCCCACGGGAAACGTAGCCATGTACGGCTCAGATCGCAGTTGCATGAAGCCTATAAACTTCACCCCGTCCACATGGACAATGGCAGCAGCTTACCCTGGTGACCGGCAGCCACCAATTCCAGCCCTGCGTGTGGCCTGGGCAGTCCTGGGCAGCCTCAAGTAAGCTGCCCGGGCGGAAGTGCAGGCTGGCCAGCTGCAAGGAGGGGGCGTGGCGGGGCCAGCCCCGTCATTGGCCAGCCGGCTTCAGTGGCGGGAAACCTTCCTGCCACCCCAGGGGCTTCTGGGGAGAAGCCCCTTCTCCATCACCGAGATGGCGCGAGGGCAACCGTGCCCCGCAACCAGCTCGGCTGGTAAGTCAGCCAAGCCCTTTCTAACTACAGGGAAAAAAAATAAACATCAGGAAAAACTTCCTGGTGCTAAGAGGTGTTTGATAGTGGCATACACTGTGCATCTTTGCACAGCAGAAGGGGTTTGGACTGGATGGCTCCAGCAGTCTATATGAGGTTTGGATGAAAAATAATTCCGCCACCTTCATTACTTCTGTTTGGATGGGAATCTATCTATCTATCTATCTATCTATCTATCTATCTATATATATATAAAGGAACAGTCGTCATGTGAAGACTACCTGAAACAGAGAAACCTTACAACGCAGAAACACAAAACTTGCCAACAGAAATAGGCCTCAAGCAAGGTACGTTTGTAGCAAAGAAACTTCCCCCCCCCCAACCTAAAAGGCCCCCAAAACAACGAGTAAAAATAAAACTACATTTCGCAGCATCCTCCGGGGCTGCCAGCCTCTACATTCTGACAACATGATTGGCTGCCAATAAGGGCGGATTTGCATAACTGCTGTACTGGCCAGCCAACATGAACATTCCGACACATAACAAACTGTCAGCCAGAGCCTCCTCGAACACTTTCAAATCAGAAGACCATGATGGAGATCAACACCATTCAAGGGGAGCTCTTCTTCCTTTCCCAAAAGATCTCCAGTGGCTTGGAATTCCACATTAATAAGAGGACCATCCAGCAACAATGGGGTTTGCCAAGGAGGGCCCCTGCTCCAGCCCCAAGTCTATATGCTGGCTCCAAGGGATGGAGGTCATCACATCAATGGGTGCAAAAGACACAGAGCAAGACATCTTGAAAAAGAGAGGAGCAGCAAGTAAGCTAGACATGAAGATCTTGAGAAAGGTGGCTAAAAGGATACGGAAAGGATTTTTAACAGTCCCCAACAGACACTGGACGCACCTGTGAAGATAGAGATCCCCTGACAGGACAAGCAATCCCCAAGCTGATCCGTCCTGGCCATGGTACAAGTCAAACCCGAAGGACTGCAGGCAAAGAGCTGAGGCACAAACATAAAACACCCAATTCACTAACAACAATTCCAACCCTTACATACTCAGACTTTCTCGCATCTCATAAATAGGGCACAGCAACGCATGCCGGGTACAGCTAGTTACATATAATAAAAGTCAGTGTTCGCGGTGGTGTGGTGGTGCGGCCGAGCAGCCGAGCAACCGAGCAAAGGGAGGAATATGTGACAGCGTTTCGATTGGCTGCCATTGTGGGATTTTTGCATAACGGGCTCTAACTGGCCAGCCTCAGAACTCCAACATTCTACGGCCCCAGACAGAGGAGATTGGTTGCCACTGAAATGGAATTTGCATAACTGCCTCCAAATTCAAACATTCAAAAGTGACTCAGAGGGAAAGGGAAAGGCCTCAGACAGTCAGCCACTGAGGCCCACAGAACTCACAGATCAGGACCAAACTTGGCAAACAGGCAACCAATGGCCCACTTCACAACCTAGTGTGGTTTAGGGCAGGATGGGCCACGAATGATGGGGTTTGCAGTACCTTCACGTCATTCACTTCCCAAACAACATTAGAGCCCCTATAAAACACAAACCAGCCCCAAAATTGACAGAAAGAGTTCCTTAACTTGATTTTCCTGACTAGGCCTCACCTCATGGGATATTGTTAGGCTTCTTTAACTTGATTTTCCTGACTAGGCCCCCAGGACTCGCAGTACCTTCACTAAGTTCCTGAGACCACTGCAAGCCACATAAACATCTAATAGGAACCAACCTTGGCACACAATGCCTTCCTCAAATAACCCGGGCACCGCCGGGTCCTCAGCTAGTATTTTAATAAATCAAACGCAGAAATAATCCTTAGAATGTGCTCTTTAACTAGTACTATTCACTTTTCCACATAATCGCCAGACAATTGGATACCTTTCTGCCAACAATGAACTAGTTTTCTGAATCCATCACGGAAGAAGTCGACAGTCTGTTTCCGCAACCAGAGCCTCACAGTTCTCTCAACGTCTTCACCAGAAGCATAATGATGTCCCCGCAGATCTTCTTTCATTATTGGGAACAGACGGTGCAAAATCTGGACTGTATGGAGGATGCCGTGTGGTGGTGAAATCCAGTCTCTAAAGTTCTGCTGTGTACCCATTGTGCACAGATCTTCCAATAGCCAAGCAAAGCAATAATGTGACCCACACGCTCTTGTGAAATGCCGATTATGCTTGAAATTTCTCTCTGAGTGATACGACGATTGTCCTGAATCAATCTGTCAACCTTTTGCTTGTGAAACTCCGGTGGTTGCTGTCACAGGATGTCCAATCTTTGTTTATCACACAAGTCAGATGTTCCCACCTCAACATCTTTAAACTTATTCGCCCAACGACACACAGTACTCACATCAACACAATCACCATAAACAGCTTGCATTCTTGGATGAATCTTCTTTGTGGTGACACCTTCTGCTGTCAAGAATTCAATGATTGCACGTTGCTTAAATCACATTTGACCGACTGTTTGCGCAGGGTTCCATACTTTGCCCTTTAACAACACAACCGTTCAATGCTAAGGCTTCCTGCCAAAATGGAACTGTAGAGGAGAGTCTACTGAACAAGCCAGTACCTGCCACATACCAGTACTGCCATCTGTTGAGGAGTTACGAAGGTGAAGGCATTACTTTTCATTCAACGCTCAGAATTCTATGATATTGTCTGGCATGTAACCCATTATTTCCTAGCTCTTCTCCCTCTCTATACCAAGCAATACTACTGTCCAGATCCAGAATAAGGAAGAAAGGGAAATGGAAACTGATGCAATATCCTCCTTTCTCCTACTCTTGCTCATATGACTGGAGAGAGTGTGTGAGCAGGCAGCAGCAACAAAGAGGAAGAGGAGCGCCATTGCTTTCCCACCAAAGCAGTACCTATTGATCTACCCACATTTGCATGTTTTCAAACTGCGAGGTTGGCAGAAGCTGGGGCTAGCAATGGGAGCTCACCCCGTCCTGCGGATTTGAACTGCCAACCTTCCGGTCAGCAAGTTCAGCAGCTCAGCAGTTTAACCCATTGCAACAAAGGGGAAGAGGAACAGGTTTAAGGTAAAGGTAAAGATTTTCCCTAATGTTAAATCCAGTCATGTCTGACTCTGGGAGTTGGTGCTCATCTCCATTTCTAAGCCAAAGAGTTGACGCTGTCATGTCTCCTCTCAGCCTTCTCTTCTTCAGGCTAAACATGCCCAGCTCTTTAAGCTGCTCCTCGTAGGGTTTGTTCTCCAGACCCCTGATCATTTTAGTTGCCCTCCTTTGGACACATTCCAGCTTGAAGGGTCCATCACACTCTGAGGCAGCAGCATATTCCACTGCCAAACGGCTCTTACCAAAAGGAAAAGTAAAGGTTTCCCTTTGACATTAAGTCTAGTCGAGTCCGACTCTGAGGTGTGGTGATCATCTCCAATTTTAAGCCAAAGAGCCGGCATTGTCCATAGACACCTCCTATGCTATGTGGCCGGCGTGACTGCATGGAACGTATTACCTTACCGCCGTAGTAAAGGTAAAGTTTTTCACCTTGACATTAAGTCTAGTCGAGTCTGACTCAGGGGTGGTGGTGCTGATCTCCATTTCTAAGCCGCAGAGCCACCGTTGTCCATAGACACCTCCAAGGTCATGTGGCCAGCATGACTGCATGGAACGCTGTTACCTTCCTGCCGGAGTGGTGCCTATAGATCTACTCACATTTGCATGTTTTCAAACAGCTATCAGGTTTAGAGATATGTATTGAAATCAGCCACAGAGTATTGAGGACAGGTTCTGCCAGTAGCCCCGTTATACCCATCCTTGACAGGGACCTGGCAGCCAACCCGCTTGGGTTAAAGGATATCGGTTTCCAGGTCAGAAAGCATATGACTTCTTCTAAACCAGCCAGGCCTCTGGCACTTGTCTTTGAGAGATGAATGCCCTGGCACTTCCTCTGAGGAAAGCAGCTGTTCGCTATTGTTGTTCTTCTCTCCGCACAATGTCCCTCGCAGGCAGGGAGAGAACGGCTTCTAAAAATACAACCTCAACTTATGCAAGCAGCCCAAAGAACTGTGCCTTCTCTCTGTCTGCTATTGGCTCACGGGGTTCTCCCCGGAGGCGGTGTCCACACATGGCATCGGAAAAAAGGCTTGTCCCGCAGCTACAGAACGCAAAATGCAACACGTAAGGCCCAAATACAGGAGAAAGGGGGTCAACGAGCAGCAGGGGAAAAACAGATTTATTATTATTATTAATATTTTATTATTGATTTTGTTTCAATGCCATACTCTTTTTCATTCATCACTTTCATTTTGTGGATAATGGGACTGGAAATCCTGTAAAGTTTAGGCATCCAAAAGTGTTCCCAAAGCCAACTTTAATGCAAAGTTCATGCTGAAAGGTTTTGTTTTTTTCTCATCAGGAGCTACTTGAGAAACTGCAAGTCGCTTCTGGTGTGAGAGAATTGGCTGTCTGCAAGAACATTGCCCAGGGGGCACCCACAAGGATGGTAAAACATCAAACATCCTAGCATCCCCTGGGTATTTTATTTATTTATTTATTTACTTTGCTTCTATTCTGCCCTTCTCACCCCCGCAGGGGACTCAGGACGGATTACAATGTACACATTACATTTAGACACACAAACACACAAGACAGACAGAGGCAATTTAACATCTGGCCACCAGGGGGAGCTGTTGCACTCCTTCATTCCTCATCGTGTTTCCTGAAGATCTTTTTTTATGGCATCGTAAATCAGTTAAATTTAGCCTCCACACTAAGTGGTACCTTAATTTCCTACTTGACAGATGCAACTGTCTTTCAGGTTGTAAAGGTCGACAACAGGCTACACAATAGGTCGAGAGCCCACCTCGACCCAGGCAGGCCTTGAACTTATGACCTTCTAGTCAGTAGAGATCTTATGCAGCTGACACCCAGCCAGCTGCGCCACATTCCCGGTGCTTGCAGACTGCCAGTTCTCTCACACCAGAAGCAACTTGCAGTTTCTCAAGTTGCTCCCGAAATGAAAAAAATTGACAAATCTGGGGTTCTATGCATTCCTAGTTATACTTGTCCAACTGTATTCTTTTTTTTCCATCCGCCAGTTTCAGCATGATTGAGGCTGGAGCCACACCAGCAACATAATTCAGCTCTAGGATTTTGCCCAGACTAATTTGTAATAACACTATGTGACCTGAATTTTGTTCTTGGCCTATACATGTCACTTCATAATTGGCTCTGCTGCAAGTCGCTTTTGGTCGCTGCTGGTGTGAGAGAATCAGCCGTCTACAAAGGGGACGTCCAGGCGTGTTGCAATCCTGTGCGGAGGCCTGCCTGAGCCCTACATCACTGGAGAAATTACACAGTTTAGCCAGTATTGCACCACCTGACATCCGTTGGGAAGTAGCAACCAATCATGAAAAGACCAAAGCATGGACATCTCCAGCCCATCCTCTATTCGGATACCACCCAGAATGCCAAGAAACAGTTTTCTAAGATCTACAGAGATACTTGCAGAAACACCTCAGCAAGCAAGAGTCCAAAAGTGGTAGGTGAAAACCCGGAACTTCAATCCATGGCTGATACCAAATGAGAGACTCCCTCCTAGGCACACAGAAGAGTGGGCGACTTGAAAGGCGCTGAACAGACTGCGTTCTAGCACTGTGGGATGCAGAGCCAATGTTAAGAAATGGGGCCACAAAGTGGCGTCCACGATATGCAAGTGTAGCTAAAGGTAAAGGTTCTCCCCTGGCATTAAGCCCAGTCCTCTCCGACTCTGGAGGTTGGTGCTCATCTCCATTTCTAATCCAAAGAGCCACTTTTATTTATTTATTTATTTATTTATTTTTTCTGAGGAATTTTGTTTTGTATTTTGTATTTTACTGTGTTGTATTGTATTTTAGAAGGGCTTGGCCTCATGTTAGCCGCCCCGAGTCCCCATTGGGGAGATGGTGGCGGGGTATAAATAAAGTTTGTTATTATTATTATTATTATTATTATTAAGAGCTGGCACTGTTCATAGACGCCTCCAAGGTCATGTGGTCAGCATGACTGCATGGAGGAGCGCCGTTACCTTCCTGCTGGGGTGGTACCTATTGATCTACTTACATTTGCATGTTTTTGAGCGGCTAGGTTGGCAAATTTATTTATTTATTTATTTATTTATTTATATTCCGCTCTTCTCACCCCGAAGGGGACTCAGAGCGGATTACAGATACATATACTTAGCAGACAATCCCTGCCGTTTCCACATACATAACATGCAGACAAACAGAGGCAAACTCTGGTCACCAGGGGGAGCTGACGCACTCCTCATCTCTCAGCATTCCCAGCGTCCCTTGTTGTTCCTTCCACATTCCTCAGCGTTTCTGAAGTTCTTCAATGGCCTCATAATTCAGTCAAAATTTGCCTCCCCACTCAATGTGGTACCTTTATCTCCTACTTGACAGATGCAACTGTCTTTCGGGCTGCAAAGGTCGACAGCAGGTGACACTTAAAGGTCGAGCACTCACCTCGACCCGGGCAGGCCTCGAACTCATGACCTACTGGTCAGAGAGATCTTATGCAGCTGACACTTAGCCAGCTGCGCCACATTCCCAGTGCAAAAGCTGGGGTTAACAACAGGAGCTCACACCACTCCCTGGATTCGAACCTGTGACCTTCTGGTCAGCAAGTTCAGCAGCTCAGCCGTTTAAACCACTGCGCCACCGGGGTGGGGGTGGGCTCCACATGCAAGTGTGGAGAAGGGCAAACCACAGACCCCCTGAGCCCTGCCACATGCGCAATGGAGGACCTCCTTATAGCAACATCAGAGGCACTCCAAGTGGCCAGCTACTGGTCAAAGGACATTGGGGGGGGGTGTCAAAAATGCATTACAACTGTACCCTTGTTTTGCTCCTGATAAGATAAATAAATACAAATAAATAATTGGATCGTAAAATCATAAACACATGGGAAAAGTTGATAAAACTGGCCAAACTTTGCTTTTAAAGGAGGGAGATCCTGCCGGACCTTGTGCTCTAGTCGTTCCAGGAAGGTCTTATCAGAGTCTCAAGCAGGCATGGGCAAACTTGGGCCCTCCAGGTGTTTTGGACTTCAACTCCCACAATTCCTAGCAGTCTACCGACTGCTAGGAATTGTGGCAGTTGAAGTCCAAAACACCTGGAGGGCCCAAGTTTGCCCATGCCTGCTTTACATCAATCTTGAGGATAGCAATGGTGACCCCAGCTGCTCTCTCCCCACCCAGTCCTTTCCTCTCTTCTCTTTTCCTCCCTTCTTTTGGGGGAGTGATTGGGGATCCTTCCTTCCTTACCTGCCACTGGCTGCCAAGGTGTTGAAGAGATAGGTGACTGGGATGGCAGAGAGGGACAAGACGAAGACCCCGGTAGCCGCCGAGGCGCTCATCCTAGCAGATCGATATCTCTCTCTCTCTCTCTCTCTCTCTCTCTCTCTCTCTCCTCTGAAGGAGGGAGGGGCGAGATAGAGAGCACAGTCAGTTCCTGTTGAAATTCAATTGTGTTAATGTGTTGTCCAAGCCTTTCATGGCCGGAATCACTGGGCTGCTGTGAGTTTTCCAAGCAGTGGCTCTCAACCTGTGGATCTCCAGGTGTTTCAGCCTACAACTTCCATAAATCCTCGCTCCCAGGGTTGAATGAAAAGTAATGCCTCCACCTTCGTTACTTGGGTTTGGATGGGAATATTTTAATAAATCAAACACAGAAATAACCCTTAGAAACAGTGTTTCCCAACTTTTTTGAGCCGCGGCACACTTTTTACATTTGCAAAATCCTGGGGCACACCACCAACCAAAATGACACTCTAACACAGTAATACATATAGTTAATATGTTTTTAAAATGTATTTATACACTCAGTGTGAAACCTGGGCCTGTTTCAATGAACTCAAATAGCTATCCTGGCAGGAATGGCAGAAAGACACAAACTTCCCACACAGAACTCCCATAACCAAGAGAAAATGCTATAAGAGTTTGGTGGGCATTGACCTTGAGTTTTGGAGTTGTAGTTCACCTATATCCAGAGAGCACTGTGGACTCAAACAATGTTGGATCAGGACCAAACTTGGCATGAATACTCAATATGCCCAAATATGAACACAGATGGAGTTCAGGGGAAATAGACCTTGACATTTGGGAGTTGTAGTTGCTGGGATTTATAGTTTCCCTACAATCAAAGAGCATTCTGAACCCCACCAATGATAGAACTGGGCCAAATTTCCCACACAGAACCCCCAGGAGGCAAGAGGAGGTCTCTACTTGGGGAAAGGGAGGCGGGCCTTCCCAATGCATGGAGAGGGAGAGACCAAGTAGACAACGGGTGGGGAGGGGGGTGTTTGTAATTTTGTGCCTTTATCGAGGTAGGTTTCTTATGGTTTTTATACATCAACACACTAGACTCTCCCCCCCACACCCCTCCTGGAGGTTCCAATTTCCCATGGCACACCTGATGATTGCTCACGGCACACTAGTGTGCCCCGGCACACTGGTTGGGAAACACTACCTTAGAATGTGCTCTTTAACTACCACTGTTCACTTTTCCACATCATCACCAGACAATTGGATACATTTCTGCCAACGATTAACACGTTTTCTGAAGCCGTCACGGAAGAAGTCGACACTCTGTTTCCGCAACCAGCATCTCACAGTTCTTTCAACGTCTTCACCAGAAGCTTAACGATGTCCCCGCAGATCTTCTTTCATTATTGGGAACAGATGGAAGTCAGACGGTGCAAAATCTGGACTGTATGGAGGATGCCGTATGGTGGTGAGATCCAGTCTCTGAAGTTCTGCTGTGTACCCATCGTGCACAGATCTTCCGATAGCCAAGCAAAGCAATAATGTGACCCACACGCTCTTGTGAAATGCTTATTATGCTCTCTGAGTGATACAACAATCGTCCTGAATCAATCTGTCAACCTTTTGCTTGTGAAACTCGGTGGTTGCTCTCACAGGATGTCCAACTCTTTGTTTGTCACACAAGTCAGATGTTCCCACTTCAACATCTTCACCCAACAATACATCAACACAATCCCCATAAACAGTTTGCATTCTTGGATGAATCTCCTTTGGGGTGACACCTTCTGCTGTCAAGAATTCAATGATTACACGTTGCTTAAGTCGCATTGACCCACCGTCTGCACAGGGTTCCATACTTCGCACTTTAATAACACAACCGTTCAATGCTAAGGCTTTCTGCCAAAACAGAAACGTAGAGGAGAGTCTACTGAACAAGCCAGTACCTGCCACATATCAGTACTGCCATCTGTTGAGGAGTACGAAGGTGGAGGCATTACTTTTCATTCAATGAACAAGTTTTCTGAAGACGTCACAGAAGAAGTTGGCACTCTGTTTCCGCAACCAGAAGCATAACGATGTCCCCGCAGATCTTCTTTCATTATCGGAAACAGATGGAAGTCAGACGGTGCAAAATCTGGACTGTATGGAGGATGCCGTACGGTGGTTAGATCCAGTCTCTGAAGTTCTGCTTTTCTACATAATCGCCAGACAATTGGATACATTTCTGCCAACGCTTACTTCTCGGGAGGAGAAGCAATGACCAATCTCGATAAAATAGTGAAGAGTAGAGATATCACACTGGCAACGAAGATCCGCATAGTCAAAGCAAGAAGAATGATTGATAATCAATGAAATAATAAATGATGATGATGATATGCAGATGACACCACTTTGATGGCCGAAAGCGAGGAGGAGCTGAGGAGCCTTCTAACCAAGGTGAAAGAAGAAAGTGGAAAAGCTGGCTTGCAGCTAAACATTTTTAAAAAACCAAGATGATGGCAACAAGAAGGATTGATAACTGGCACATAGAGGGAGAAAATGTGGAGGACGTGACAGACTTTGTATTTCTAGGTGCAAAGATTACTGCAGATGCAGACTGCAGTCATGAAGACGCTTACTTCTTGGCAGGAGAGCAATGATCAATTTTGACAAAATAGTGAAGAGTAGAGACATCACACCGACAACGAAGATCCGCATAGTTAAAAGCACTGGTATTCCCCGTAGTCACCTATGGATGTGAGAGCTGGACCATAAGGAAGACTGGGCGAAGGAAGATAGATGCTTTTGAACTGTGGTGTTGGAGGAAAGTTCTGAGCGTGCCTTGGACCGCAAGAAGATCCAACCAGTCCATACTCCAGGAAATAAAGCCCGACTTCTCATTGGAGGGAAGGATATTAGAGGCAAATATGAAGTATTTGGGCCACATAATGAGAAGACAGGAAAGCTTAGAGAAGACAATGATACTGGGGACAATGGAAGGAAAAAGGAAGAGGGGCTGACCAAGAGCAAGATGGATGGATGGTATCCTTGAAGTGACTGGGTTGACCTTGAAGGAGCTGGGGGTGGTGACAGCTGACAGGGGGCTCTGGCGTGGGATGGTCCATGAGGTCACAAAGAGTTGGAAGCGACTGAAGGAATAAACAACAACAATTGCCAACGATGAACAAGTTTTCTGAAGCTGTCACAGAAGAAGTCAACACTCTGTTTCCACAATCAGCGTCTCACAGTTCTCTCAACGTCATCATCAGAAGCATAATGATGTCCCCACAAATCTTCTTTTATTAATGGAAACAGATGGAAATCAGATGGTGCTAAATCTGGACTGTATGGAGGATGCCGTACAGTAGTGAGATCTAGTCTCTGAAGTTCAGCTGCAGTGGCATGTGAAGTGTGTGGTCTGGCATTGTCATGCTGCAGGAAAATATTTCCCTTTCCCTTTCGGACCCTTGTTAGCCAACATTTCAAAGTTCGCAGCATTGTGATGTAATGCTCTGAATTTATTGTTGTTCCACGTTCAAGGAAATCAACATGGATAACACCATCTGCATCCCAGAACACTGTTGCCATGATTTTTCCATCTGTGGCTTGAATTTCTTTTTCTGGGGCGAGTCTTTGTGTCAATATTCCATAGACTGACACTTCATCTCAGGGTTGTAGTGGTGTACCCACGTTTCGTCTCCTGTCGCAATTGAATGGAGAAAGGCGTCACCTTCATTCTCGTAAGGTGTTCCTGGCAAATTTCAAGTCTGTGCACTTTCATTTCAGGCATCAGCATCCTGGGTACCCATTGTGCACAGATCTTCCAATGGCCAAGCAAAGCAATTAATGTGACCCAGTCATTCTTGTGAAATGCCAATTATGCTTGAAATTTCTCTCTGAGTGATACAACGATTGTCCTGAATCAATCTGTCAGCCTCTTGCTTGTGAAACTCGGTGGTTGCTGTCACAGGACATCCAACTCTTTGTCACGCAAGTTAGATGTTTCCACCTCAACATCTTTAAATTTACTCGCCCAACGATGCACAGTACTCACATCAACACAATCCCCATAAACAACTTGCATTCTTTGGTGAATCTCCTTTGGGTTGACACCTTCTGCTGTCAACAATTCAATGATTGCACGTTGCTTAAGTCGCATTGACCGACCATCTGTGCAGAGTTCCATACTTTGTATTTTAATAACACAACCATTCAATGCTAAGGCTTCCGGCCAAAATGGAACTGTAGAGGAGAGTCTACTGAACAAGCCAGTACCTGCCGCATACCAATACTGCCGTCTGTTGAGGAGTTACGAAGGTGGAGGCATTACTTTAAATTCAGCCCTCGAATTAATGTGTTGTTGAAGGCTTTCATGGCTGGAATCACTGGGTTGCTGTGAGTTTTCCGGGCTGTATGGCCATATTCCAGAACATTGCCCTAGGTCAGTGGTTCTCAATCTTTAGCTTGGGCAGTGGTTCTTAACTTGTGGGTCCCCAGATGTTTTGACCTTCAACAGCCTCTAAGGATGCCTGCCATAGATGCAGGCGAAAGGTCAGGAGAGAAAGCTTCCAGAACATGGCCATACAGCCCGAAAGACCTACAACAACCCAGTGATTCCAGCTATGAAAGCCTTCGACAAGACATTTAACAAAATAGAGTTGCAGTAAATTTTCCGGGCTTTATGGCCATGTTCAGAGGCCATGGTGTTGCAATGGGTTAAACTGCTGAGCTGCTGAACTTGCTGATCGGAAGGTTCAAATCCGCGAGACGGGATGAGCTGCCATGGCAGGGAAGTAACGGCTCTCCATGTGGTCATGGAGACCACATGACCCTGGAGGCGTCTACGGACAACGCCGGCTCTTTGGCTTAGACATGGAGATGAGCACCAACCCCCAGAGTCGGACATGACTGGACTTAATGTCAAGGGAAAACCTTTACCTTTACCTGGGAAAAGTTAAGGAACAAAATGATGCTCTGTGCTGGGTTGCTCTGAGCTCAGGTCAGCACTGGAGAAATAGACATCTCTCCAATAGAATAGACATTTTAGACCTGGGCAGCAAGAGCAGGCTGGGGCAGCTTTCAGCATCATATATTTTTAGAATTTTCCATTGAAACCCAGCAGCTACCACTTCCTGGAAATGATTCTTCTACAAAAGACTGAAAAGCAGAACCATTCTTACACTTAGAAGTGGAAGAACTTATGATCGAGTTCCTGTACCAAATGTACTGGAAACCAATATATTAATAGAAGTTCTTCCCCACACCCTCTGGGCTGAAGTCACGACTGGGTTCAGCAGTTCCTAACGGCCAAGAGAAGAAAGTGACAAGAGCCTATCCAGATGTGGGATTTTAAATAAATTAATAAATAAAATTTTATTCAGCTGTGTGGAAGGAGCCATATAATCCAGTTCAAAGCAGAAAACCTGGGATAAGATCCTGGGATATAGGGGCTGTCTGGAAGGAACTACTTCAAGCATGGGAGTTGAACTCCAGGGGTGTTGGAGTTCAACTCCCAAAATTCCTAACAGCTTCAGGCCCTTCCCTTTCGCCCCTCAGCCTTAGCTTAACCTCTATAGAGGGGCTCAGACCGGCTCACAGCAAAAAAATCAATGCTATACAATTAAAACCTGTTACAACAACCTTATTAAAAACTTAAACACCAAATTACATACATACAAATACGTTGCCATTTAAAACAAATTCAACTCAATCTACAAACGTGGCCACTCAATACATACTATAGTCAATCACAGCCTCTGGGAAAGCTTTGTTCCACAACCAAGTCTTCATCCGCCTCCTGAAGGACAGCAGGGAGGGGGCAGATCTAACATCACTTGGGAGAGAGTGATACAGCCGAGGGGCCACCACAGAGAAGGCCCTGTCCCTCGTCCCCACCAGCCGCGCTTCCGAAGAGGTTGGGACTGAGAGCAGGACCTCTCCGGAGGATCTTAATGTCCTTGATGGTTCATAGGGGAGAATCCGTTCGGACAGGTAAACAGGACCGGAACCGTATAGGGCTTTGTAGGTTAAAACCAGCACTTTGAATTGTGTAATACAGTGTTTCCCAACCGCTGTTCCGCGGCACATTACTGTTCCATGACGGATCATCTGGTGTGCCGCGAAAAACGTCTCTCCCACCCTTTCTCCCCCTCCTGTCGAACTCCTGCTGCTACTGCTCCTCGAGGGAGGAGGAGGAAGGGCCGGGCGGTAAAGAAGAAGGGGTTGGGGCGCCGCCTCCTTCGGCCGTTTCCTCTCCGTGCGCCAGCCAGCCGGCGCATCCTGGCTGCCAGGGAGGGCCTGGGCACCTCGGGGAGGCCTTCTTCTGGTTCGCGGCTCCACCAAGCCCGACGGAGCCGCAAACTGGAAGAACGGCTCCCCGCAGGGCCCTGCTGCTCTCTCCTCCCCCTCCTCCCCGGTGCGCGCGAATCCGCTCTTGGCCTTCCTTCGGCTTCCTGCCTGCCACCGCCTTCCTTCCTGCCTGCCTCGCCGGCCCCGAGATGCCCGCCCGGGCCGCCCCGCTGACCCCCGAGGAGCTGCGCAGCCAGTGAGTGAGGCTCCTGCTCCTGTAACTCCTAAATGTCAAGGTCTATTTTCCCCAAACTTCATCTGTGTTCACATTTGGGCATATTGAGTATTCATGCCAAGTTTGGTCCTGATCCAACATTATTTGAGTCCACAGTGCTCTCTGGATATAGGTGAACTACAACTCCAAAACTAACGGTCAACGCCCACCAAACTCTTATAGTATTTTCTCTTGCTTATGGGAGTTCTGCATAGGAAGTTTGTGTCTTTCTGCCATTCCTGCCAGGATATCTATGTTGTGTTCATCAAAACAGGCCCAGGTTTCACACTGAGTGTATAAATACATTTAAAAACATATTAACTATATGTATTACTGTGTTAGAGTATCATTTTGTGTCATTTTGGTTGGTGGTGTGCCCCAGGATTTTGTAAATGTAAAAAATGTGCTGCGGCTCAAAAAAGATTGTGAAACACTGGTGTAATATATTGATGGGGGAAAGGGTCTGAGGCTGTTAGGAATTGTGGGAGCTGAAGTCGAAAACACCCGGAGGGCCCAAGTTGGCCCAGGCCTGTTCTACACTGACCATATAATGTAATATAGTATGCCAGGTCTATCCTTAATGAGGGCCAAATTGGCCCATGATTGAATTAGTAGTGTATTTATAACAGGCCTGGGCAAAGTTGGGCCTTTCAGGTGTTTTGGACTTCAACTCCCACAATTCCTCACAGCCTCAGGCCCCTTCCAAGCTTGGGCCTTTCAGGTGTTTTGGACTTCAACTCCCACAATTCCTCACAGCCTCAGGCCCCTTCCAAGCTTGGGCCTTTCAGGTGTTTTGGACTTCAACTCCCACAATTCCTCACAGCCTCAGGCCCCTTCCAAACTTGGGCCTTTCAGGTGTTGTGGACTTCAACTCCCACAATTCCTCACAGCCTCAGGCCCCTTCCAAGCTTGGGCCTTTCAGGTGTTTTGGACTTCAACTCCCACAATTCCTCACAGCCTCAGGCCCCTTCCAAACTTGGGCCTTTCAGGTGTTTTGGACTTCAACTCCCACAATTCCTCACAGCCTCAGGCCTCTTCCAAACTTGGGCCTTTCAGGTGTTTTGGACTTCAACTCCCACAATTCCTCACAGCCTCAGGCCTCTTCCAAACTTGGGCCTTTCAGGTGTTTTGGACTTCAACTCCCACAATTCCTCACAGCCTCAGGCCCTTCCAAACTTGGGCCTTTCAGGTGTTGTGGACTTCAACTCCCACAATTCCTCACAGCCTCAGGCCCCTTCCAAGCTTGGGCCTTTCAGGTGTTTTGGACTTCAACTCCCACAATTCCTCACAGCCTCAGGCCCATTCCAAACTTAGGCCTTTCAGGTGTTTTGGACTTCAACTCCCACAATTCCTCACAGCCTCAGGCCCCTTCCCTTGGAAGGGGCCTGAGGCTGTGAGGAATTGTGGGAGTTGAAGTCCAAAACACCTGAAAGGCCCAAGTTTGCCCAGGCCTGATTTATAACAATGGGCATGCTCCTCTACTACTTTTGTAGATCTGTGGTCACACTCAGCCCCGTCCCAACACCGAAAGAGCCCGCCGCGCATGCGCAGACGCATCCTGCGGGAGGTGCCCGCCCATTGTGAGCCAGCCGGTGCCTAGTGCGCCTGCGCCAACAGTGAGGGGAGGGGGATCACAATGGCGGCCGCGGGCGGCCCTGAGGCGACGTCGTCGTCGGCCACAGCGGCGGCTGGGCCTGACCCGGGGGCGGCTTCCTCGTCCTCCTCGTCGGCCTCGTCGTCGCCCGTGGTGGTGCAGCGGGAGCCGGTGTACAACTGGCAGGCCACGAAGCGGTCGCTGAGGGAGCGCTTCGCCTTCCTCTTCGCCTACGAGCTGCTCAGCGACGTGCGCTTCGTGGTGGGCAAAGCAGGGCCGCGCGGGGGAGGGGGAGGCCTGGCAGGGGCGCCCGGCCCGGCCCAGCAGCGCATCCCGGCCCACCGCTTCGTCCTGGCCGCCGGCAGCGCCGTCTTCGACGCCATGTTCAACGGGGGGATGGCCACCACCTCCGCCGAGATCGAGCTGCCCGACGTCGAGCCCGCCGCCTTCCTCGCCCTCCTCAGGTCAGAGCCCGAGGCCAGGCCGGGGCCCACTCCGGCCCTCCCTCCCCTCAGGTGCTTTGGGCTCCAACGCCCACCATTCCTAGCAGCCTATAGATGTAGGGCAGGCCTGGGCCCACTTCGGCCCTCCCTCCAGGTGTTTTGGACTCCAACTCCCACCATTCCTAGCAGCCTATAGATGTAGGGCAGGCCTGGGCCCACTCCGGCCCTCCCTCCCCTCAGGTGCTTTGGGCTCCAACGCCCACCATTCCTAGCAGCCTATAGATGTAGGGCAGGCCTGGGCCCACTTCGGCCCTCCCTCCAGGTGTTTTGGACTCCAACTCCCACCATTCCTAGCAGCCTATAGATGTAGGGCAGGCCTGGGCCCACTTCGGCCCTCCCTCCAGGTGTTTTGGACTCCAACTCCCACCATTCCTAGCAGCCTATAGATGTAGGGCAGGCCTGGGCCCACTTCGGCCCTCCCTCCAGGTGCTTTGGACTCCAACTCCCACCATTCCTAGCAGCCTATAGATGTAGGGCAGGCCTGGGCCCACTTCGGCCCTCCCTCAGGTGCTTTGGACACCAACTCCCACCATTCCTAGCAGCCTATAGATGTAGGGCAGGCCTGGGCCCACTTCGGCCCTCCCTCAGGTGCTTTGGACACCAACTCCCACCATTCCTAGCAGCCTATAGATGTAGGGCAGGCCTGGGCCCACTTCTCCCTCAGGTGCTTTGGACTCCCACCATTCCTAGGTGTAGGGCTTTGGTGCTTTGGACACCAACTCCCACCATTCCTAGCAGCCTATAGATGTAGGCCAGGCCTGGGCCCACTTCGGCCCTCCCTCAGGTGCTTTGGACACCAACTCCCACCATTCCTAGCAGCCTATAGATGTAGGCCAGGCCTGGGCCCACCCATATAGATGTAGGCCAGGCCTGGGCCCACTTCGGCCCTCCCTCAGGTGCTTTGGACTCCAACTCCCACCATTCCTAGCAGCCTATAGATGTAGGCCAGGCCTGGGCCCACTTCGGCCCTCCCTCAGGTGCTTTGGACTCCAACTCCCACCATTCCTAGCAGCCTATAGATGATATAGATGCCAGGCCTGGGCCCACTTTTGGCCCTCCCTCAGGTGCTTTGGACACCAACTCCCACCATTCCTAGCAGCCTATAGATGTAGGGCAGGCCTGGGCCCACTTCGGCCCTCCCTCAGGTGCTTTGGACTCCAACTCCCACCATTCCTAGCAGCCTATAGATGTAGGGCAGGCCTGGGCCCACTTCGGCCCTCCCTCAGGTGCTTTGGACACCAACTCCCACCATTCCTAGCAGCCTATAGATGTAGGCCAGGCCTGGGCCCACTTCGGCCCTCCCTCCAGGTGTTTTGGACTCCAACTCCCACCATTCCTAGCAGCCTACCTATTGATATTGATATAGATGTGGAGCAGGCCTGGGCCCACTTCGGCCCTCCCTCCAGGTGTTTTGGACTCCAACTCCCACCATTCCTAGCAGCCTATATAGATGTAGATGTAGGGCAGGCCTGGGCCCACTTCGGCCCTCCCTCCAGGTGTTTTGGACTCCAACTCCCACCATTCCTAGCAGCCTACCTATAGATATTGATATAGATGTAGGGCAGGCCTGGGCCCACTTCGGCCCTCCCTCCAGGTGTTTTGGACTCCAACTCCCACCATTCCTAGCAGCCTACCTATAGATATTGATAGGCCTGGCCTGGGCCCACTTCGGCCCTCCCTCCAGGTGTTTTGGACTCCAACTCCCCACCATTCCCTATAGATATTGATATAGATGTAGGGCAGGCCTGGGCCCACTTCGGCCCTCCTTCCAGGTGTTTTGGACTCCAACTCCCACCATTCCTAGCAGCCTATAGATGTAGGCCAGGCATGGGCCCACTTCAGCCCTCCCTCCAGGCGTTTTGGACTCCAACTCCCACCATTCCTAGCAGCCTATAGATGTAGGCCAGGCCTGGGCCCACTTCGGCCCTCCCTCCAGGTGTTTTGGACTCCAACTCCCACCATTCCTAGCAGCCTATAGATGTAGGCCAGGCCTGGGCCCACTTCGGCCCTCCCTCCAGGTGTTTTGGACTCCAACTCCCACCATTCCTAGCAGCCTATAGATGTAGGCCAGGCCTGGACCCACTTCGGCCCTCCCTCAGGTGTTTTGGACTCCAACTCCCTCAATTCCTAGCAGCCTACCTATAGATATTGATACAGATGTAGGGCAGCCCTGGGTCCACTCCGGCCCTCCCTCCCCTCAGGTGTTTTGGACTCCAACTCCCTCCATTCCTAGCAGCCTATAGATGTAGGGCAGGCCTGGGCCCACTTCGGCCCTCCCTCCAGGTGTTTTGGACTCCAACTCCCACCATTCCTAGCAGCCTACCTATAGATATTGATATAGATGTAGGGCAGGCCTGGGCCCACTTCGGCCCTCCCTCCAGGTGTTTTGGACTCCAACTCCCACCATTCCTAGCAGCCTACCTATAGCCTATTGATATAGATGTAGGGCAGGCCTGGGCCCACTTCGGCCCTCCTCCAGGTGTTTTGGACTCCAACTCCCACCATTCCTAGCAGCCTATAGATGTAGGCCAGGCCTGGACCCACTTCGGCCCTCCCTCCAGGTGTTTTGGACTTCAACTCCCACAATTCCTAGTAGCCAGTTACAGAATTTAACACAGGTTAACACAATTATTTGCTGGAGGGAGAGTAGGGCCTCCCCAGACAATCTTAGGCTACGAGGTGGGACAAAGAGGCATATGCGTTCGGAAAAGTAAGCTGGAGGGTGGTATGTTCCCTGTATGTCGCTCCAGTCAGTAATCTGGCTGCTGCCCATTGGACTAGCTGAAGTTTCCGAACCATCTTCAAAGGCAGCCCCATATAGAGCGCGTTGCAGTAATCTATTTGGGATATGACCAGAGCATGGACCACCATGGCCAGATCAGACTTCCCAAGGTACGGGCTCATCTGGTGCACGAGTTTTAACTGTGCAAAAGCTCCCCTGGCCACCACTGAAACCTGGGGTTCCAGGCTCAGCGATGCATCCAGGATCACTCCCAAGCTGCAAACCTGCATTGTAAGTTTTAAGATCTTTCTTAAAGGCTGCTAGGGTGGGGGCATGCCTAATGTCATCAAGTAAGGAGTTCCAAAGCCGGGGGCGGAAAAGGCTCTCTCCCTCGTTCCCACAAGTCTGTGATAGAGGAAGGGGTGAAAGGAGGGCCTCTCCAGAAGATCAAAGAGATTGTGCAGGTTTATGGTAGGAAATGTGGTCACAAAGGTAGGCGGGTCCCAAACCGTTCAGGGCTTTGTAGGTGATGACTGCACCTTGAATTGGGACCGAAAGATGAATGGTAGCCAATGGAGCTCCTTGAACAGGGGGTTGATCGCTCCCTGTAATTCACCCCAGTTAGTAGTCTGGCTGCCAATTGAACCAATTGAAGTTTCCAGGCCGTCTTCAAGGGAAGCCCCACGTAGAGTGCATTGCAATAGTCCAGTCTAGAGGTAACTAAGGCATGGACCACCATGGTCAAGTCAGGCTTCGTGAGGTATGGTCACAGCTGGCACACGAGTTTTAATTGTGCAAAGGCTCTCCCAGCCACCGTAGACACCTGTGCATCAAGGGTCAGCGCTGAATCCAGGGGGACCCCCAAGCTGCCAACCTGTGCCTTCAGGGAGAGTGCAACCCCGTCAAGCACAGGTGATGTGTGATGCAGCAGCTAAAAAAGCCAATGGGATTTTGGGCTGTATCCAAAGCAGCCAGGTGCCTAGGGAAGTCAGGGTACCTTTGTATTCTACTTTGGTCAGACCTCTTCCCCTCCAGTTCTGGGCCCCACAATTTAAGAGAAATATTGACAAACTGGAAGGTGTCCAGAGGAGGACGACTAGAATGATCAAAGGCCTGGATGGAGACCATGAATCCCTATGGGGAGTGTCTGAGGGCCCGCCCTCACAGCCCTATATTCCAGAATATCAAGGCAGAAAATCCCACATTATATGAGTGTGGACTCAGATAACCCACTTCAAAGCAGATATTGTGGGATTTTCTGTCTTGATATTCTGGGCTATAGGGCTGTGTGGAAGGGCCCCAAGAGAAAAAAACTCTCAGAAGTTCTTCCTAATGTTCAGTTGATATGGCATTTCTTGTCACGTGAACTCATTCATTCAAATGTCTATTGAAACAGCACAAAATAGATTAGCTTTTCATTCTGTGTGACAATGTTTTAAATACTTGGAAATGGCTATCTTGTCATTCAGGCCCCTTCCATGCAGCTGAATAAAATTCCACATGTTCCAGTTTGAACTGGATGGCAGTGTGGACTCAGGGCCGTTCCACGCAGCCCTCTTTCCCAGAATATCAAGGCAGAAAATCCCACAATATCTGCTTTGAACTGGGTTATCTGAGTCCACACTCAGATAATGTGGGATTTTCTGCCTTGATGGTCTGGGATATAGGGCTGTGTGGAAGGGGCTCTAAAGAAGCCTGCCTGCGGAAGGGAAGGTTGAGAGGCGACATGATCGCAGTGTATAAAGATGTGAAAGGCTGCTTGCAGAAGAGGGAACAGGCTTGTTTTTCTGCTGTCCTCTGGAAACTAGCTGCCCTTCCACACAGCCATATGGCCCAGAATATCAAGGCAGAAAAACCCACAATATCTCCTTTGAACTGAGTTATCTGAGACCACACTGTCATATATTCCAGTTCAGAGCAGATAATGTGGAATCTTTTTCAACTGTGTGGAAGAGGCCTAGGACTAGGAGCAATGGGTTCAAATTATAGGAAAGGAGATTCCACCTGGACCTGCAGAAGAACTTCCTGACTGTTAGAAGAGCTGTTCAGCAGTGGAGTCCAGTGGCTGCTCCTTCCTTGGAGGCTTTTAAACACAGGCTAGATGGCCATCTGTCAGGGATACTTTGATTGTGTTTTTCCTGCTTGGCAGGGGGTTGGACTAGATGGCCCGTGTGGTCTCTTCCAACTCTTATTGTATGGTTCTATATATATTGATATCAGTATGTATCAATATATAATATCTACCTGTATATATCTAAATCGATATATCTATATCTATATCTCTGTCAATATCTATATATACCTATCAATATATTTTGTTATATTTACATCAGTATATCATATCAATATATTTATCAATATATTTCTATCAATATATCTATACACATCTATTCACATCTATCAATATATCCATCTATATGTACCTCTATTTATATCTGTGTGTGTGTGTGTGTGTGTATAACACACATATACACGCGTGCGCACACAATACACACACAGAGAGACAGTCCCCAAATTATGAACAAGATCAGTTTTGTAGATTTGTATGTAAATCGGAACAGGTACATTTTAAGTGCAATTCCAGCCATAGCTATCTATTTATCTATCTTTAGATGCCATAGGGAAGGGCTAACACCCCTGTGGAGTTCATTTTGCTGCCTGTGCCCCTGTTCAGAAGATTTCACTCTGTCTTACTGAGAATTGGATTTTGAAAAATGTGGCTTGTTGTGGAAAAAAGGATTGGTGATAAAGCTTCAGTGGAGACTGGTATGGAATCCTGGGATTTGTGATTTGGTTAAGCACCAGCACTCTTTAGCAAGAGAAGGCAAAAGACCTTATCAAACTACAACACTCATGATTCCATAGCATTGAGCCCATGGCAGTTAAAGTGTGTCAATCTGCATTAATTTTACAGCGTAGATGCATCCAAAGCTGTTTTTTATTCATATAAGCAACTTGTACAACAGTACATACATTAATATAATTATATTCCACCTGATATCCAAATATTTCATATTGTTAGTTTTTGATTTTAAAAAATGCTCTTTGTGTCTGTGTGGTGTAGGAACCGATCCATATTGTTTCCATGCTATTTTTTGCCTCTTATACTGCCTTAGGAACACAACTGTTTTGTTAACTGTACTGAAACTTGCATCTACACTAATGAGTTGCTCTGTACAAGATTTGGGAAAATGTAGCATTTCCTGTTTGCTTCAGCACTTGAAAACAGGACCTGACCTTTTCATGTTCAAAAAGAACAGGCTTTTTGTCCATCCTCAAAGCCGCTTCTTAACATCTGCAGTAGGCTTGTCTTGCATCTTGAGAATTGGCATTTCTCAAGAACAAAAGCTACTGGAGTTTTGAAAATGAGTGCTATTTGTGTTGAATCAGAAGGAAGTTTAGCAGACCTTGTTCTCATGGTTTATTTGCTTCTTGTACAGAAGCTTCATGAATGACAGGTATTTGCCAAAAGTAACCTGAAACTACTAGTGGGTTGTTGACTTAAATAAGAAGGAATGCTCTCTGTGGGAGGGAAGTGTTCAGCCCATCCAGTTTTGCTATTTGAGTAAAAACAACCTCGTCACGATCTGATAACCTTCCTTCTTTGATTTCTAGGTTTTTGTACTCAGATGAAGTTCAGATTGGTCCTGAAACAGTGATGACCACTCTGTATACAGCTAAGAAGTATGCTGTCCCAGCTCTAGAAGCCCACTGTGTAGAATTTCTCACTAAGCACCTCCGGGCAGATAATGCTTTTATGCTACTTACTCAGGTAATTGTCCTTGTGCTGACTAATTTAGAGTACAACCAACTGAAGTTTAATACAAAAATGTAACAGATAAATTGTAGATAATTCCAGGAAAATTGAAAATATCACACGACTTTTAAAATTAAAATGGCTTCTTTGTTTTTTTTATAGATGACACTTGATAAACTTGGACTATTAAATTGGGAGGAGGCACAGATCCTCCCTTCAAATGTCCTCTCAATTTGCTAAATCAGCCATAGCCTTCAGGCCTTTCTACTGCCTGTACATATGTGACTTTATCAATTTATTTCCATTTAGATTAGACCATACTGTATAGTAAACTTTGTATTTGTATTTGTAAACTTGTTTAGAAATTTATATGATCCTAACAACTGATGTTTTTGAGATGATTAACTGAGATTTCTTCCACACATCTGAATAAAATCCCACATCATCTGCTTTGAACTGGAATATATAGCAGTGTGGACTCAGATAACCCAGTTCTGCCTTGTGGCCCTTCCACACAGCCCTATATCCCAATATATCAAGGCTCAGTCCACACTCAGATAATGTGAGATTTTCCACCTTGATATTCTGGGAAATAGTACTGTGTGGAAGGGCCTGAAAAGTCATGTTGCACAATAAGCAATTTATTCATCTTAAAATTACTGGCATGAACTTGATCTTATATCAATAAAGCCAATGTTCATTGTTCAATATGGTTGTTGAAATAGGCTTTTATTATCTGTCAGATCTACACTGTATAATATTGAATTAACTCATCAATGTTTAATATATTTTATAGGCTCGTTTATTTGATGAACCACAGCTGGCTAGTCTCTGTCTTGACACAATAGACAAAAGTACAATAGATGCAATAAGTGCAGAAGGTTTCACAGATATAGATATAGGTAAGTAGCCCATAACATTATTACTTTTGATGGGCAAGTGCAGCGATTGGGAAGCCGTGGCCTTCCAGATGTTGAGAGGAGACATGATCGTCATGTTTGAATATTTGAAAGGCTGTCATAGGGAAGGGAGTAGCAGGGTTGTTTTCTGCTGCCCTGGGGACTAGGGCTTAATGGAACCATGGGTTCAAATTACAGGAAAGGAGATTCCACCTGACGATTTGGAAGAACTTCCTTACCATGAAAGCTGTTCAACAGTGGAACTCTTTGCCTCGGAGTCTAGTGGAAGCTCCTTCCTTTGAGACTTTTAAACAGAGGCTGAATGATGGCGTGATGATGATGATAATAATAATAAAGTTTATTTATATCCCGCCCCCTCTCCTCAGGGGACTTTGGGCAGCTTACAACATACATTATACAATAAGTGCAATACAGTAAAATACGGAAAATGACATAAATAGTGGATGCGTATTTGTCGGGTGTGCTTTGATTATAGAAGGGGGTTGGATTAGATGGCCCATGTGATCTGGTTGAACTCTACGATTCTATGAGTCTATGTTGCTGGTCTATATGTCCTTTCCTGAACACTGGACATGCTGGTTGGGATGAAAGGAAGTTAAGAGTCAGACAACATCTAGATCACATTGGATTCACCACCCTGGAACTGAATGTTTGAATAATACTACTTCTTTCAATTGTCCTTATAGATGCGAAATAGTACACATTTTCTCATGTGAAGCCTATTTCTAAGAATTGTTCCAAGAATCAGGTTTTTCAATTAACGTTTTAGCTGAGTAACCATTTTAGAAGAGACCAAATTTTAATAGGTTTTGCAATTGATATAATGCATATATTATTCAGTCAGCAGGAATTGTTTTCATTGAACTGAACACTAGGTAAATGTGTGTATAAGTCTCCAGTGAATTTCAAACTTCGTTAACAAACAATACAGTAGAGTCTCACTTATCCAACCTTTGCTCATCCAATGTTCTGTATTATCCAACATAGTCTGCTTCCTGCCCAGATCCACAACTGTTTCTATGCATTGCGATGTTTTGGTGCTAAATTCATAATTACAGTAATTACTACATAATGTTACCGTGTATTGAACTGTTTTTTCTGTTGATTTGTTGTAAAACGTGATGTTTTGGTGCTCAATTTATAACATCATAACATAATTTGACATTTAATAGGCTTTTCCTTAAGTCCTCCTTATTACCCAACTTTGTTGCTTATCCAACGTTCTGCCAGCCCGTTTATGTTGGATAAGCGAGACTCTACTGTAGTTACATAAAAGTAATTCTGAAAAGGAGAACAATAACTGAAATAGCAGTTCTTAGTCACTGCTTCGCATGTAACGCCAGCAAATATTATTTTATGGAGAAATTAAAAATTCCTTTAAATTGCAAGTTACTGCATGGAGTTTTTCCCCTTTCAGATACTTTGTGTGCAGTATTAGAAAGAGACACGCTCAGTATACGCGAGAGCAGACTTTTTGGAGCAGTTGTTCGCTGGGCCGAAGCAGAATGCCAAAGGCAGCAGTTAGCAGTCACATCTACAAATAAGCAGAAAGTTCTTGGCAAAGCCCTGTCCTTAATCCGTTTTCCACTGATGACAATTGAGGAATTTGCAGCAGGTGAGCAGAAGATTTGCATTATTGGTGATAAAAAATTGGAAGTTTGTGCATCACTCTCAGACATAGTGGCCAAAGTGTGGAAAGGAAAGCTGTTTATTCAATGTAACCGATGTATTTGTTTAGCATTATGTTCATTGATGGCGTTTAAGAAGCCACAAAATAATTATGGCACTTTTTGAGTCTTTCTAAAGGAGCCTGGCCTTCTTCAGTGTTACAGTGTTCTTGCAGCCTGATCTTATTTGTGCATGTTTACTTGGAAATAGAGTTCATTGATACTAGCATATGTATGTAAGACTCCAGCCTTGTTGTGCATTGTGTGTATGTCAAATAAAACAGTGGATTTTGCTCTGTGGTTTTTACAATTCACTGACATATTCTTCCCCAGTCAGGTACCTTTGAGATTTATAGAGCTTCAGTTCCTATTCATAGCCTTTAGTCATCAGGAGGGCACCAGGTTGGGAATATTACTATGGCACTATATCTATATCCATTTCAGATAAGAACTAAGTTGTCAATAATTAGAAGCATCCCCATACTTTTACAAACACTTGTCTTGTTCAACTCATACCTTGTTTGTCATCAAAAATGAAAAGTGATGGCTTGTTGTATGATTGCTTAGAAGAAAAGATTATCTCCTACAGTAACTATTGAGATGTCAGATAAATTACCAGAGAAGGTCTAAGCCATTATCTAGGGATGGGTTGTTTAATTTGATATGATTGCCATCATACACTCAAGTACCATTTAAATCTGGCTTGCTTCTGAGTGGATTGCACTGAATAATTTAATCATGCCACAGATTTTTAAAAATTTATTTATTAACTTTATTTCTACCCCGCCCTTCTCCCACAAGGGGACTCAGGGCGGCTTCACATGTGCATCAATGAAAAATACATTCGATAAAAACAGTGGTATAAAAACATTATAAAATCATCAATAAAAATAATCAACAGTCACGTAAACATGCCACTAAAACCAGAGTCCAGTCAATAATTCCAATATCGTCATGTCACAGTATTCAAGTCCAGCTTGAATACTCCAGATTAAAAACTGGAGAAATAAAGAAAAACAGCTGAGGTTACTGTGAGTTTTCTGGGCTGTCTGGGCTATGTTCCAGAAGCATTCTCTCCTGATGTTTCACCCACATCTATGGCAGGGATCCTCAGAGTTTGAGAGGTCTGTTGGAAAGTAGGCAAGTGAGGTTTATATATCTGTGGAATGTCCAGGGTGAGAGAAAGAACTCTAGTCTGTTTGAGGCAAGCGTGAATGTTGCAAGTGGCCACTTTAATTAGTATTTAATGTCCTTGCAGCTTCAAAGCCTGGCTAGTTACTGCCTCGGGGGGATCCTTTGTTGGGAGATGTTAGCTGCCCCTGATTGATTCCTGCCTGGAATTCCCCTACTTTTTGAGTACTGCTATTTATTTAGTGTCCTGATTTTAGAGTTTTCTAATAACTGGCAGTCAGATTTTGTTCATTTTCATGGTTCACTCCTTTCTGTTGAAATTGTCCACATGTTTGTGGATTTCAATGGCTTCTCTGTGTAGTCTGACATGGTGGTCTTAGAGTGGCCCAGCATTCCACAGATATATAAACGACACTTGTCTAATTTTCAAAACATCCCTCAACCTTTGAGGATGCCTGCCATAGATGTGGGTGAAACGTCAGGAGAGAATGCTTCTGGAACATGGCCAGACAGCCCGGAAAACTCACAGCAACCCAGTGATTCCAGCCATGAAAGCCTTCAACTACAAAAGCAGCTGACTTCAAGTTTTCTGTTATGCTCACTTAGGATATAACAGTGCTTTGCTGTTGAAGTGTATGGGTTTTTAAAATAAGACTTTATTTTATTATGTGTCAATTTATATTCATTTAATTTTATAAGTTGTGTCTTGACATTCCACATTTAACGTGATGTATTCTAATCTATGTGGTCTATTAGAAATCTCTTTAGCAAACCTGTAAATAGCCCAGCCTTGTCATAAAACTTTTTCTATTCACAGCTTATATTCTTTAAAGAACATTGCTTGTTGCTTGTTGACATAAATTAACAGTAAATGTAATCCTCAAACTACTTCTCTTGGAACATTGAAATTTATAACAGTTTAAAACATGATTTCTTAATGGTTTTCGCTTGAAGGTTGTAAGGTTTTGTCCCCTTTTACTATCCAGGTTAATTAATAGAATAACTGCAGTCTAGCAGTGGTGTGAATGGACGTGAGTAGGCCTGTAACTAATAGTTACTTCAGAAACATTTCTCAGTTGGCTGCATAATACAGAATATGCTCAGCTCAGTTGCATTGCCTTTCTTTCCAGGTCCTGCTCAGTCTGGAATTTTGTCAGATCGGGAAGTAGTAAATCTCTTTCTGCATTTTACAGTCAACCCTAAGCCTAGAGTTGACTATATTGACCGACCAAGATGCTGTCTTCGCGGAAAGGAATGCAGCATCAATAGATTCCAACAAGTGGAGAGTCGATGGGGTTACAGTGGAACGAGTGACAGGATCAGGTATATTGGCCACTCATTGCAGAGGAAATCATGTAATTTGCCTGAACAGATGGGAGAATGTTCCGAAACTCGGTGTCTAGTTAGCAATTTAGCACTTGATCACAAGGTCTGCTTTCTGGCCTTTCATCTTTATGAATTTCAGAGCAGCAGACAATGAAAAGACAGAATGATCAATCTCTATACTGTCACTCACCCTTCAAAACAGACAGTGGAACCATACAACTAAAAAAGAAAAAAATAGTAATACTCTTATTGGTATGGAGCTTTTCACTCACAAAGAAGCTCTTGCCCTTCCATCGATGACATGCTGAAGAAGAAACATATACTTCTTCTGTTATGGCCACAGACCAGCTACTTCATCACAATAGCAATTCTTACCAACCGCTGTGACGCGGCACACTAGTGTGTCGTGATGGACCTGCTGTGCCGCGAGAAAAGCTCTCTGCCCCCCTTCCTTCCCCGCTCCTCCTGCCGAACTCCTGCTGCTTGGGGGAGGAGGAGGAGGAAGGGCCAGGCAATAGCGAAGAAAAAGAAGGGGCCGGGGCGCCGCCTCCTTTGGCCGTTTCCCCAGCCAGCCTCCAATCCGCCATGACTCCCGCTCCTCACTCGCTGAAGCCGCACGGAGGAGCCCCGCCCACTGAAGCCCGTTCACCACTCATGCTCTTCCTCTGCGTGGCTTCAGCTTCAGCTGTGGGAGAGCTGAAGCCGGGGGGAGGAGCATGGTGCGTCCTGGCCCCGCCCCTTCCCCTGGCTTCGACACTCCCAGCAGCTGCTCCAGCCTTGAGGGGGCAGTGCCAAGCCAGCATTGTGCTGGCTCTGCCACTGCCAGCTTGGCACTGCCCCCTCAAGGCTGGAGCAGCTACTGAGAGAGCTGAAGCCAGGGAGAGGGGGTGGGGCATGGTGCAGCCTGGCTCCGCCCCCCAGCTTTGGCACTCCCAGCAGCTGCTCCCAGCAGGCCACCATCCCCCAGCCGTTCTTTTTTGTGTTAGAGTCATTTTGTGTCATTTTGGTTGGTGGTGTGCCCCCAGATTTTTTAATGTTAAAAGTGTGACGCGGCTCAAAAAAGGTTGGGAAACACTGCAATAGAGAATGAATGCACTTTAAATCTGGTTTTTGCTTCCGCAGAATTCTGGGGTTTTGTAGTTTAGTGAAGCTGTTAAAGGCTCCTATGTAAACTACAAACCCAGAATTCTGCAGGAGGCAGCAACCAGATTTAAAGTGGAACCATTCTCTATTGAGATGTGGCCTTTATGTTCTTCATCCAAGTAGGAAATCACTTGGCATCAAATCAAACTGATAGCTGATTGGGTTGCTGTGAGTTTTCTGGGCTGTATGGCCATGTTCCAGAAGCATTCTCTCCTGATGTTTCGCCCACATCTATGGCAGGCATCCTCAGAGGTTATTAGGTCTGTTGGAAGCTAGGCAAGTATAGTTTATATATCTGTGCAATGTCAAGGGTGGGAGAAAGAACTCTTGTCTGTTGGTGGCAAGTGTGAATGTTGCAATTGATTAGCATTGAATGGCGGGAATCCTTTGTTGGCAGTTGTTAGCTGGCCCTAATTGTTTCCTGTCTGGAATTCCCATTTTTTAAGTGTTGCTTTTTATTTACTGTCCTGATTTTAGAGGGGTTTTTTTAAATACTGGTAGCCAGGTTTTGATCATTTTTATTGTTTCTTCCTTTCTGTAGAAATTGTCCACATGCGTGTGGATTTCAGTGCCTTCTCTGTGTAGTCTGACATGGTGGTTGTTAGAGTGGCCATAGATGTAGGGAAAACATCAGGAGAGAATGCTTCTGGAACATGGCCATACAGCCCGGAAAACTCATGAAAGCCTTCAACAACACATTAATAACTGATTACCTTTAGCGACGGAAGCAAGGGATTTTCCCGTGACTCTCTAAATCAGGAGGAAAAAGTTCCCTCGTAGAGATGACTACTTAGAATATAATATTCGATGCAAGGCAACCTAGGTGCTGTTCCGCCATAAACTTATTAAAATGTACATACTTTAAAAGTATTCACAATATAGACAGTGTTCGTGCTAAAGATCATCTGTCATTTAAAGGATTTGGTATGTATTTTTTCCTATATAACTCCACCTACTTTATCACAATCACCAATTTTGGTGTGATTTCTAGTGTGACCACACACATAAACACAAAAAAGACTGCAATAACTTTTAGCTTGAACCGATCAACAACTTTGGGTGCTGTGTTTTGTTTCACTTTCCTCTAAAATGCACTTTTGTGAACAGCATTGGATCAATCTTGATAATAATGTTAAGGTTGGCATCCCAAGCATTATCTTTCAAGGACAGGACAAGCTGGCCAATTTCAAGTGTTTTGAGAAAATTGCTGGCCTGTCTCATATGGAATTTTTTTGGTCTTACATGGAACCAAGTGTGAAACAAAATTTAAAGATTATAAAGTAAAGGTAAAGGTTTCCCCTTGACATTAAGTCGAGTTGAGTCCAATTCTGGAAAGGGGGGTGTTCATCTCCTTTTCTAAGCCGAAGAGCCAGCATTGTACATAGACGCCTCCAAGGTCATGTGGCCGACATGACTGCATAAAGCATCATTACCTTCATGCAGAAGTGGTACCTATTGATCTACTGAAATGTGCATGTTTCCGAACTGCTAGGTTGGCAGGAGCTGGGCTAACATTAGGAACTGTGCCACTATAATCTAAAAAGTATAGATCTTTAGAACTATAGATACAATCTTTTGCTACATTGGAATCATAAGCAAAATCATTACATCAACAAGGGCAATGCTGGATACATTTTCCAATATAAAATAACATTTCAAGAAGTCTTGCTTGTCAGAACTGTAAATGAACTGTGGCCTGGACTTTTCTGGTGGGAGGAGGTTTGAAATGGGCAATTGTGCTGAGGTGACTCTGGATTCTTGCGTTTGTCCATCAAATAAAGAGGAGTTAGGGCACAGCCTTCTTCTGGAAATCTTGTATTGGTAGAAAGAAGCTGTATAGAAGATATTCCCTTGGGTAAATTCCACTGAACGACATTTTGGTATATGTTGTCGTAAGAACGTAAAGAAACAAATTATGGATTAAAGAAAGATAGGTTTCTTTTTAGAAAATCATTTACCATTTTCTCTTCAAAAGAATGTACTCAGTTCTGTTCTCCTCCTTTCAAGGTTCACAGTCAATAGAAGAATTTCAATTGTGGGATTTGGATTATATGGGTCTATTCATGGACCCACCGATTACCAAGTTAATATCCAGGTAACACTGCTTTCTAAGGATTTAATGAGTAGCACATTTCATTTAACTGACTTGTCCAAGGATGTTCTGCTCCGTGTGCATCATTTAGAAATGATACAGCAGCAGGATGCTGAAGCTGGTCTTCCTCTGTCATCGTTTTGTGGGACAGGTTTCAGTCAGGATTGCCAGTCCTCAGATTCTGTAACATAGTAAGCTTTTCATAGAACGCCGAGGCCTTCCCACCTTTATTTCACTACTTTTATACTAGTTGTGAGGTAGGTAAAGGTAAAGGTTTCCCCTGACACTAAGTCCAGTCATGTCTGACTCTGAGCAGTGGTGCTTATCACCATTTCTAAGCCGAAGAGCTGATGTTGTCCGTAGACACTAGGCCTGTGCAATCATGGTTCTAAATGGTTCTAAAGTACTTAACAAAACTAAAGTTCTGGTGGTGAACACTAGGTGGCGTTGGTGCTTTGCTTCTACAGTGTTGCTAAAGTTCTGGTGGGGAACATTTTAGAACTCTAACAAAACTTTCAGAATTTCATTATAAGTGCCAGTTCCTAATTGGTTCTGTCTTAAAAATCGCCAATAATGAAATAATAATGAAGTTTTGAAAGTTTTGTTAAGAGTTCTGAAATGTTCACCAGCAGAACTTTAGCAACGCTGTAGAAGCAAAGCACCAGCGCCACCCAGTGTTCACTACCAGAACTTTAGCAACACTATAGAAGCAAAGCACCAGCGCCACCTAGTGTTCACTACTAAAACTTTAGCAACACTGTAGAAGCAAAGCACCAGCGCCACCTAGTGTTCACCACCAGAACTTTAGTTTTGTAAGTACTTTAGAACCGTTTAGAACCATGATTGCCCAGGCCTAGTAGACACCTCCATGGCCATGTGACTGGCATCACTGCAGAAGCAGTACCTATTGATTTATTCACATTGACATGTTTTCGAATTGGGGCTAACAGCAGGAGCTTACTCCACTCCCTGGATTCGAATCACTGACCTTTTGGTCAGCAAGTTCAGCAGCTCAGCGGTTCAACCCACTGCACCACCAGAGGGTCCCCAGATGTGAGGTGCACTGTCACTAAACTTGAGGATCTCTACAAAGCTTTACTCACACCAAGAGCGAGGGCTTTCTTTTATCCCCACTTGGTCTAACAATAAAAGGAGTTCCTCCAGGCCCATCTGTGTGACTATGGTGCCCTCATAAAAAAACCTGGGATCAGAACATGAGAAAAAGAATTGAGAAAAGTTTATAATCTCCAGCCCAGGAACCTTGAGGGTATCTATGAGGGCACCATAATTATAGTCAATTCTGAACATGGAGCCCCCGGTGGCGCAGTGGGTTAAACCCGTCCTGGCAGGACTGAAGACCGACAGGTCGCAGGTTCAAATCGGGAGGGTGTAGATGAGTTCCCTCTATCAGCTCCACATGCAGGGACATGAGAGAAGCCTCCCAAAAGGATGATAAAACATCAGGGCCTCTGCTGAGCAACGTCCTTGCAGACGGCAAATTCTCTCACACCAGAAGCGACTTGCAGTTTCTCAAGTATTCTAAAAATAATTGGCCAGCCACAGCAAAGTCTTTCCATCTACTTAACATGTGGCGGTAGGGAAGAACCTTGAGAATTTTTGTATTGTATTATGAAAAAAATAGAACTGGTAAGACAGTCTTAACACTTAAGAAATGAGTTCAAGCTCTTGTTGTTTATTCATTTAGTCACTTCCGAAGCTCTTACATTTAAAAACCGAGTTATGAAAGTTTTGCTCTTTGGAGCCTTGAGATGGGGTATTAATATGTGTCAAAAACTAGAAGAGCTGAAGTGATCCTGGACGAAAAACTAACAATGGAGGCCCAGATCCAGGCTGCAGCCAAAGGCGCCTTTTTCCATCTCCGTAGGGCACGACGGCTGGCCCCCTACCTACCACCTGAGGCGCTGAGAACCGTGGTACATGCCACCGTTGTCTCGCGCCTGGATTACTGCAATGCCCTGTACGCGGGCCTCCCCTGTCCACAACCAAGAGGCTAAAACTCATCCACAACGCAGCGGCCAGACTCATCTCTGGGTCATCAGTGAGGGACCACATTTCCCCTATTTTAAAAGATCTCCACTGGCTGCCCCTAGAGTTCAGAGTGCTCTACAAACTTTTGGTGCTCACTTTTAAAGCACGGCATAACATTGGGCCAGCCTACCTGAGCGCCCGGCTGACGGTCCAACGCAGCGAGAGGCCAGCACGTGCCATAAACGGTGATCGGATGACCATCCCTGGGGTGCGAGAGGCTCGGCTGGTAGAGACCCGGCGGAGAGCTTTCTCCGTGGCGGCCCCCATGATCTGGAACTCACTGCCACCCGCCCTCAGAGCCACTTCGACCCGGACTAGGTTCCTGTCAGACCTGAAAACCTGGCTCTTCCGCCTAGCGTTTGGGGCCTGATCGGTACCTTGAATGACTGAGCCTCTCCTTGCCGTCTGTATCTATGTTTTTAAATTGATGTACATTGATGTATTTTGGGGTTTTAAATGATGTAAGTCGCCCGGAGCACCGGTGGTGGAGGGCGACTCACAAATATTAAAGTATTATTATTATTATTATTATTATTAAAATAAGCCTAAGAGCAGGCCTGGGCAAACTTCGGCCCTCCAGGTGTTTTGGACTCCAACTCCCACAATTCCTAACAGCCGGAGTCCAAAACACCTGGAGGGCCGAAGTTTGCCCAGGCCTGCCTAAGAGCCTCTCAATAATATGCTTCAAAAATAATTTCTTAAAACACAAATTGCAGATTGTCATGTGATGCTTTGTCTTTCACTACAGATCATCGAATACGAGAAAAACCAAACACTAGGACAAAACGACACTGGATTTAGTTGTGATGGTACAGCCAATACCTTCAGGGTTATGTTCAAAGAACCCATTGAGATTCTGCCCACCGTGTGCTATACTGCTTGTGCAACTTTAAAAGTGAGCCATTTTTATTGGATATTTATACTTCTGCAACAGTATTGCTGATATCAGGATATGCCTGCTGTATATATTTCTAACTGATTAAGTTGTTGCTGTAGACGTGCTACAGCTAGAGAGCTCTCAACGTTTGCTAATTCGCATGCAAAGTAATTGGAAGTATGTGCTGCAGTTTTCAATATTCTACTATTTTGATTTTATAGTCTGCTTTAGTAACTGTGTTATTCTATTGCTGTTGTGTTTTTATTTTTATGTTTTTTTAAAACAGACTACAGTGGTTCTCAACCTTTCTAATGCCGTGCCCCCTTAATACAGTTCCTCATGCTGTACTGACCCCCAACCATAAAATTATTTTTATGCTACTTCATAACTGTAATTTTGCTACTCTTATGAATAATAATTTAAGTATTTGATATGCAGAATCTATTTTCATTCACTGGAACAAATTTGGCACAAATACCCCATACGCCCAAAATTGAATACTGGTTGGGTGTGTGTGTGTGTGTGTGGAAAGTTGATTATGTCATTTGGGAGTTGTAGTTGCTGGATTTATAGTTAACCTAAAATAAAAGACCATTGATGGAACTGAACCAAACTTGGCACACAGAACTCCCATGACCAACAGAAAATACTGGAAGGGTTTGGTGGGCATTGACCTTGAGTTTAAGAGTTGTAGTTCACCTACATTCAGAAAGCACTGTGGAATCAAAACAATTTGGACCAAACTTGGCATGAATACCCAATATGCCCAAATTTGAACACTGTTGGAGTTTGGAGACAGTAGACCTTGATATTTGGGAGTTGTCGTTGCTGGGATGTATAGTTCAACTACAATCAAAGAGTATTCTGAACCCCACCAACATTAGAATTGGGCCAAACTTCCCACACAGAATCCCCATGACCAAAAGAAAATACTGTGTTTTCTGATGGTCTTTGGTGACCCCTCTGACACCCCCTCGTGACCCCCCCCCCCCCAGGGGTCCCGACCCCCAGGTTGAGAAACACGGGACTACACCATTTTGAGAACATGGGTTAATGAATGTGAATGAACTTTATTGCAGCAGTGGTTCTCAACCTGTGTGTCCCCAGATATTTTGGCCTTCAACACCCCAAAATCCTAAAAGCTTGTAAACTGGCTGGGATTTCTGGGAGTTGTAGACCAAAACACCTGGGAACCCACAGGTTGAGAATCACTGTATTACGGTCTCAGATTAGGGTTGTGTTGTTGGGCTTGGCCTCATGTAAGCCGCCCCGAGTCCCCGTTGGGGAGATGGTAGTGGGGTACAAATAAAGTTTATTATTATTTATTTATTTATGTTTTACAAGTGAGTCATTTATTCAAAGTAATCTAATTTCTGTTGTTTGTGTTTAGGGCCCAGATTCTCATTATGGCACCAAAGGACTGAAGAAAGTCATCCACGAATCCCCTGCTTCAAGCAAAACCTGCTTTTTCTTTTTTAGTTCGCCGGGTAACAACAATGGTACATCGATAGAAGATGGACAGATACCAGAAATAATATTTTATACGTAATTTCCAGTAACTGAAATAAAGAAAGAGATCAACTGACTTTGATAAGAAAGGACCAATGGGAGAGGTGGAATGCTGTGAATCTTGTAAATACAATGATCTCAGATGTGCTTTCAAAACTGAAGTATTGTACGTGGAAGGTACTAAAAAAAAGTATTCACTTTTCCAGTTGGAGGATGCAGCCAAACTATTCTTTTCTGTACATAAATATTTACTTGATCACTTTAAATGTAATACCCTTGACTTGGAAGATGGAACAGAGCATTTGTCTTTTCCTCCCTGAAATATCCTTGCTGCAGATGGTATATCATCTGTGGATTAGAATAACTGTGTACTTGTAAACTGAACTTGCATTTCTTTTTTTAAAAAACAAAACACTAAATTTACAATGAAATTATGAAGACAAGCAGACTTAAGATGGATCCGAATTACATCTGTAATTGTACTTGATACAGTGTACATAAACCTAACCAGTTTTGTTGTGTACTGGAAAAAAATGTTGCTTGGAGAGCAGCTGTATGAAGCTATTCTTGAAATATAAAGTGAAGAGTGAAAGAAATATAACTGACTTCTGTGTGATATAGTGAAAAACTAATCTGAAATACTATAACTCAACTGGGTTTTTGTGAGTTTTCTGGGCTGTATGGCCATGTTCCCAAAGCATTCTCTTCTGAGGATGCCTGCCATAGATGCAGCTGAAATGTCAGGAGAGAATGCTTCGGGAACATGGCCATACAGCCTGGAAAACTCACAACAATCCAGTGATTCCAGCCATGAAAGCCGTCGACAATGCCTAACTAAACTAAAGAGCTTTTGAGGTTTATAGAGATTTTGAGGTGAGAGCCAAGATTTGAGGGCAGAGATTCAAAAAGCCCAAAGGACACATAATTTCCATTCTTGTGTTGCCAAAGGCTTTCATGGTCGAAATCACTTGGTTGCTGTGAAGCATTCTCTCCTGATGTTTCGCCCACATCTATGGCAAGCAACCTCAGAGGTTGTGAGGTCTGTTGGAAACTAGGCAAGTGGGGTTTATATATCCGTTAAATGTCCACATATATATCTCTGGAATCTCCCACCCTGGACATTCCATAGATATATAAACCCCACTTGCCTAATTTCCAACAGACTTAATAATCTCTGACGATGCTTGCCATAGATATAGGCGAAATGTCAGGAGGGAATGCTTCTGGAACATGGCCATACAGCCCAGAAAACTCACAGCAACCCATTCCCATCCTTATTTATATTTATCATGGCATACAGTTGCATTGTATGAAATGGAGATGAGCTCCACAACCCAGATTCGGACACAACTGGACTTAATGTCAGGCGAAAATCTTTACCTTTACCTTACAATTGCATTGTAGTATGAGGAGTATGGAAAAACATTAGTTTGGACTAATACTTACATTAACCTTTCTGTTAATTGGGGATTTTGATCCAAGTCCCAATGAATAATGGAACAACCACAATACCTGACAGCTTCTCCTAACCTGGACATTCCACAGATATATAAACCCCACTCGCATGAGCCTGGGACAACCACAATGCCAGGCAGCTTCTCCCTGTGCCTTAAAGCTGTGATGAGCTGGCTACGCATGAGCAGACTAAAGGTGAACCCAGCAAAAACTGAGATCCTTTGGCCCGGTCGACCTCTAGAACTGGCTAGCCCGCAGCTTACCTTCGTTGGTGAGCCCCTAGCTCTGTCCGCTACTGTGAAGAGCCTTGGTGTCATTTTGGATTCCCAGCTGACGATGGAAGCTCAGATCTCCGCCATTAGTAAGCAGGCTTTCTTCCATCTTCGCCAGGCGAGGCAGCTAGCACCTCACCTCCCGACAGGCTCTGGCAATGGTAATCCATGGCACAGTCACCTCGAGGGTGGATTACTGTAACGCATTGTATATTGGCACCCCTTCATTGGCGATCCGGAAGATTCAAGTAGTCCAAAATGCAGCCACCAGATTACTAATGCGGACACCACGATGGCTTCATCGCACGGAAAACTAGCTTTGCCTTATTGTGGTGCATCTACACCACGCCTGGGCAAACTTGGGCCTTTCAGGTGTTTTGGACTTCCATCAAAGACGGAGATCTTATGGCCGGGCCGCCCAGAACCACCTTTCTCGCTGCCCCCCTTTGAAGGGGAACCGCTGATTCCGTCCCCCTCAGTAAAGAGCCTTGGTGTTATCCTGGACTCCAAATTGTCGATGGAGGCCCAGGTTGCCTCCACGAGCACAAGGGCCGTCTTCCACCTCCGCCGAGCGAGACAATTGGCGCCCTATCTTCCGACGGGCGCTAGCTACAGTAATCCATGCCACGGTTACATCAAGGCTGGATTACTGTAACGCTTTGTATGTAGGTCTACCCCGGTCACTAACCCGCAGGCTTCAGATTGTGTAGAACGCGGCCGCCAGGCTTCTCACAGGAACATCGATGAGATGCGACATTACACCATCTCTGCAGCGCCTGCACTGGCTGCCGTTGAGTATAGAGCCTTACACAAGACCTTGACCTTGGCTTTCAAAGCCCTACGGGGCCGGGGCCCAACATACCTAAAAGATCGCTTGCTGATACCTGCTTACTCAAGGACCCCGCGGCCAGCAAACAAGAACCTTCTTCACATACCAGGCTTGAAAGAGGCCCACCTGGAGACCACGAGACGGAGATCGTTCTCCGCTGTGGCCCCCGTTCTTTGGAACTCGATGCCACCGGACCAGAGAGCCTCCCACGACCTGCCCCAGTTCCTGACCGCTCTGAAGACCTGGCTATTTAGGAAAGCCCATGGTTAATGCAGAACCAGGAACCCAAATACCGAGCCTGGCCCCTGCATTTCACCACTGAATATTTTAATCTAGTTTTAAATACTCTATTTTAATTGTGGAATTTGTTGTGTGTAAGTCGCCCGGAGCACTAACGTGGAGGGCGACTCAGAAATAATAAAGTCAGTCAGTCAGACTTCAACTCCCACAATTCCTCGCAGCCTCAGGCCCCTTCCTTTGGTGTATATTGGCACCCCTTCATCGGTGATCAGGAAGATTCAGGTAGTCCAAAATGCAGCCACCAGATTACTCATGCGGACACCACATAACTCCGATGTTGTAACATCTCCACTGGCCCCCAATTGAACATCGGGCCTCCTATAAGACTGGTCCTGACTTTCAAAGCCATCCACAGTCAGGGCTCTAGATACCTCAGGGATCGCCTCTCATACGCTCATCATTTGAGATCACCAAGACCAGCCCAGGAAAGTCTTCTACGTGTCCCGGGTCCCAAGGAAGCACGCCTTGAATCCACATGACATAGGGCCTTCCCAATCTCTTCCTCAACCCTGTGGAACTCTCTACCACCAGATATAAGAGCCATGCCCAATTTACGGTCATTCACACAAGCTCTTAAAACCTGGCTCTTTGTTAAAGCTTTGTAATTTGTAATCATTTAATGTACTGTACGTGCTGCTTTTATCTGTTATGTAAGTAGCTTAGAGCACTTTAGTGGGATTGATTGATTGATTGATATTGAATAATGGGTCATAATTGACATGGCTTAATTCCATGGAAAACTAGCATTGCCTTATTGTGGTGCATCTACACGCCTGGGCAAACTTGGGCCTTTCAGGTGTTTTGGACTTCAACTCCCACAATTCCTCGCAGCCTCAGGCCCCTTCCAAGGAAGGGGCCTGAGGCTGCGAGGAATTGTGGGAGTTGAAGTCCAAAACACCTGAAAGGCCCAAGTTTGCCCAGGACTGATCTACACGGTGGAATTAATGCAGCTTCAGTACACTTTAACTACCACGGCTCAATGCAATTGAATCATGGAAGTTGTCATTTTACGCAGTCTGCAGCCTTCTTTTGCCAAAAAGTGCAGGTCCTGAATCCCAGAATTTGGGGTGCATCTACACTAGAATTAAATGCAGTTTGACCCCCACTTTTGCTGCCATTGCTCAAGGCTTTGGATTCATGGGAGTGCTAGTTTTACAAGGTGGTGAGCCTTCTCACTCAAATAGCCAAAGCCCCTTCTACACAGCTGAATAAAACCCCACATTATCCGCTTTGAACCGGAATATATATGGCAGTGTGGACTCAGATAACCCGGTTCAAAGCAGAGATTGTGGATGATCTGGTTTGGCATTCTGGGTTCTGCGGCTGAATGGAAGGGAGCAGATTATTTTGCACTCAAAGGCGCGGCATTGTGGTTGGACACGCCCCCAAAGAAGCTGACCAATGACAGCACCGTATGCAAATAGCAAAGGCTGGCTGAGGTAAACGGGCCTATCACCTCGCGGGATCTCTTACATTGTCTCCCTCTATCCCTTCGATGCTTGGTTTGGTCCTTCCTGCTTTCCGTCGTTGCTCCTGTTCAGTGGTGGCGATGCCCCGGAAGGTCAGTCGTTGGCGGGAGGGAGGCAGGAAAGGAGGTCCCTGCGGCAGCTTGTCATCCTGCACCTTTTGCAGTGGAATCTGTCAGTGTCCCATTATCATCACTATAACCAAACACTGACTCTAAGTCAGGCCTGGGCCAATTTGGGCCCTCCTTTCTGGGTGTTTTGGACTGCAACTCCCACCATTCCTCACAGCCTCAGGCCCTTTCCTCCCCCCCTCAGCTGCTTAAGCTGCACTGCCATATAGACTTGGGGGGGGGGGGTATTTAGTCAGATACCAATTGTACAAGTTCTCCCACTTAAAAAGGTGAGGGAGGCCTGTCATTGACATCACAGGTAGGCCTCAACTATGAGAGACAACAGGAGGAAACCACATTGGCTGGTTTTTAATGAATTTATTTGCAAATTATGGTGGAAAATAAGTATTTGGTCCATAACCAGGGGCGGTCTAAGGTTATTTTATATGGTAAGCGAACATTACTTTGGCGCCCCCCTTTGTCTCCGCCCCCTGCCTGCCCAATTGCGTCACATGACGTGTTTACAGGCTTCTGCGCATTCCCAGAAGCTCCTGCAAGCGCTGAAGCCGAAGCCTGTAAACATGTCACGTCAGCACTCCGTCCATATTCGGCACGCAGGGGGCGGAGGCAAAGGGAGAGGCTAAGCCTCTCCCTTTGCCTCCGCCCCCTGCGTGCCGAATATGGACGGAGTGCTGACGTGACATGTTTACAGGCTTCGGCTTCAGCGCCTGCAGGAGCTTCTAGGCATGCACAGTGGCTCCGGAGCTCAACTTCAGCTCCGGAGCCACTGCGCATGCGTGAAAATCTCTGCACATGCTTAGAAGCTCCTGCAGGCCAGGCGCTGAAGCCGACGCAGCAGCAGGGAGGTTTGCTACGGCGGTGCGGCCGGTGTGGCGGCGCCCTTCCCAGAAGATGGCGCCCTAAGCAGCCGCTTACTTCGCGTATACGTCGGACCACCCCTGTCAATAACAAAAGTTCATCTCAATACTTTGTTATATATCATTTATTGCAGACTTGGGCAAACTTGGGCCCTCCCTCCAGGTATTTTGGACTCCAACCCCCACAATTTCTCACAGCCGGCTTCTTAGGAAAACTCTCAACAATAGGGAAAACAGACTCAAAACTATGATGAAATATCTTATACAAAATTAAGTATATTGTAGAGCTGCAAAGGTCTAATATAGTATTGTCATTATCCAAAATATCACAATAAATATTATTTATTTATTATTTATTTATTATTTGGACTTATTGTTTCCAATACAATAAAATCACACAGGTATTCTAAAAACATCATAAAACATAAAACATTCCTAAAAATCAATCGGTATAGCATAAAATATCTCAGTGGATCGGGTCGAGGCCGATCTGCAGAAGAGTACAGGAGCAGCACAACTAGGTGGCGAGGTAAGTGTTCAGATCAAGGGTGCTCATTAGGTAGCTCGGGAGCTACTAGTAGATCTTCGGCCGTCTTCCAGGTGATCTTCGGGCCTCACCAGCCGGATGGGGCGCTCCTGCCATGCACACACACACCCCCTGTGCGCACGCGCGCTCCTGCTGCTGGCTTCTCCTCTCGTGGTGCTTCTCTCGCCTGCGGGGCATTGCAGGAAGGGAAGCACGAGGCGAGGCCTCTGGAGGGAGCACCCTGCCTCTCTCGTCCAGAAGCAGCTGTGCAGCCTCCGTTGCTGGCAAGACAGGCAGGGTGGAGCGCTCCCTCTGGATGCCCCGCCTCGTGCTTTCTCCTTCCTGCAATGCCCCGCAGGCGGAAGAAGCACTGTGTGGGCGGAAAACAGCAGCAGGAGCATGCGCAGTGGCAGGAGCGCGCAGGGGCAGGTAGATCTTTTGGACTTGGTTGCTTTAAGAGTAGCTCGCATGCTGAAAAAGTGTGAGTACCCCTGGTCTATATAGGGTTGAGATCTGGAGACTGGCCAGGCCACTCCAGGACCGTGAAATGCTTCTTAGGAAAACTCTCAACAATAGGGAAAACAGACTCAAAACTATGATGAAATAGCTTATACAAAATTAAGTATATTGTAGAGTTGCAAAGTATAGTATTGTCATTATCCAAAATATCACAATAAATATTGATATAAATATAACAATATTACAGAGTGAAGGAATCAACCTCCCCAGGAAATAATATAGGCACTTGCAGTCCTAAGTTGCACCCAATATATGAATAAATCAATTTTTAAGAATCCATCAGTCTCACAGTGTTTTCGTAAACTGAATAGTTTTATTAAGGCTCGTGAGCTGTATATCACGCAGTAGATCAAAACGGAGTTTGTATTCTCTTTAACTGTAATCCAAATGAACGCTCAGGTTTTCTGCATTACGGAGTCTCTGAGTAGAGTGAGCGTCTGATGTTGGTAGTAAAGCAGAATTGATGCTTTTAGCAGAAGTGATGTCAGCGGAGAGTGATGCACAGCAAAGGTTTTAGAATAACTGGCCTTAGTATAGCTAGATAGCTTGCCAGAAATCATGCTAGCAGCCAGAGACGAGAGTAAGAGGGACGGCATAGAAATGTTGCCATTCAAGAACACTTTGCTCATAAGGCAATAAGAATTAATGCTGCGACACAGCTCTTAGCAAATAGAAATGTAATGCTGAACAGTGCTTTGTTTAATTGGGTAATGAAATGTGGTTTCATGAATGCCAGCCTATTGCAAGTTATGAAGATGGGCAGGGCCAGGGGTTTGCAGCCATTGAATGTATAAAACTTGAATGCTGGGTCTTGTTCGGAGCTCTGCCATGGCAGCCTTATGCTAGGCAGACTCCGTCAGCTGATGTAATCAATAAACCTTTGACTTCATTGCCGCAGCCGGTTGTTACGTCTTTCCTCATTCCTGTGCCCGCACGTTTACGCCGCCTGAGGTAAAAAGGTAACATTTGGGAGTTTTGGGACTCCGAGTTATTCTGCTTCAGTAGCTCTACTCCAAACATAAGCCACTGCTACACGCTGCAAGAATATAGTCCCCGCGAAAATGTGGATTATACCGGTCCTGACGTTCCAAAGATTTATCCACCCTGAATCTGGGTATCAATGAATCAGTAGCAGAGGTGCTTCAGGTCTAAAGGGCTGTAGAAATTAGCAATATACAAGGAACTGAGTATATAGCCACTCCAATAAAGTGCAACCACAGGTGTGTTCCATGCACTCAACCGAAGCCGATATCGCCAACGGGTAAAAATGGAGAGGATCCACCACGTTTCACTCAAAACTGAGCTTCCTCAGAGTGTTAGATAGTAAGGCTTCAATAATGGTTGATATCTAATGCTTCTTAGGAAGCCACTTCTTCGTTGCCCTGGTGGTGGTCTTGGGATCATAGTCATGCTGAAAGACCCAGGCATGCTTCATCTTCAGTGCTCTTGCTGATGGAAGGAATTCTGCACTCAAAACCTCACGCTACATGGCCCCATTCCTTCTTTCATGTATACGGATCAGTCGCCCTGGTCCCTTTGCAGAGAAACAGCCCCAAAGCCGTTGGCGCACCCGCACAGGGAACAAAATGAGCCATTTTAGTGAATAGGTACACAACAACCAACACGGTAGTGAAACCATGGGACACGGGTAAATCTGTGATGAAATTGGCCGAGATAACTTCCCACGGAAAGAAAAAAGGAAGAAAGAGATAGCGGAGGACAGAAAGGGAAAATAATGAAGACAAAGGAAAAGAAAAGCTGTGAGGAAGGAAGGAAGAAGAAAAAAGGGAAGAGAAGGAAAGAAAGGATGAATGAGTCGGAGAAAGGAGAAGGAAGGGAAAGAAGGGAGAAAAGGGGAAGAGAAAGGAAAGGATGAAATAAAGGAAAGAAGATGTAGAAAAGAAGACAAGAGGGAGGAGCTGTATGAGAGAAAGGGAGATTAAAAGGAAGATCCCCCTCTTGCCTCAGCGTTGCCATTGAGACATTGTGAGGTAGGCCTTCACAGCACTGGAGAAGGGAGAAAGCAAAGAAAGTAAGGGGGCTTTCTCTCCAGTTATATACACTAGTATTAAATACAGTGTGGGCAAGACAAATTTTGAGCCTGAAATTAGTGGTATGGCTTTGTAAAGCTTTTGTTCAATTGCCTTTTCGGAGTGTTAACACTGGTTATGTTTTTGCTTTAAGGGTAAGGCACAGCATAAGGACATAGCAAGCCCTTCTGTTCCTTCAGGCCCCGTGGCAAGCGACAAAAGTGGTTCTGTTACTATTGCTGTCCATGCCAAACCGGGATCTAAACAAAATGCTGTGACAGGTATGTTGGAAATATGCTGCACCAAGCGATATTTTTGAAATGCGGAAGTGTGTATGCTTGAAAATATGAGCTTATTTTCAGCAGAGACAGATAACTACGTTTTCAGAATTAGCAGCCTCTTGTTAAATTGAGTTTGTTTTTAAAAAATCAAATGATCTAGCCTGTTATTTAACCATTAACTCAGTAATTCTCAACCTGTGTGTCCCCTACAACTCCCAGAACTCCCAGCCAGTTTACCAACTGTTAGGATTTCTGGGAGTTGAATGCCAAAACATCTGGGGACCCACAGGTTGAAAATCACTGCTGACGAACTGGTTTTCATAGGTAGCCAAGAATGAGTGGACAAGCAGGGAGATGAAATAGATCTCTCTCGTTTTTGTTCACTATTTCTATTGCTTTCTTTGTTTGTTGCAGAGGAAAGGAAAGACTGTCATTCAGCTTTGTTTTGTGTGTAAAGGAGGATAGTGTGCATTTCCACGCTTCTTGCAGAAGAGGGGGCTTCTGCTCTGCGATCAGGTTAAACATGCAGACCACAGGTTTTTTGTAAAGCTAGTAAAACCGCAGTCTAATATGTTTGAGGGCTTATTTACAGAGCTAATCTAGTAATACGATTGCCAGTACTGGGTCCATATGTTACTCTCAGCTCATCCATCTCTATCCTTGAGTGATCAAAAAATGGGGGGAACTAAAGCTGTGCCCAGGAGAGATAAAGGCACTGCTTTTTGTATGATAGCATCCACATCACAAATGTATATTAAAACATTTGGTCCTTAAATTCATTATAAAGCTATAGAACGTGAACTACAATTAAAAAGTAATATAGTTTCAGCATAATGAGAAGACCTTTGCTTCAGACCAGAATGATCTTAACACTCTCAATCAGAACTGTGGAGCCCCCGGTGGTGCAATGGGTTATACCAGGAGTCCGGAACCTTTTTGACTCAGAAAGCCATGAAAGCAAAATATTTGGAAATTTATTTCAGTGAGAGCCATATATAATACATTTTAAGACTGAATTCAACTCAGTGTGAGTATATACGTACATACTATGAGAAAAGGATTCCCCCCGGCAGGGGACACTTCAGACCTGGCTCTGCAAAAGGCATGCTCAGGACTCTGGGAAGGAAGAGAAGACGGAAGGAAGGGGGAAGGAAAGAAAGAAAGAAAGGGGGAAGGGGGAGGGAGGAAAGAAAAGAAGAACGAACTATGGAAAAGGAAGAAAGGAAAAGCAGGAGAGAGACAAGGAGGGGAAAAGAAAGGAGGAAATGGAAAAGGAGGAAAAAAGGGTGGGGAAAAGAAAGGAAGGAGTGAGAAAAAAGTAAAATAATGAAAAGAAGAAAAGAAAGGGAAGTGAAAAGAAAGGAAGGAGAAGAAAAGGAAGACTTGGGGATAAAGAATAGAAGGGGAAGGAAGGAAGAGGGAGGGAGAATGGAGGAAAGAAGGAAGGGGAGAGGGAGGGAAAAAAGGAGCGAAGGAAAGGGTGAAGGAGGAGAAAGAAAAGGAAGAGGAAGGAAGAGGGAGAATGGAGGAAAGAAGGAAGGGGAGAGGGAAGGAAAAGGAAGGAGAGAAGGAAAGGGTGAAGGGAAGGAAGGAAGAAGGAAGGAAGGCTGAGAATGGAGGAAAGAAGGAAGGGGAGAGGGGTGCTCTGGAGAGCCAGGTGCAATTATGAAAAGAGCCACATCTGGCTCCCGAGCCATAGGTTCCCTACCTCTGCTCTAGAGAGATGTTACTAGAGCATGCACTTGAAGTTATCAGAGCGTGATAAGAAAACGAAGCCAGATTTCAGATGTTATGGTTCCAAACTATAAACACCTTTAAAAGTTCCAGTTGCTTGAGTTTCAGTCAGATGAGAGTCTTTATGACTTGAGTTTAACAAAAAGCCTCAGGCGTACCTCATATGTATATAGTTCTAAAACATTTGTTACAGATCTGAGTGCAGAGGCCGTGGGCATAGCCATTGCTGCACCTCCGTCGGACGGAGAAGCCAACGCAGAGCTGTGTCGCTACCTCTCAAAGGTCCTTGAAGTGAAGAAGAGCCAGGTTGTATTAGAGAAGGTACAGTGTTGATAGTGTGGTTTGTTGGTAAACTTTGTCATACATTTTTGAGATTTTTTCCCCTGTCAATCAATGGAAAGGGTCAATTCGACACATTCCAATATACCAGTATGAGTAGTAGTAATATACATTTTAACCCAGATGTATTTAATTAGAAGTAGAAGATTCTTATTCATTTCTCTTACAGATAGTTTTTATATTTAATTTGATTGATTGATTGATTGGACTTGATTTTTTTTTCACTCTTCTCCCAATATGAGGCCCCAATTCCTGTCTAACCTTGGGAATGGAAGGAGAGTTAATCTCAGTCTCCTTCTACACTGCCATATAATCCAGATTATCAAAGCAGGTAATCCACAATATCTGACAGAAGAAAGGCAAAGCAATTGGTTCACTGTTTACAAAGTTCAGTTGGTGCTAGACTTTTCATATGTTTTAATTGTTCGAAAGACTATTTTAGCTGATATGTATATGTTTTTTACAGTTTTATAATATTGTGTTTTATTGTTATTGTTATTGTCTGAATCTGGCATTTAATTATTTCCATAGTTTGTAAACTGCCCTGAGACCCCCTTCAAGGGTGAGAAGGGTGGGGTATAAACACAGTAAATAAATTAATTAATAAATGTTTTGAACTGGATTATATGAGTCTACACTGCCATATAATCCAGTTCAGATAATCTGGATTTTATATGGAAGTGTAGATGGGGCCTCAGTTAGTCAGAGGAGCAGAGTCTGCCTTAAGGTCACCTTTTATGAACATACTGTAGGTATGTTACCTTGTGTCAATTTTCTAATCACTATAACATAAAGTGTGATCCAGTTACAGTACTGCCTATGCTGCCAATTGGATCGAGGTGGATCAGCGCTGCTCGTCGTATTGGACCTCACGGCAGCTTTTAATACAGTAGACCACGCATTGTTAATCCACCGCCTAGCCGTGACAGGGGTTAGGGGGACTGCTCTTACATGGGTGTCTTTTTTCTCCTAGATCGGGGACACCGAGTGGAGAGGGGAGGTATGGTTTCCAAGAGGCTCCCCCTAAATTGCGGGGTCCCGCAGGGAGCCATTCTCTCCCCTTTATTATTTAACGTCTATATGCGGCCTCTTGACAAATTGGTGCGGACCTTTGGTCTGGACTGCTGGTGCTGAGGATGGACGGCTGGCCGTACTCTGTACCCGATTGTTTCCAACAATGCCTTGAAGCTGTGACTGGTTGGCTACAAGCCAGTCGGTTGAGAGTGAATCCATCGAAAACGGAGATCCTTTGGCTGGGTCACCCGGATGGGTGTAGGCTTCAGCTGCCTACTCTGGGTGGCGAGGCATTATGCCCGTTGTCTTTAGTAAAGAGTCTGGGTGTCCAGTTGGACCTGCTGCTTACAATGAAGGCTCAGGTCTCGGCTGTCAGCAGATCTGCCTTTTTCCACCTGCGACAGGCTAGGCAGCTGGCACCCTACCTCAGGCAACAGTCATCTCAAGGCTAGACTACTGTAACGCCCTTTACATTGGTCTTCCTTTGTCGGTCATCCGGAGGCTTAAACTAGTGCAGAACGCTGCAGCGAGACTCTTGGCTGGAGTGCCGGCCAGGACTCTCATCACTCCAAGCCTGCAGCGCCTGCACTGGTTGCCAATTGAGCACCGGATCATCTTCAAAGTGTTGGTTTTGACCTTTAAGGCCTTGCATGGTCCGTGGCCGGTGTACTTGATGGACCGTCTACTCCCATATGTTCCGCAGAGATCCCTTCGCTTTGAGGATCACTCCTGAATATTCCTTCCATACGAACTTTTCACCTGTCATCAACTAGACAGAGGGCCTTCTCTGTGGTGCCTCCGAGCCTGTGGAACACCTTGCTGGCCGAAGTCCGAGCAATCAATGAGCTGCTGGCCTTCCGGAAAACCTGTAAAACAGCTCTTTTCCGACAGGCATTTAATCTTTAGCCACCCCCTGGTTCTGGATAATAACACTGTTTTAATATTTGGACATTTTTTTGTTTTAGGTCGATGTATTGTAAACCGCCCTGAGCCTAATGGAAAGGACGGTATACAAATCGAAATAATAAATAAATATGTCACAAATAATATGCTTTCAGAAATACCAATTATTAGGACACCTTGATAGGAAAAATCCTCTTCTCTCTTGAAACAGGGTGGCAGATCTCGAGAAAAAACAGTCAAGATTCTGGCACCACTGACGGCTGAGGAAGTTTTACAGAAACTGAGAAAAGAAGTTGCCGGTTGAAGCAAAAAAATGAGAGAAGTCTTAGCAAACTTGTTTACCGGGAGTAAAGAAAAATGAGGGTGTTACACGGGAATACGGAAAAAAAAATATGGCAGAAAACCTGTATTTCTGTAGACAGCTGCAAAGACTGATTTTATGCACCACTAAAGATGTGGGTTCCAGCATATTGCAAAACAAGGTATAAATGCCATAATGACATTTAAGAATATCTTCAAGAGATTGAGACTCAAAGGATACTTTTATCTGTAGAAATAAAAATGGCTTCATATACTGTATTTTTTCCTAACTACTCCAGTCCAGCAACCTCTCTTTCATTGCAGGTTTTCCTGGCAATGTGCATATTTTGCAATTTATTTATTTATTTCCACCATTTCTACCCCGCTTCTTCTCAACCCCCGAGGGGGGACTCAGAGCGGCCTAACAACAGCAACAATTCAATGCCAAAAACACAGTATACATATAATAGAAAACCAAAAACAGTCAAAATTAAAATGCATTAAAATACTGTTATCATTAAAATACATTAAAATACAATTAGCATTAAAATAGCATTTTGCAAGGGCCTTTGTCATATCCCAACTGCTGTTCCGCAGCACACTAGTGTTCCGTGAGAGATCAGCTGGTGTGCTGCGGAAAAACCTCTCTTCCCCCCTTTCTTCCTGGTATTCCCTGGGGGTGCCTTCCCCTCGTGTGGGAGGCCGTTCCTTCCTCCCTTCCTTCTTCCTTCCTTTCTTCCGGCCTCTCCTTCCTGCCTGGCTCACCGGCGTTGTTGACCAGGACCCTTTCCAGGGGCGGCCCCACGCCTTCTTCGCTCTCGCCCTCCATTTGCTGGTGGGCTTCCCGGGCAGCGTGGAGGAGGCTTTGGGCGGTGTGGGGCTGGGCCAGGTCTGCGGGGAGGGCATGCGGGCGGAGGCACAGCCAGTCCCGGCGGAGCAGCGCCTCCACCTCCTGCAGCGGGCCCTCTGCCCGGCCCGAGAAGAGCAGCGCCGAGCCCAGGGAGAGGAGCACGGCCAGGCGGAGGCACACGGCCCGGCCCAGGCCCCGCGACACCCCCGTCACCACACACAGGTTCTGGTCCGAGCCATGTGCCTCTATCGCCCCCGAGAAGCCAGGCAGGCAGGAGGGAAAGAAGGAAGAGGGAGGGGCCTGGGCTGAAAGGGGGTGGAGACCACGCCCCAAATGACCAGGTGTGCCGCGGCTCAAAAAAGGTTGGGAAACACTGCCTTATAACCAGGAACCCAACTTGCCTTGCTATTTAGAACAGATATGGGCTTTTATGATTCCTTACAGCATTTGCCCTTCAACAGAGTGCACTTTTGCTGCTTCTAATGCTTCCGACAGCTCAAGAGTCCCAAGTATATTCCGGGTCTTAGCAGCGCAAGATGCTCAAGGGGGAATGGTAAGCAAAGCTGCCAGAAGGCTTTTCTTTCCCAAAGGCTACTCCTTGATGGTCCTTAATGCACAAACAAGAACAGCATCATCCTGACCCTGATAACTTGCAACTCTTTCATTTTCCTCTAGAAATCCATTACTGTGCCTGCTGCTCAGTGAAAGGCATCAGCAGTTGTGTATCGCATGGGGCTTGTTCGGTACATTTGATTCAGCTACTTTCTACATTTAATCGGGAGGCTCCACTGTAGGCATTATCACCTTGCTGCTCAAATTGGGTTACTACCTTAGTGAAGCTAATTTCAAGCTCAAGAGTGCATTAAAAAGTCTAGACTCTGCTCTTGCAAACTATTATTTCTGCAGACTGAGATGATTCAGCCACATGTAATTTTGGCTGAGCCTTTTCCAGATTTTCAAAGAGAGGTTACTTTTTTTTCAAATGGCTGTGGTTAGTTAACACTGCCATCTTGCATCTTTCCTTTTGGGAGGAAGGGGCAACAGTGTGTAAGGCCCTTACCTGGCCTGAGTTCAAATGACGCTCATCATTCAAACCAATAAGTTTACCAAGCTACTCCTAGTTCCTACCGCGGTTGCTCAACGGGTTAAACCCTTCTGCCACTGAACTGCTGAACTGAAAGTTGGCTGAATTTCTGATCAGAAAGTTGGCAGATCGCATTCGCGAGATGGGGTGAGCTCCCATCTGGAAGCTCCAGCTCCTGTCAACCTAGTAATTTGAAAACATGCTAATGTGAGTAGATAAATAGGTTCCGCTTTGGCAGGAAAAGGCAAAGTGACGCTCCAAGCAAGCTTGCCGGCCACACAACCAGGAAGTAACAACGCAGGCTCCTTGGTTTGAAAATGGAGGGAAAAAAGCACCTCCTCAGAGCCAGAGATTAGTACTGCCTCCAGAAGCCAGAAATGAAATGAGAAGCCTCTGCCTTTGTTTGTGCTTGTCTGTCCCATTGTATATTGTTGTAAAGACATATACATTGAATGTTTGCCTATATATGTTCATGCTCTAATCCCCTAGGGCAGTGTTTCCCAACCAGTGTGCCATGGCACACTAGTGTGCCGTGAGCAATCATCAGCTGTGCCGTGGGAAATCAGCACTCTTCCCCCTCCTAGCAGCTCTTTCTCCCTCTTTCCCTCCCCAAAGATCCCCCCTGAGGCAAAGGAAGGTCTCCGCCGAATGCCAGGGCTAGGAGCCTCTCCGCTTGGAAAGGTATTGGTTTTTTAAACTATTTTACTGGATTTTTCGAGAGTCCCCCCCCCAAGGAACTGTTGATAACAGCTTCATGACATTCATAGTTAGCTGGAAGCAAGTTTCACTCAGGGTGAAATTTCACAAGGGTCTGGAGAACAAGCCCTATGAGGAGCGGCTTGAAGAGCTGGCCATGTTTAGCCCGAAGAAGAGAAGGCTGAGAGAAGACATGATAGCCATGTATAAGTATGTGAGAGGAAGTCATATATATGTTGTGTTCATCGAAACAGGCCCAGGTTTCACGCTGAGTGTATAAATACATTTAAAAACATATTAACGATATGTATTACTGTGTTAGAGTGTCATTTTGTGTCATTTTGGTTGGTGGTGTGCCCCAGGATTTTATAAATGTAAAAAATGTGCCGCGGCTCAAAAAAGGTTGAAAAACACTGCCTTAGGGTGATGGGCAGAATATAAACAAAGTGTATTATTATTATTACCACCTAGCGGGCCACTGCTTAAATCAGCATGTTTGGCAATGAAGTAAAAAGTCCCTTAATGCTCCAACTGTATTACACATTGGCTCAACATTCAGTCATTGATTCAATAAATCTGTTCTAGTTGGGATTACCAACATACTTTATAGTCCAGTACTTCCTCAGTGGAGTTCCTCATCCCACGACAGCCCTTTTTTTAAAAAAAAAAACAAAAAAATATCTGTGGCTGCTTTTCAAAGCACTTCCTTATTTTATCGAACTTGTAATTCCAACAATATTGTGGTATTTGCTGTTAGCAATTTGTATTTTGTTTTACCTAATTTAATTTAAAATATTGTTCACACTGAAAATGCCTTTTATAAACTGGCACAAGAATTTACTGTCTTATTGCAAAGCTCAAGAAGAAGAAAAGGTCTCAGAAGTATTTTAAGGAAAGAAAGGGGAGGACTCACTATTAAACGATCCCTAAAATGGCCTTTCTATGATAAAAATTGATTTTTGCAGTGAAAAAATTACATCTTCAGTCTTAAATCACTGTCTGGAGCAGTGTTTCTAACCTTTCTAATGCCCTGACCCTTTGATACAGTTACTGTATGACCCCCAACCATAACATTATTTTCGTTGCTACTTCATAGCTGTAATTTTGCTATCTGAAATACAGAATATGATTTCATCCACTCAACCAAATTTGGCACAAACACCCAATGTGGGGTTGGAATGGGGGTTGATTTTGTCATTTGGGAGTTGTAGTTGCAGGCATTTATAGTTAACCGGGAATGTGGTGCAGCTGGCTGTCAGCTGCATAAGATCTCTACTGACCAGAAGGTCATGAGTTCAAGGCCTGCCTGGGTCGAGGAGGGCTCTTAACCTATTGTGTAGCTTGTTGTTGACCTTTGCAACCCGAAAGACAGTTTCATCTGTCAAGTAGGAAATTAAGGTACCACATAGTGGGGAGGCTAAATTGAACTGAACTGAACTTTATTATTTATGAGTCGCCCTCCACGTTTGTGCTCCGGGCGACTTACACAACTAGCGATTAAAATATTTAAAATATTAAAATATTAAATGGTTAAAATACTAAAATATCAGACTCGGTAAACTCCGAGTCACTGGTTCCGTGTTATGCGTAGGCTTTCCTGAATAGCCATGTCTTAAGTGCCGCCAAGAACTGGGTCAGGTCGAGGGAGGTCTTTGGTCTGGCGGCAGAGAGTTCCACAGGACGGGGGCCGCAACAGAGAAGGATCTCTGTCTCGTGGACTCCAAATGAGCCTCTCTCGGACACGGGACACAGAGGAGGTTCTCGTTTGCTGGCCGTGGTGCTCTTGGGTGGGCAGGTAGGATCAAGCGGTCTTTTAAGTATGAAGGGCCCTGGCCCTGCAGGGCCTTGAAAGTCAAGGTCAGGGTCTTATAGAGGACTCTGTATTCGACCGGCAGCCAGTGCAAACGCTGCAAGGATGGTGTGATGTGGCATCTCATTGGTGTTTTTGTGAGGAGCCTGGCGACAGCGTTCTACACAATCTGGATCTTGCGGGTTAGTGACCGAGGCAGACCCACATATAAGGCGTTGCAGTAATCCAGCCTTGATGAAACCGTGGCGTGGATTACTGTAGCTAACGCCTCCGTTGGAAGGTAGGGCGCCTCCATCTGGGCCTCCATCGACATCTTAGAGTCTAGGATGGCACCGAGGCTCTTCACCGAGGGGGATGGGGTCAGTGGTTCCCCTTCGAAGGGGGGCAATGAGTAGACTGGTTCGAATGGACGGCCCGGCCATAAGATCTCCGTCTTTGCTGGGTTTATTTTCAGTTTATGGGCCCGGAGCCATCTCGTCACTGCTTCTAGGCATTGGGTGAAATTTTTCGGCACCGAGGTTACTCCGGGTTCCAACTGTAAGAGGAGCTGAGTGTCATCGGCATACTGGTAGCATCCTAGTCCAAAGCTCCGGGCTAGACCAGCGAGAGGCCGGACATAGATGTTGAACAGTATTGGTGACAGTATGGCACCTTGGGGTACTCCGCATTCAAGGAAAGATTTCCCAGATGTTTGGCCCAGCCATTCTACTCGCTGGCTACGTCCACACAGGAACAAGTTGAACCAGGTTAGGGCTGATCCTTGGATCCCTATGGCGGCGAGTTGTTGTATCAGTAGATCGTGGTCTACCGTGTCAAATGCGGCGGTGAGATCCAGCAGCACCAGAACTACTGAGCCTCCCTTGTCTAGTTGACGGCGGATGTCATCTGAGATGGCCACTAGGACAGTCTCGGTCCCGTGCCCGGGGCGGAAACCTGATTGAAAAGGGTCCAGGCCATCTGAGTCCTCAAGGAAGTTTTGGAGCTGAGTCGCTACCACACGTTCAATCAGCTTACTGAGGAACGGGAGGTTTGAAACCGGGCAGTAGTTAGCTGGCGTCGCAGGGTCCAGGCTGAGTTTTTTCAGGAGGAGGCGGACCATGGCTTCTTTTAGAGCGTCCGGGAAGACTCCCTGCTCCAGGGAGTTGTTTATTATGTGCGTCAGAGGAACCAGAAGCTCCTCTGAGCAGTCCTTAACCAGATGGGAAGGGCAAGGGTCTGTGGAGCAGGTAGTTGTCCGCGCTGCGGAGAGGATTTTATTAACTGCCTCCAGAACCAGCGTATTGAAATGGTCGAGTATCTGGTTGATTGGAGTATGTATTTCTTCTTCTCTCTTGCTCACGGCCTCGGACATAAATGGTAGGTCTTGCCAGAGAGCGGTGATCTTCTCTATGAAGAATTTCTGGAATTCCTCTGCTGAGACGGCTGGAGTGTCCATGGTTCTTGGTTGTGGGTTGTACTGACCAAGCTGCGGACCTGAAGATCTGGGCAGGGTGTGATCTCGCAGCTGTTATTTGGGAGGTGTTGTAAGCTTTCTTGGCCTTTTTTGTAGCCAGCTCGTATGTCTTGCGAATGTTTCTGAAGGCTAATCTCGATGCCTGGCTAGGTTTCCGCCGCCAGGCGCTTTCCAGCTGTTTTCGCTTGCGCTTCAGCAGCCGCAGTTCTTCGGTGAACCATGGCGAGCGGAATCTGCATGGCCGGAGGAGACGTTTAGGGGCTATCTGGTCAAGGGCCGTGGACCGTTTAACTGATTTACGAGGCCATAAAAAGATCTCCAGGAAACACGCAGAGGAATGAAGGAGTGCGACAGCTCCCTCTGGTGGCCAGATGTCAAATTGCCTCTGTCTTGTGTGTTTGTGTGTCTAAATGTAATGTGTACATTGTAATCTGCCCTGAGTCCCCTGAGACTCAGAAGGGCGGAATATTAAATAAATAAATAAATTAACCTACAATCAAAGAGCATTTATTGTTAACCTACAATCAAAGAGCATTCTGAACTCCACCAATAATGGGATTGAACCAAACTTGGAACACAGAACTCCTGTGACTTAACAGAAAATACTAGAAGGATTTGGTGGGTATTGACCTTGAGTTTTGGAGTTGCAGTTCACCTACATCTATAGAGCATTGTGGACTCAAACAATGATCGATCTGGACCAAACTTGGCATGAATACTCAATATGCCCAAATGTGAACACTGGTGAACGTTGCAGAAAATAGACCTTGGCATTTGGGAGTTGTAGTTACTAGGATGTATAGTTCACCTACAATCAAAAGAGCATTCTGAACCCCACCAATGATAGAATTGGGCCAGGCTTCCCACACAGAACCCCCATGTCTTGAAGGGACTCACTAGCACAAGCCTCTCTCCATCCTCGCATGCTCTCCCTCGCCCACGTATGCGCAGCACGCTGCCATGCGCCAAGCACGCTTGCTCTCCCCTTGGAGTCTCAGAAACAACCCTCCCCCAATCACAGCAGAGGAGGGCTTTTGGTGGGAGGATTCGGGGTCTGTTTCCAAAAAGAAAGAGAAGGGCAGGCGGAGAGATCTTCAGCCTTCTCTGCCAAAGGGGTTCCAAAGACCATCTGAAATAAAGGTTTTCTGATGGTCTTTAGCAACCCCTCTGAAACCCCCTTGCGACCCCCAGGTTGAGAAACGCTGGTCTGGGGACTAGAGGAGCCCTGGAGAATAGGCATTCCTCTAATTGGCAATTAGGAGCTGATGGGAATGGTTCTGTTTTGGGCAATTTCCAGAGGCCCATTGCTGGTTGCTGCTTGTTGTAGCTTTATAGTCCTTTGCTGCATTGCTCTTGAAGACAACAAGTTCTCAGTGCGCAGTGGCAGTGTTGTTTAGATTGCGTGTAAGCAGTGGGGAAAACCACCTACTCCACAGCACAAACGTCGTGTAACATAAGCGGATGTTGAGGTGGTGTTTTTGCCTGTGCAGAGACCATCTCTGTTTAAGACAGCCTTCTAAATAAGCCTTCAAAAATGACTAGCCTGCAGTTTTGTTTTATTTTATTTTACTATGCTAAAAGATTCAAGGCCACCGTGGAAGTAGGACATATCCTTCAGGGCTTGTATTTCTTGAGCCTGACGAGAAGAGCAAGGTAGCTGTTTTGAGTCCCCTATAGAGACAGATATTTAGAGCAGCGAGATATGTGAACGTTTCCGTACCCTTAAAAAAACAGGCCATGAAAACCCTGCTGAGTTTAAATTAGGTTTTACAGAATTCTCCACCACTCGGTGTTCTCTGAGCTTATTGCAGTCCTGGCTGCCTCATTGGAAGTAATTTTACAGCATTTGCGAGATGTCGCTGTGTCTGTGTCCTACCAAGGGGATTGTCACAAAGTACATGATCAGAGCACATTTAAGCATCTCCTGACAGCTGAAATACTTGTGTCAGAACAAGAAAGAGGGAATCTGTGATGGAGATAATGTTATCCTTGAGTTCCATTGCCAGTGAAGATGTTCATGTGTACACCTTCCCCTTATTTTAGTAAGCAGTAACTTTAACTGCTTCCTTTTGGTAAACTGGAAATGTTCAATTGTCGAAGATTAGATAGGTTTTTTTGGCATACGCTCTAAGCCCATTTTCACAGGCATGATGAATTTAAAGTCCTAGTTCTTGAACGGATCACACCTCAACCACACCAGGATATTAAACTAACTTTGCGCAAACAAGAATGTTTCTGGATAACGAATCTCAGAATAGAAACACCCTATGGGTTGAATGACCGTTTATCAATCAGTGAAATTCTATTGTGAGGAACACCTGATTAAGCTCTACTAGATTTAAACCGGCTTTTTCCCATCTGTATTGTCTGATGCATTGGATACGAGTGGCTGCGTCCACTGAAATAATGATGATTATGTTGATGATGACATGTTGGTATGTATTACTATTTTTCCACCTTTTGTTTTTGGGAACATGTTCTCCATTGTGGGTTTTGTAATATTGCATATTATGGAAAAGATTGTAAGCTGTTATATATTTTTTATTATCAAAACCGGACCAGTGGAATAATATAGTGTGTGGATACATATAGACTATCAGGTCCTGAGGAAGCCAACTATATCGGCAAAACGGCAGGGCCTTTTGTGTTGACCGTCGACCTGCATATTCGCAATGTACTCTGGATTATTGGAATTATTGTTTCATTTAGACTGATTATACAAAGATTTTGAGTTATATTGCGACATTCAGATGGAAATCCTTTGTGAAGATTTAAATCCACTTAATTCCACTTAAAATATTGATGCACAAAAATTATGAAAGAATAAATATACATTATTGCTGAAGAATATTGGATTCCCCCCCCCCCTTGCGTTTTTCCCCTCACTGTAAACTGGAAATGTTCTGCAAATCGTCTCTCTCTGTTTATCTAGATATATCTCCTTGAGGATCCTAAGTAACAACTGTGTCTTACCAGAAACAGCACTCGAGCTGGAGGTGGGAACCCTTGTGGAGTCACAATGACTTGTCCAGAATCCTTCTGAACATACACCAGAGGCCCCACCTGATACTAGTAATCTGCAGCCCCTGTCACAGACACGACTAAAGATCCTTTCCTGGAATATAGCAGGCACGGGGCTTTTTTCCTCCCCAGAGAATATGGACTTCCTGAAAGGTTTTGATATTTTGGCACTGCAGGAAACCTGGTTATCAGAGAAGTCCAAGCCAATACAACTTCCTGGATTTGTGAGTTGGCATAAAGAAGCCAAGAGTCACTGTAAATATGGAAGGGCCTCGGGTGGGCTGACAACTTTTGTTAGGGTGGAATTGGGCTGGAGGACCATACAACTATATGAGGGTTTAGACAATTCACATGTGCTGGTACTTATGATGGGAAAGCAAGATAATATGATTGTCATAATCAATGTGTATATACCTCCAGTTTCATCGGCCCATTATAGACAAGAAATGTGGGTCCAGTTAGAAATTATAATTTTAGATATCCAACAGTAACATCCTTTGGCGACAATCATTCTACTAGGAGACTTTAACACAAGTATATAGGGCCATCCCCAGAGAATCTAGCTAAAGCCATTGGCCTTCCTTTAACTTTCATTGAGCACCTAGCAGGATGGCGATCTAGAGACACTTAAGTCCAGTGCTGCAGGTCAAAAATTTATGCTTAGCAAATTTAACCTACAAATCTTAATGGGCAAGAAAGAAGCTTTTAGATACCCCCTAACATTCCATGGTGCCGGGTCGGGAAGTTCCTTGGATTACATTTGTGTGTCTGCTGAGGGGCCACATTTACTGTCCTCCTTAGAAGTCTTCGACAATCCAGACAGTGATCACCAACCTCTAGGGACAAGCTTAAGTGCCATATCGGATTTAAGGCCAATCCAGCCTATAGCAGGTTGGTTAACGAAGCATATAGAGCCCCAAATCCACAGGCGTATTAGATGGAACAGGGCCGACATGGGAGAAATAAACCGTTCTCAACACTAATGAATGTCTGTCCTGGGCGTCAATTATACTATCACTACAATTAGCCTGAGAAGCCTATGACAATATCTGTGCCCGTCTAAAAAATCATCTAACCACAACTGATAAAAAGGCCATCTTGAAGAAGGGCAAAGATTGGTTTGATGAGGAATGTCGATCTAATAAGAAGGCTCTGAGAGTCTTTCTCAGGAAAATGAGGAAAGACAGGGTCCACCGCAAACCAGAGTTTAATGCTGAGTTTAAGGAGGAAATATAAAGTAGTTATAAAGTGGGGGAAAAGATTATATGCAGCCTCAGTTTGGCGGGATCTGGAAATAGCAGCAAAGGGAAACAATGCAACTATATATCTCCTACATTTCTTCTGAATGGGACTCAAAGTGGAATATTGTTGGAATGTTTTTCCCCCAAGTGCTGATTGAAGTACTAAAATAAGCGAATGAGAAAGAGCGCAATACCGGTTAAGACCCCATGGCCTCAATACATATGGACAGACAGTTTGTGGGATGGAAGATCCTATTAGAGTGATTTGGAGAATGTAAGCATCTAATCCCTTCTGTACACCCAAAGGGACATCTGTCTCTTGGGGATTGAAATCTGATCAGTCATCCAGTAAAAGGGTGTATATTCAATCTGCAGGTTGAAGGAAGAAGACAAGAAACATGTAAGGGGATTCCTGATTCAGATCTCATCTCGCTGCCCAAAAACATCACTGGAGATCTTTATGCTGAAAAGCCCCCTTTTTTTGGACAACCTACCAACTACTTCAGCCTGCATAGCCGTTGCTGCCATTGCCAGCCTGTGTTGGTGGGATTCTGGAAATAGTTCAAGAAAGGAGCTTTCCCAAGATTAGATTATCTGTGAAACATTTGAAACGTCATATATAAAATTAGTTATTCTAGAACAGGCCTGGGCAAACTTCGGCCCTCCAGGTGTTTTGGACTACAACTCCCACAATTCCTAACAGCCGGTAGGCTGTTAGGAATCGTGGGAGTTGTAGTCCAAAACACCTGGAGGGCCGAAGTTTACCCGGAATTGTGGGAGTTGTAGTCCAAAACACCTGGAGGGCCAAAGTTTGCCCAGGCCTGTTCTAGACTTCAGAATCATGGAGTCTGTGAGAAAGCTCTGATCCTTCTGAACCCTTGCGCTGGCTGAACTGCTGACCTGAAGGTCAGCAGTTCAAACCCGCAAAATGGGGTGAGCTCCCATCTGTCAGCTCCAGTTTCCCATGCAGGGACATGAGAGAAGCTTCCCACAGGATGCTAACACATCCAGGCATCCCCTGGGCAACATCCTTGCAGACAGCCAATTCTCCCACACCAGAAGCGACTTGCAGTTTCTCAAGTCGCTTCTGACATGTTAAAAAAAATTCCCAAGGACCTTTAAGACAAACACCAGGCAATCCGGACTGGGTTTGGTGCCAAGATAAATTGCTTCTAGCTCTCATCAATCATTTTGGCATGAAAATGGGTTTTTGTTTGTCTTAATTTGCCTTATTACTCATGCCACTTCCTTAAAATGTATTGTTGCCTACCACTCCTGGCTGAGATTGCTGTGTGCCCCTTATTTGAGGGCCAGAAAGCTTTTCCTTTTGGCAAGTGTACCTTCTTATAAGGAGCATTCCCTGTGTGAGAGATGGAAATCCTTTCCTCCTATAGACTGAATGAAATTGCCAAAATCCTATATGCTTTTAGATGCGGGCCCTTCTGATTGGATCATGTGTTAATTTTACAGATAAACATTTATTTATGTATTTATGAATGGCTAAGTAAATTGAGGAACAAGAGACCCAATTGCCAACATCCGCTGGATAATGGAGGAAGGCAGGGAGTTTCAGAAAACAACTATTTTCATTTTATGGACTATTCTAACGCCTTTGACTATGTATCAGGGCTGCCCAGGAAGTCGATCGCGATCGACCAGTTGATCCCGGGACTGAAGGAGGTCGATCCCAGCCGGATGGGGCACTTCTCAGAGGGGGGCGAAGCCAGGCCGTGCCAAGCCCCGCCCCCTCCCCGGCTTCGGCACTCCCAGCAGCTTCTCCAGGCTTGAGGAGGGCAGGACCAAGCCAGTCTTGTGCTAGCTATGCCGCCACTGGCTTGGCATTGCCCTCAAGCCTGGAGAAGCTGCTGGGAGCTCCAAAGCCAGCGGGGAGGGGGCGGGGCTTGGCGCGGCCAGCTCCGCCCCCTCTGGCTTCCGCTCTACCAGCAGCTTCTCCAGGCTTGAGGATGGCAATGGTAGAGCTGAAGCCAGAGGGGGCGGAGCCAGGCCACCCCAATCTCCGCCCCCTCCCCTCTCCAGCCTTGAGGAGGTAGGTAGAGCTTTCTGACTTTGTTTTATTATAAGTAGCTCGCATGCTGAAAAAGTGTGGGCACCCCTTTGTAGATCATAATAAACTGTGGCAAGTTCTTGGTGGTATGGGGATACCAAGCCACCTTGTCTGTCTCCTGAGGAATCTGTATAACGATCAAGTAGCAACAGTAAGAACAGACCATGGAACAACAGACTGGTTCAAGATTGGGAAAGGAGTATGGCAGGGCTGTATACTCTCTCCCTACCTATTCAACATGTATGCAGAACACATCATGCGACATGCGGGTTTGATGAATCCAAGGCTGGAGTTAAAATGGCTGGAAAAGACATTAACAACCTTACATATACGGATGATACCACTATGATGGCTGAAAGCAAGGAGGAGCTGAGGAGCCTGATATCCAAAGTGAAAGAAAGTGCAAAAGCTGGGTTGCAGTTAAACATACTGTATAAAAAACAAGATGGCAACCAGACGGATTGATAACTGGCAAAAAGAGGGAGAATACATGGAGACAGTGACAGACTTTGTATTTCTAGGCACAAAGATGGCTGTAGACACAGACCACAGCCAGGAAATCAGAAGACATTTACTTCTTGGGAGGAAAGCAATGGCCAATCTCGATAACTGGCAACGAAGCAATAGTATTCTCCGTAGTAACCTATGGATGTGAGAGCTGGACCATAAGGAAGGCTGAGTGAAGGAAGAGATATGCTTTTAAACTGTGGTGCTGGAGGAAAATCCTGAATGTACCTTGGACTGCAAGAAGATCAAACCAGTCCAGGAAAACTCCCACTGCTCACTGGAGGGAAGGATATTGGAGGTAAAGATTAAGTACTTTGGCTACATAATGAGAAGGCAGGAAAGCTTAGAGAAGACAATGATGCCTTGAAGCAGGGCTGCCCAGGAAGTCGATCACGATCGACCAGTCGATCCCAGGATCGAAGGTCGATCCCAGGATCGAAGGTTGATCCCAGCTTCTCAAAGGGGGGCGGAGCCAGACCGCACCAAGCCACGCCCCCTCCCTGGCTTCGGCACTCCCAGCAGCTTCTCCAGGCTTGAGGATAGCAGTGCCAAGCCAGCCTTGTGCTAGCTATGTCACCACTGGCTTGGCACTGCCATCTTCAAGCCTGGAGAAGCTGCTGGGAGCTCCACAGCTGGAGGAGGCGGGGCTTGGCACAGCCTGGCTCCGCCCCTCTGGCTTCCGCTCTACCAGCAGTTTCTCCAGGCTTGAGGATGGCAATGCCAAGCCAGTGGTAGCATAACTAGCACAAGGCTGGCTTGGCATTGCCATCCTCAAACCTGGAGAAGCTGCTGATAGAGCGGAAGCCAGAGGGGCCGGAGCCAGGCCGCACCAAGCCCCGCCCTCGCCCCTCTCCAGCCTTGAGGAGGTAGGTAGATCTTTCTGACTTGGTTTTATTATAAGTAGCTCACGTACTGAAAAAGTGTGGGGACCCCTGCCTTGAAGCGACTGGCTTGACTTTGAAGGAGCTGGGGGTGGCCACAGCTGACAGGGAGCTCTGGCGTGGGCTGGTCCATGAGGTCACAAAGAGTCGGAAGTGAATGAACGAATAAACAAAAACTAATAAGAAGAAGTATTACTGAAAGTTCATAGAGTCCACAGGGTGAAATAGACAGGACCAGAATTTCATTCAATCTCTGGATTTTATTCCACCCGGTACAAAAGTCCAAGCAGTAAGCTCTCTGAGAAACAAAGAGAGCGGGAATAACAAACTTCAAATGACATTGTGTGATGACAATGGATATAAAAACAAAATGAAATACTTCATCTTTCACAAAGGTTTTTACCTCAGTTTAACACTTCAGCTCATTGGCTGTTTGCGAATTAAACTTAATCCAAATGTGCCAGAAGAGTCTATTGGGGAAAAAACTGCAAGCTTATGTACCAGCAATAGAAAAAAAAGGCAACAAGAACACAACATTTCTCTATCATGATGTATTACAGGTTTTCATAATCCTTCCCACAAAATATATATGTCAGATATGCAAATGCTTCAGAAGCAAAGCAAATCCCCTCCAGACATCAAATATGTGTCTATATAATATGACAGAGTGACAAGGAAGGCAAAGCAGCAAGTTCACCATTTGCTTTTTTAATTTCAGTTTCTCATTCTCTGTCTTCTTTCTTGAAATAAGACTGCAAAATATTTCAAAATTTTAAAAAAAGAAAACTTTGTTAAAAACTAAAACTAGGATAAAACTGATGGAATCAAGGAAACTACTTGTTATGCTGTACAAGCAAACGCTAAACACCATACTAGTAATAGCTCTGTGAGTATGAACCATAACCATAATGGGACTGCCGTCCATGTTGGGAGTAGGACATTTGCCCTTGACGGCGCTGGGAATAGCTGTTTCCCCAGCCTCGGTCTTGCCACTGGTTGGACCTGTAGCCTCCTTGCCGGTCGTATCGGTCTCCTCTGCCCTTATACTGTCGGTTGTCTCTGTATCTGTATTAAGGGAGAAGGACACATGTTCAACCATATTCACTTCCATTGCAAAACACATCCATTATTATATAGGACAAATACAAATAAATTTGTCAAAATTTATCTCAAATGTTTTTGAAAAACGTAAACAATAAAGTCAAAGTCATTTATTAAATACTACCTTGTGTACCTGGCGTTACCTGGCTTATTTGAAAAAGTCAATTTTTAATTGTACAAAATGCATAAGGTTGTGGGTGAACTACAACTCACATTAACCCCGAGAAACTCCATCAGTTCTTAAAGTTTGTTATGTTGGGCAAGTTTGCTCTAGATTTCTGCAATTACCGGCCCTCCAGGTGTTTTGGACTTCAACTCCCAGAAATCTTAGCCAGTTTACCAGCTCTTAGGATTTCTGGGAGTTGAAGTCCAAAACACCTGGAGGGCCGGTAATTGCCCACCCCTGCTCTAGATGCATCATTGGTGGGGTTCAGTGTGCTCTCTGGCTGTACGATAAACTACAACTCCCACTATGGCAAGTAAGTCCTCTCAAACACCCTCAATAGGTTAGTTATGGGGATTCTGTGTGCCAAGTTTGGTCCAGGTCCATCATCGGTGGAGGTCACAATTTCTCAGGTTCTCTCTACAACTCCCAGAAAGGAAGGTCAGTTCCCCCCAAACCCATCCAGTAATCAAATTTCATCATATCAGTTATGTATGCCAAGTTTGGTCCAGTTTGGGTTCACAGTGCTCTCTGGGTGGAGGTGAACTACAGTTCCCCCAAATCAAGGTGAATTTTCCCCAACGACCTCCAGTATTTTTTGCTGGTTGTAGGGGTTCTGTGTACCAAGTTTGGTCCAATTCCATCTTTGGTGGAGTTCAGGGTGCTCACTGATCCCAGTACCTACAACTCCAAAACGTTGAGGCCAATTCCCCATAAAACCTACCAGATTCAAATGAGGGAATATCAGGTATGCATGCCAAGTTTGGATCCAACATCTATTTCTGATGGTCTTAGGAACCCCTTTGGCAGAGAAGGCTGAAGATCTCTCTGCCTGTCTTTCTCTTCCTTTTCGGAAACAAGACAGCAAATCCTCCCACCAAAGCCCTCCCCCATTGTGATCGGCCAGCCTCTCAGTCGGCCTCTCAGCCAAGGGGAGGGCTATTTCTGAGACTCCAAGTGGAGAGGAGAGAGCAGGCGTGCTTGGTGTATGGCAGCATGGTGCGAATGAGCAGGCGAGGGAAAACGTGTGAGGGTGGAGGGAAGCACATGCCAGTGAGTCCCTTCAAGGCATGGAGGTTCTGTGTGGGAACCTTGGCCCAATTCTATCATTGGTGGGGTTCTGAATGCTCATTGATTGTAGGTGAACTATAAATCCCAGCAACTACAACTCCCAAATGTCAAGGCCTAGTCTCCCCAAACTTCACCAGTATTCACATTTGGGCATACAGAGTATGTGTGCCAAGTTTGGTTCAGATCCATAATTATTTGAGTCCACAGTGCTCTCTGGATGTAGGTGAACTGCAACTCCAAAAATCAAGCTCAATGCTCACCAAACCCTTCCAGTATTTTCTATTGGTCTTGGGAGTTCTATGTGTCAAGTTTGATTCAAATCCATCATTGGTTGAATTCAGAATGTTCTATGATTGTAGGTGAACTATACATTCCAGCAGCTACAACTCCCAAATTACAAAATCACCCCCCCCCCCCCCCCCGGCATAACCCACCAGTATTCAAATTTGGGCATATCGGGCATTTGTGCCAAATTTGGTCCAGTGAATGAAAATACATCCTGCATATCAGATATTTACATTACAATTTATAACAGTAGCAAAATTACAGTAATAAAGTAGTAATGATAATAATTTTATGGTTGGGAGGTCACCACAACATGAGGAACTGTATTAAGGGGTCACGGCATGAGGAAGGTTGAGAAACACTGGCCTAGAGTTTCCTAAAGAGAACGCAAGGATGAAGAGTAAGCATTCTGGTCTAACACTTTCTCTTTGCTCCACAAAACAGCCTCTGCTTAAGATCTGCACACTGCATAAACACCTCTATAAGTGCCCAACTCTGGCTTTCCCCTCAATGCAATCAACCTTTCAAAGCTAAAGGAAAATCCAGTACCGATCTCTGTATCGCTGGTTTCCACCCGATCTGCTTCTCCAGTCTTGTATTAAAGGAGGTTGGCCTGCGGGACGCTGGACATATTTCTGATATTCTTCATCCTCTGCTGTAAATCGATGTGCAAACATCTTTTCATACTTCTGCAGAATCTCGGATATGCTGGGTTCTCTAGTTGGGCTATCCTCGGCTGCAGGAGGTGGATCTTCAGGTGGCTGGACATCCTTCTGGGTTTCCTCATCCTCCGAAGTATTTTGAGGAGTCTCTATGGTGGAAGCCATTCTGCAATCTCTGCTAATACTGTATGTATAAAGATTTTTAAAAATGCTATTATGACCATCTTTGAAAGTCAACTCATATAAATAATTGAACTGAAAAGGTCGACAGACTGAATGTATATAAAAACCTAACCTGGCTAGTATATAAATATCAACTACACTAGCGAGGATGCTACACTAGCACTGGGAATGTGGCACAGCTGGCTGGTTGTCAGCTGCATAAGATCTCTACTGACAAGGTCATGAGTTCGAGGCCTGCCTGGGTCGGGGTGAGCTCTCGACCAATTGTGTAGCTCGTTGTCTGTCTATATATGTTGTCTGTCTATGGCAGGGGTGCTCATTAGGTGGCTCGCGATCGACTGGTCGATCCCAGGACCTTAGGAGGTCAATCCCAGCTGGACGGGGCGCTTCTGAGGGGGCGCAGCCATGCTGCACCAGGCCCCGCCCCCTCCCCCGGCTACAGCATTCCCCTTTCTCTTCCACCCACCCACCCTTTCCTTTTTCATTTTTTTCTTTCTCCCTTCCCTCTCATACAAGTCACCTTTCTTTCGCAGTGACATTACAGAGAGCCAATCACCTAGCAATGGCCAATCCAGTGACATCACAGAGGGCCACTTCACCTAGCAACAGTCAAAGTGGTCCCTGGACAAAGTGGTCCCATGTATGGGCCAAGTTGGGCCCTCCAGGTGTTTTGGACTCCAACTCCCACCATTCCTAACAGCCTCAGGCCCCTTCCTTTTCTTCCTCAGCCGTTTAAGCCTGAGGCTGTTAGGAAGGAAAAGGAAAGGGACCGAGGTTGTTAGGAAGGAAAGGGAAAAGGCCAGAGGCTGTTAGGAAGGGAAAGGAAAGGGCCCGAGGCTGTTAGGAAGGGAAAGGAAAGGGCCTGAGGCTGTTAGGAAGGAAAAGGAAAGGGCCTGAGGCTGTGAGGAAGGAAAAGGGCCCGAGGCTGTGAGGAAGGAAAAGGAAAGGGCCCGAGTCTGTGAAGAAGGAAAAGGAAAGGGCCTGAGGCTGTGAGGAAGGAAAAGGAAAGGGCCTGAGGCTGTTAGGAGGAAAAGGAAGGGGCCTCAGGCTGTTAGGGGGAAAGGAAGGGGCCCGAGGTTGTGAGGAAGGAAAAGGACAGGGCCCTAGGCTGTTAGGGGAGGAAAGGAAAAGGCCTCAGGCTGTGAGGGAGGAAAAGGAAAGGGCCTGAGGCTGTGAGGAGGAAAGGAAAAGGGCCTGAGGCTGTGAGGAAGGAAAAGGAAAGGGCCTGAGGCTGTGAGGAAGGAAAAGGAAAGGGCCTGAGGCTGTGAGGGAGGAAAAGGAAAGGGCCTGAGGCTGTGAGGGAGGAAAAGGAAAGGGCCTGAGGCTGTGAGGAGGAAAAGGAAAGGGCCTGAGGCTGTGAGGAAGGAAAAGGAAAGGGCCTGAGGCTGTGAGGAAGGAAAAGGAAAGGGCCTGTGTCTGTGAGAAGGAAAAAAAAGGAAAAGGCTGTGAGGAAGGAAAAGGAAGGAAAAGAAGGAAAAGGAAAGGGCCTGAGGCTGTGAGGAAGGAAAAGGAAAGGGCCTGAGGCTGTGAGGAAGGAAAAGGAAAGGGCCTGAGGCTGTTAGGGAGGAAAAGGAAAGGGCCTGAGGCTGTGAGGAAGGAAAAGGAAAGGGTCTGAGGCTGTGAGGAAAGAAAAGGCCCGAGGCTGTTAGGGAGGAAAAGGAAAGGGCCCGAGGCTGTTAGGAAGGGAAAGGAAAGGGCCTGAGGCTGTTAGGAAGGAAAAGGAAAGGGCCTGGGGCTGTGAGGAAGGAAAAGGGCCCGAGGCTGTGAGGAAGGAAAAGGAAAGGGCCTGAGGCTGTGAGGAAGGAAGAGGAAAGGGCCTGAGTCTGTGAGGAAGGAAGAGGAAAGGGCCTGAGGCTGTTAGGTAGGAAAAGAAAAGGCCTGAGGCTGTGAAGGAAAAGAAAAGGAAAGGGCCTGAGTCTGTGAGGAAGGAAAAGGAAAGGGCCTGAGGCTGTGAGGAAGGAAGAGGAAAGGGCCTGAGGCTGTGAGGAAGGAAAAGGAAAGGGCCTGAGGCTGTGAGGAAGGAAAGGAAAGTGCCTGAGGCTGTTCTGTGAGGAAGGCTGTGAGGAAGGAAGAGGAAAGGGCCTGAGGCTGTGAGGAAGGAAGAAGGAAAGGGCCTGAGGCTGTGTGAGGAAGGAAGAGGGGGGCCTGAGGCTGTGAGGAAGGTAAAGGAAAGGGCCTGAGGCTGTGAGGAAGGAAAAGGAAAGAGCCTGAGGCTGTGAGGAAGGAAAAAGGGCCTGAGGTGAGGAAGGGCCCTGAGGCTGTGAGGGAGGAAAAGGAAAGGGCCTGAGGCTGTGAGGAAGGAAAAGGAAAGGGCCTGAGGCTGAGGAAGGAAGAGGAAAGGGCCTGAGGCTGAGGAAGGAAGAGGAAAGGGCCTGAGGCTGTGAGGAAGGAAAAAGGAAAAAGGGCCTCAGGCTGTGAGGAAGGAAACGGAAAGGGCCTGAGGCTGTGAGGAAGGAAGAGGAAAGGGCCTGAGGCTGTGAGGAAGGAAAAGGAAAGGGCCTGAGGCTGTTAGGAAGGAAGAGGAAAGGGCCTGAGGCTGTGAGGAAGGAAAAGGAAAGGGCCTGAGGCTGTGAGGAAGGAAGAGGAAAGGGCCTGAGGCTGTGAGGAAGGAAGAGGAAAGGGCCTGAGGCTGTGAGGAAGGAAAAGGAAAGGGCCTGAGGCTGTGAGGAAGGAAGGGAAAGGGGGCCTGAGGCTGTGAGGAAGGAAGAGGAAAGGGCCTGAGGCTGTTAGGAAGGAAAGGAAAAGGCCTGAGGCTGTGAGGAAGGAAGAGGGGCCTGAGGCTGTGAGGAAGGAAGAGGAAAGGGCCTGAGGCTGTGAGGAAGGAAAAGGAAAGGGCCTGAGGCTGTGAGGAAGGAAAAGGAAAGGGCCTGAGGCTGTGAAGAAGGAAAAGGAAAGGGCCTGAGGCTGTGAGGAAGGAAGAGGAAAGGGCCTGAGGCTGTTAGGGAGGAAAAGGAAAGGGCCTGAGGCTGTGAGGAAGGAAAAGGCCTGAGGCTGTTAGGGAGGAAAAGGAAAGGGCCTGAGGCTGTGAGGAAGGAAGAGGAAAGGGCCTGAGGCTGTGAGGAAGGAAAAGGAAAGGGCCTGAGGCTGTGAGGAAGGAAAAGGAAAGGGCCTGAGGCTGTGAGGAAGGAAGAGGGAAAGGGCCTGAGGCTGTGAGGCTGAAAAGGAAAGGGCCAGAGGCTGGGAGGAAGGAAAAGGAAAGGGCCTGAGGCTGTGAGGAAGGAAAGGGCCTGAAAGGAAAAGGAAAGGGCCTGAGGCTGTGAGGAAGGAAAAAGGAAAGGAGGCTGTGAGGAAGGAAAGGGGGCCTGAGGCTGTGAGGAAGGAAAAGGAAAGGGCCCTGAGGCTGTGAGGAAGGAAAAGGAAAGGGCCTGAGGCTGTGAGGAAGGAAAAGGAAAGGGCCTGAGGCTGTGAGGAAGGAAAAGGAAAGGGCCTGAGTCTGTGAGGAAGGAAAAGGAAAGGGCCTGAGGCTGTGAGGAAGGAAGAGGAAAGGGCCTGAGGCTGTGAGGAAGGAAAAGGAAAGGGCCTGAGGCTGTGAGGAAGGAAGAGGAAAGGGCCTGAGGCTGTGAGGAAGGAAGAGGAAAGGGCCTGAGGCTGTGAGGAAGGAAGAGGAAAGGGCCTGAGTCTGTGAGGAAGGAAAGGAAAGGGCCTGAGGCTGTGAGGAAGGGAAAGGAAAGGGCCTGAGGCTGTGAGGAAGGAAAAGGAAAGGGCCTGAGGCTGTGAGGAAGGAAAAGGAAAGGGCCTGAGGCTGTGAGGAAGGAAAAGGAAAGGGCCTGAGTCTGTGAGGAAGGAAGAGGAAAGGGCCTGAGGCTGTTAGGAAGGAAAAGGAAAGGGCCTGAGGCTGTTAGGAAGGAAAAGGAAAGGGCCTGAGGCTGTGAGGAAGGGAAAGGAAAGGGCCTGAGGCTGTGAGGAAGGGAAAGGAAAGGGCCTGAGTCTGTGAGGAAGGAAGAGGAAAGGGCCTGAGGCTGTGAGGAAGGAAAAGGAAAGGGCCTGAGGCTGTTAGGGAGGAAAAGGAAAGGGCCTGAGGCTGTGAGGAAGGAAGAGGAAAGGGCCTGAGGCTGTGAGGAAGGAAGAGGAAAGGGCCTGAGGCTGTGAGGAAGGAAGAGGAAAGGGCCTGAGGCTGTGAGGAAGGAAGAGGAAAGGGCCTGAGGCTGTGAGGAAGGAAGAGGAAAGGGCCTGAGGCTGTGAGGAAGGAAGAGGAAAGGGCCTGAGGCTGTGAGGAAGGAAAAGGAAAGGGCCTGAGGCTGTGAGGAAGGAAGAGGAAAGGGCCTGAGGCTGTTAGGAATGGTGGGAGTTGGAGTCCAAAACACCTGGAAGGCCCAGCTTGGCCCATACCCGTCTAGCCCAAACATTATGCCTGCTCTTTGTGCTGTTAAGGCACAAAGAAACCCAAACGATCCGTAAGTTAAAACGTAATGCATTCAAACTATCAGAGGCGACATGTAAACAACATCTTACCTGCTTAGCTTTCGACCCGCTACTTCCGCTTCCGGCCGTTTGCGCGGCTTTTCCGCAGAGAGAGCGAGAGAAGCCGGGCCTCGCGGGCGCCATCTATCGGCGGCCAAGAGAAGCGCATGTCGAGAGCCACTGTCCCAAAGGCTTGGTGCCTTTTGGCTGAATGCAGTTTGGCAGCACTCAGTGCTAAGGGCTGGGAAGCATGGGAATGGTCGGTTGCTAAATGTCTCCAGCCTTCTCTGCCAGAGAATATTGGTGCCTTTGCAAACTACACCACTCTAAGTATTATATAGCATCGAACCCTAGCCGTGCAAGTGTTGTCAATTCATATTTTTAATTTTATATATTATTATATATTATCAGTAGTATCGTATTTAGTATATTAGTATTATAATACAATATACTATTGTTATATTGTATTATTAGTATTATATCATGTTACATTATACTATTAGTAATGTTATCTATATATATAAAGGAAGAGTCGTCATGGAACGACCGTCCCAAACAGAGAAACCTTACAACGCAGAGACACCAAACTTGCCAACAGAAATAGGCCTCAGACAAGGTAGGTTTGTAGCAAAGAAACTTTCCCTCCCAAAACCTAAAAGGCCCCCAAAACAACGAGTAAAAAAACCCCTACATTTCCCAGCATCCTCCGGGGCTGCCAACGACTCTCCCAGCCTCTACATTCTGACAACATGATTGGCTGCCAATAAGGGCAGATTTGCATAACTCCTGTACTGGCCAGCCAACATGAACATTCCGACCCATAATAAACTCAGAGGAGGATAAGGCAAAGGGCTGAGGCACAAACACAAACACCCAATTCACTTCCCACAGAAAATTTACACCCCTACAAATCACAGACCACGCCCAAAATTGACAGTAAGGCTTCATTAACTTAATTTCCCTGACTAGGCCTCACTTAATGGAATGCTGTTTACGCTCTGAATTGACAGTAAGGCTTCATTAACTTGATTCTCCCGACTAGCCCTCAGCTCATTGGACATTGTGTATGGCCTGAATTGACAGTAAGGCTTCATTAACTTGATTGTCCCGTCTAGCCCTCAGCTCATTGGACCTGAATTTACAGTAACCTACCTTGGCACACAGAGCACCTATGACCCACGCTACATTCTACTACAGTTTGGAGGAGGGTGGACCACGGATTATGGGACTTGAAGTACCTCCACTCACTTCCAAAGTACCCCACCCACACACGCATCAACCTCTACATCAACACAGCAGACGGAAAGACAAAAAACATTGTATATCCACAAGCTATGCAGAACGCCAGCAACACCACACAACAACAACTCCACAGGACTCCAACATCCCACCCACCAAAACAACCCACAACAACACAGCCATGACCCCAACAACACCATAACTAACAACAACTCCAACCCTTACATACTCAGACTTCCTTGCATCTCCAAAATAGGGCACAGCAACGTGTGCCGGGTACAGCTAGTATGTATATATAACTCCCTGAAACAACATCTCAGGCTCGGCCAGACTGATCACCAACAATGGTCCACCCTGGTCTCACATCGGGAGGCATGGAGACGCACTATCCACAATGCTGCGGCCTCTTTCAAGAAGGCACACCGAATGGGTCTCGAAGAGAAACGACAATGCAGACGGAACTGCAACTTGGAAACAACATCACCCAAGGAGACTTTCTACTGTGCTTTCTGCAACCTTTTGCAGAGCCAGGTCTGAAGTGTCCCGTCATTCTGCCGGGGGAATCCTTTTCTCATAGTACGTACGTATATACTCACATTTAGTTGAATTCAGTCTTAAAATAAATTTCCAAATATTTTGCTCTCATGGCTCTCAGAGTAAAAAAGCTTCCCGACCCCTGATCTAATGGTTGCCTTCTGTAAGCCGCCCTGAGTCCCCCTCCCAGGGTGAGAAGGACGGGGTATAAATGTTTGAAATAAATTTATAGTTAGCCCTCCACTTTCTCTGGAGTTAGGGGCACAGGACTCCTATGAAAGTGAAAAACTATACATTTTTAAAATGCTAGGAGAATACCTCTAGGAATGTTTGTGTCTTCCAGTACAACTCTAAGGTCGACTTCTGCTGAAAGCGGAACACAGGCTGGATCTACACTACCCATATAATCCAATTTCAGTATGTTGATTTATTTACTTTATTTATATTCCGCTCTTCTCACCCCGAAGGGGCCTCAGAGTGGATTACAGTACACATACTTGCAGACAATCCATGCAGTTCAACATATGACATATAGACGAACATACGACATATAGACGAACAGAGGCAAACTTCTGGCCACCAGGGGGAGCTGACACACTCCTCATCTCTCAGCGTTCCCAGCGTCTCTTGTTGTTCCTTCCGCATTCTTCAGTGATTTCTGGAGTTCTTTAATGGGCTCATAAATCAGTCAAAATTTGCCTCCCCACTTAATGTGGTACCTTTATCTCCTACTTGACAGTTGCAACTGTCTTTCGGGCTGCAAAGGTCGACAGCAGGCTACACTTAAGGTCGAGCACCCACCTCAACCCGGGCAGGCCTTGAACTCATGACCTACTGGTCAGAGAGATCTTAACTGCATTGGACTGGATTAGTCTGCATGGCCATGTAATCCAGTTCCACACAGTGTCGATCCCACCATAGAAATGTACTGGAGGACCTAGAGATCCCTAAAGAGGACAATTTAAATCAATTAAAAAATCCATAAAAGTCAAAACCGCAAATAAGTAGGTGCTAGGTGGCAATTTTCCTTTGAAGATAGAAGGGTGGAGATACAGGCATCATCATAGGATTTCATGAGACATTTGTGGCAGGTTGACCCACTCATTCACTTTTTTCTACTCTCCTGACCGAAGAGGAAATCCCACAAAACTCAAGCCAGTTTCCCACGGAAGAATTTCCCCGATTCTTGCAAGGCACCCATCCAGACTGTTTAGCTTGCAATCCTTAAGCGAAGCTAACAAGATCGGGACAAGATCAGGCCTGACATCCTTGCGAAACAGCAGGGAGTGCTGCGTAGGAGACGCTAATTACATGCTCGGAGAAACACAAACCAATGCATCTCGTTTACAAATATTTGTTGGAAAACACTCCATTTCGCATTGACTTCGAACTGAGATTTTCCAACACAAATCAGCCAATGCAAACCTCCCCTGGGTTCCGTTTCTTAATGTCTTTAGATCTAAACCTATGCTTGAGCCAGAAAAAGAACCCGGTATTTGGATGTACAGGACACAATTTATGCTTTTTAAGAAAGAAATGACTTGCAATGTACAGTATTGTCGATGGCTTTCATGGCCTGACTCACTGGGCTGCTGTGAATTTTCCGGGTTGTAAGGCCATGTTCCAGAAGCATTGTCTCCTGACGTTTTGCCTGAATCTATGGCAGACAACCTCTGAGAGCTTTCCTTACATGCAGGCCCGGATTACCCATAAGGCCACCCTAGGCCACAGCCTAGGGGCGCAGCCGGGGGGGGGGCGCAGATCCGGACCCCCCCAAAAAACCAAGTCGATTTTCGACCATCCACACCCGCCCCGCCCCCCCTTGCTCTGCTGCACTCCTCCTCCCTCCTTCTCAGGCCACGCTGTTGCTGAGTCGCCCCAGAGGCAGCGGAAGGTGCGCAGCGCTGCGTGGATGGGGGTCACGCAGCTGCCGCTGCGGCCTCTGGGACAACTCAGCGTGGGCGTGGCCTGAGAAGGAGGGTGAAAGGAGGAGGAGTGCTGCAGCAGAGCAAAGGAGGGGGCGGGCGCCCAGCCCGCGCAGGCGCACTTGGAGCGTGCGTGCGGCGGCGCGCGAAGATGAGCCACGAGGGAAGACAAACAGAAGGAGGCTTGCCTTGGCAGCAGCTATTTTCTGCCCAAAAAAGTATCTGCAACTGCAAGGAGTTCATCTGCTTGACCAAATTGCAGCTGAAAGGTCTGTCTGCCTTCATTCTGCCTCATAATGGCTGACCTCCTTCCTCCACCAGCGGTCTCAGCGTGTGAGGAGGGGCGAGGTGGTCTCCGAGGGCTCCTCATTAGTTTGTGGAGTTCCGCAGGGGGCCATCCTCTCCCCTCTGTTATTTAACATCTACATGCAGCCGCTTGCACAGCTGGTGCGGAGTTATGGGCTGGAGTGTCACCAATACGCGGATGATACCCAGCTCATTCTGAGGATGGAGGGCAGGCCGGGATCCGTCCCCGATAATTTCCAACATTGCCTTGAAGCCGTTACTGGATGGCTGCGAGCCAGTAGGTTGGGGGTGAATCCGGCGAAGACGGAGATCTTGTGGCTGGGCCGCCTGGGCGGGGTAGATGTCCAGCTTCCGACCCTGGACGGTGAGGCGTTATGCCCATCGTCTTCCGTGAAGAGCCTGGGAGTCCACCTGGACTCCCAGCTGACCATGGAGGCCCAGGTCTCTGCGGTCAGCAAGGTGGCTTTTTTCACCTCCGACAGGCAAGGAGGCTGGCCCCTATCTCTCCCGGAACGACCTGACCACGGTGATCCAAGCCACTGTCATCTCAAGACTAGACTACTGCAACGCGCTCTACGTTGGCCTTCCTATGTCGGCGACCCAGAAGCTCAAGCTGGTGCAGAACACTGCCGCCCGGCTCCTGTCTGGCACCCCAGCAGGTTGCCATATAACACCTGTTTTGCAGGATCTGCACTGGCTGCCAATTGAGCACCGGATCGCCTTCAAAGTGTTGGTTCTTACCTTTAAGGCCTTGCACGGTCTGGGGCCAGCGTATCTGAGGGACCGTCTCACTCCATATTGCCCTTTGAGATCACTACGGTCCGAGGATGCCAACTTTTTGGAGGTACCTTCGGCAAAGCTGGCACGACTGACAGCCGGAGGGCGTTCTCTGTCATAGCCCCCACGCTGTGGAACGCCCTCCCGGCCGAAACCTGGGCAATGAAGGACCTGCTCCCGTTCAGACGGGCTTGTAAAACCCACTTGTATAAGCAGGCTTTCGGCGGGTAGGCCCGCACATTCTTAATCGTGCCACTGCTCCAATTCTGCTATTGTTTTATTGTGTTGCTCTGTTTTTAACTGCTTTTACTGTTTTATTGTTCTGTATTTTATTGTGCCTTCGGCTCTTGTAAGCCGCCGCGAGCCTCCGGGAGTCGGCGGCATAGAAACCCGAAAATAAATAAATAAATAAAATAAAATAATATTTGTGGAATTATGTCAGGGTGGGAGAAAGAACTGTTTGGATGCATTTCTAAATGTCCCGTTGTCCACATTGCCCAGCATTTAATGGCCTTGCAGCTGCAAAGCTTAGTGGTTGCTGTCTGGGGAACTTCTTTGTTGGGAGGTAGTAGCTGGCCCTGATTGTTTCTTCTCTAGATTTCACGTTTTTTGGTGTTGTTCTTTCTATATTGCTGCAACTGAGCACCTTGATTAGTATTTAATGGCCTTACTGCTGCAAAGCCTAGCTGGTTGCTGCCTGGGGGAATCCTTTGTTGGCCCTGATTGCTTCTTGTCTGGATTTCCTGTTTTTGAGTGTTGTTCTTTTTTTAATGCTGCAATTGAGCACCTTGATTAGCATTTAATAGCCTTGCAGCTGCAAAGCTTAGCTGGTTGCTACCTGGGGGACTCCTTTGTTGAGAGGTGATACTAAGAAAGGAAGGAAGGAAGGCCCCCCAGGCCTCTCCCAACTACTCTCCCCCCCCCCCGGGATGCGGGGATCCTAATCAGCCCCGGCAGATGGCCACCCCGCCACGGCCCCCAAGCTCCCGGGCGAGGAAGGAAGGAAGGAAAGGCAGGCGCGGCTTGGGCCCCACCCTCTCTTCCCGGATCCCAAACAACAACTTTCAGTGCCAGTAGTAGAGGGCCTGCTTACGTGGCTGGGAGGGGATTTCCAGACACATCATTGGAGCTCAGCTAACCAAAAACAGAAGAGGGATAATTCAAACTATAATAATGGACCTGGATCCATAAAGCACGTGCTCTCTATACTTGTAAATTTGGAGCAGGTGCTCGCAAGCATCACATCTTGGCCAACGTGCAATAAAATGCCTCTGTCCTTGGTCTTTCCTTCACTGTTGATATTTTAATCTGGATCTTTGGTTATTCATTACGAACTAAGCACCTCACCGCCCATTATTGGCAGCCAGAGCTCGCCCCCCCCCTCCCAGGACGACCCAGCCACAGGACCTCGATATGTGAGTAAATAAGGAATGCCGACGATTTGATCAAAGAAGGAAGTTTACAAACAAAGCTCTTTGGAAGGGAGGTGGAGTGACAGCACAGGAACAAACCCTGACATTTAATGTGGGGGGGGGGGGTCCCATCTTAGAGCAGTGTTTCCCAACCAGTGTGCCGGGGCACACTAGCGTGCCGTGAGCGATCATCAGGTGTGCCATGGGAAATTGGAACCTCGGGGGGGGAGAGTCTAGTGTGATGAAGTATAAAAACCCTAAGAAACCTACCTCGATAAAAGCACAAAATTACAAACACCCCCCCCCTCCCCACCCGTTGTCTACTTGGTCTCTGCCTCTCCATGCACTGGGAAGGCCTGCCTCCCTTTCCCCAAGTAGAGACCTCCTCTTGCCTCCTGGGGATTCTGTGTGGGAAGTTTGGCCCAGTTCTATCATTGGTGGGGTTCAGAATGCTCTTTGATTGCTGGGAACTATAAATCCCAGCAACTACAACTCCCAAATGTCAAGGTCTATTTCCCCTGAACTCCATCTGCGTTCATATTTGGGCATATTGAGTATTCATGCCAAGTTTGGTCCTGATCCAACATTGTTTCAGTCCACAGTGCTCTCTGGATATAGCTGAACTACAACTCCAAAACTCAAGGTCAATGCCCACCAAGCTCTTATAGCATTTTCTCTTGGTTATGGGAGTTCTGTGTGGGAAGTTTGTGTCTTTCTGCCATTCCTGCCAGGATATCTATGTTGAATTCATTGAAACAGGCCCGGGTTTCACACTGAGTGTATAAATACATTTTAAAAAACATATTAACTCTATGTATTACTGTGTTAGAATGTCATTTTGTGTCATTTTGGTTGGTGGTGTGCCCCAGGATTTTGCAAATGTAAAAAGTGTGCCGTGGCTCAAAAAAATGACACAAAATGACATTCTAACACAGTCATACATATAGTTAATATGTTTTTAAATGTATTTATACACTCAGTGTGAAACCTGGGCCTGTTTCGATGAACACAACATAGATATCCTGGCAGGAATGGCAGAAAGACACACACGAAATCTTGCTCAACAGCTGGGAGTTATAGTTCACCCGCAATCAAAGAGCATCCTGAACTCCACCAATGATGGAATGGAATCAAATTTCCCACACAGAACTACCATAACCAAGAGAAAATACTGTAAGAGTTTGGTGGGCATTGACCTTGAGTTTTGGAGTTGTAGTTCACCTATATCCAGAGAGCACCGCAGAGGGGAGGGAGGAAGATGTGGGACGAGTCTGTGCAGTAGCGCCCGCACGGGTCATGTCTTCGTCCCTTCCCCCTCCCGCAGAAGCGGCAGTATGAGCAAAGCAAGCCAAAGCAAGCAGAGTGAGGCTGGGAAGAAGGGAGCCCGAGTGGAGAAGAAAAAGTGTTCGGCAGGAGGGGGAAGAAAGGGTATCGGAGGTTCCAATTTCTCATGGCACACCTGATGATCGCTCACGGCACACTAGTGTTCCACGGCACACTGGTTGGGAAACACTGTCTTAGAGGACTTGGTTTCAGATTTGTAAACCGCCTTAAAATATTCCTATTGGGGTGGAAATCCCAGAATAATAATTACAGAAGAGCATCTGAGGCACAGCAGTGAATCTTTGCTCCAAACAAGGGACTTAGCTCTGTACAGTTTCCATCAGGAAAAGCTTTTAGGGAACAATTCTAGGTAGGAAGTAAATTCCATTTACTTCCAGCTGTCTCGGAGCTCCTACTGGAATCAATGGAGTTTTTAAATCAACATCATGTTCTGAGACCAGTGTGCGCACATTAGAAGGGCTTTTAAAGTAGCACAAAGCACATAAGTCCCAGTTGTCCTGATAAGACTGAATTTTCAATACGGCGCCTGCTGGAAGAGCACTTTTCTCAACAGTGACCTTTAAATGTTAACTGCTTGAGTTAAAAAAAATACTTTGCTTCTGTGCTGAAGAACAGACATGAAAAAAGGCATCGGTAACAACTCTTGCTATCTTTTTTTATAGGGATAGTCCCTGGCCAAGCAAAGCATCCCACTCTTCCCTTCTGCTCACTAAACATGGAATGATAGTATTACTTTCTCTTCATTGGGAAAATGTAATAGTGACTCTGTCTGCCTAGGAACTCTATATCAAGGATGGAATTACTCTGCAAACACATACACCCGGGCCCCATCTACACTGCCATGTAACACATTTAGAAACTGCATTATATGGCCAGTGTAGGCCCTTATAACTGCATTGATCTCTATTATATGACCATACTATCTTGGGGATCCGGCGGTGCCCGGGTTATTTGAGAAAGGCATTGTGTGCCAAGGTTGGTCTTTGGTACTTCAAGTCCCAACATCCATGGTCCACCCTCCTCCAAACTGCAGTAGAATGTAGAGTGGGACATAGGGGCTCTGTGTGCCAAGTTAGGTCTTTATTGGTCTTTGTTGGGGGCCACAGTGGTCTGTCGGAACAAAAGCATTTGAAAGTACTCCAAATCCCCTAATCCGTGGTCCACCTCCCCTAAACCTCTCCAGAATGTTAAGGGGGTAATGGGGTTTATGTGTACCAAGTTTGGTCTTGAGCAGTCATTGGATGAGGGTCGCAGCACACTCGAGAAGTGAGTGGAGGTACTTCAAGTCCCATCATCCATGGTCCACCCTCCTCCATACTGCAGTAGAATGTAAAATGGATCATGGGGCCTCTGTGTACCAAGTATGGTCTTTATCGGTCTTTGCTGGGGGCTGCTGTGGTCATGGGGAATGAGTAGAGGTACCTCAAGTCCCATCATCCATGGTCCGCCCTCCTCTAAGAGTGGGCCATTGTTTGGGAAGTGAATCAGTCGACGGTACTGCAAATCCCATCATTCGTGGCCCATCCTGTCCTAAACCACACCAGGTTGTGAAGTGGGCCATTGGGCCTCTGTGTGCCAGGTTTGGTCCTGATCCATCATTGCTGTGGGCCACAGTGACTGCCTGAGACCTTTCCTTTTCCCTCTGCATCACCTTAGAATGTTAGAATCTATAAGCTGGCCAATCAGAGCGGGTTTTGCAAATTCTCCCTCAGAGGCAACCAATCATGTTGTTTGAATGAAGAGGCTTGGATTCTTGGGTGTCCTTTATGCAAATACTCCCTCAGTGGCAACCAATCCCCTCTGTCTGGTGCCTTAGAATGTTGAAGTTCTGAGGCTGGCCAATCAGAGTCCTTTATGCAAATAATCCCAAAGTGGGAGCCAATCAGAAAGCTGCCACATATTCCTCCGCACCTCCAGCCGCAAACACTGACTTTTATTAGATAGATAGATAGATAGATAGATAGATAGATAGATAGATAAAGTCCGACCATATAAGGGCCGGGCTTTAGCACAGCAGTTTAACCACCAATGCAATAAATCTTGCTAATCAAAAGGTTGGCTGTTCGAAGCCTAGGTCAGGGGTGAACACCCGACCTTCAGCCCAGCTCACTGCCCACCTAGCAGATCACAGACAGATGTGAGTAGATAAATAGGTACTGATTAGCGGGGAGGTATTTTAATGGCACCATAAGGAAAATACCAGAAAAATGCCAGTGATTCAATCAAAAGGAAGATGTCTGTGAACAGGGCTCTTCGGCATGGTGGATGGAGTGACAGCACACACACACACACCAGGCTAAAATTGAGCACAACTTCCAAGACTTCTAGTAATTTGCTTTAAAAAAGAGAGTCCCAATCTGTCTGGGAAAATCCCAATGAGCCCATATTCTGCCCCTTTTTCTTCTGTTTTTAAAATGCCCCCGTTTCTCTTTCCTCCTTTCACGGTGCCAATTTGTCTTTCTTCCTCTCACTTTTTGCAAATGGTTCAACTGAGTCCTTCTTTCTTCCAAGTTGCGGTTCTTTCTGCATTGTCGTTTTTTCTTCGAGAAAGAACCGCATCTTGGAAACAACATCACCCAAGGAGAGTTTCTGCTGTGCTTTCTGCAGCCGAACTTGCCTATCTCAGATTGGCCTTTTCAGTCATCAACGTGCTTGTAAAAAGCGTGGGATGAGTCCTCCCTAAGAATCTTCGTTCGCGAAGTAATGCCGAGAGAGACAACTGAGTCCAATGTACAAAAGGAGTTTCCATTAATTTCATTCGAAAGGGAGAGGAGAAGAAAGGGGTCCTTCCCAAAGGCTCATGCAAAAGTAAATGGCTGCAGTTTCTCTAACTCAGGTCTGGGCAAACTTAGGCCCTCCGGGTGTTTTGGACTTCAACGCTTAAGCAGCACAGGGGAAAAGAAAGGGGTCTGAGGCTGTTAGGAATGGTGGGAGTTGAAGTCCAAAACACCTGGAGGACCAAAGTTTGCCCAGGCCTGCTCTAACCATAGCATTGCATGATCCTAACCACTAATGTTGGTATCAGAGATACACATGTGCAATGGAAATACAGAAATGTGCAATCATGAAATGGCGTTAGTCTGAAAACAGGAAATTGTGGACTCTTCTCAAATCTCAGAGTTATTTTGCAAGGGAGCGGGAGCTACAGAAAACAACAACAGCAATGCTCAGGTTGGGAGGAGTTAATCTGAGATGGTGCGATAAACTGAAAACGCAATCACGTTTTTGAAAATGGGGAAGAGTCGTGATCCTGACATGTCCCACCTGTCTACAAGGATGGATTTGCAACACCAGAACATGCTTTTGAAACCTCATGGAATGTCATTGCGATCCGAACAAGCTAAGGCAAACCCCAATGTAGTAATTCATTCAGAGATGTAAACTCTCTCTCTCTCTCTCTAATAATAATAATAACAATAATAATAGTCAGTGTTTGCGGTGGTGCGGAGGGAGGAATATGTGCCAGCGTTTCGATTGGTTGCCACTGTGGGATTATTTGCATAAAGGACACTGATTGGCCAGCCTCAGAACACCGACAATCTAAGGCACCAGACAGAGGGCATTGGTTGCCACTGAGAGAAAATTTGCATAAAGGACTCTGATTGACCAGCAAAACAGAATGCAGCTGGATGCTTGAGTTAGCCAAAAGACAGTTTTTCCCCGTTGGCAATGGAATGTTCATTTTCTGGGAGGTGCGGAGGTGCCAAGGAATATGTGACAGCGTTGCCACTATGGGATTATTTGCATAAAGGACTCCGATTGGCTATCCACATTCCAACATTCTAAGCTGACTCAGAGGGAAAAGGAAAGGCCTCAGGCAGTCAGACACTGCGGCCCACAGCAGTGACGGATCAGGACCAAACTTGGCACACAGGGGCCAAATGGCCCACTTCACAGCTCGACCCTCACCCAATGACCAATACAGACCAAAATTAGCACACAGAGCCCCCTTGACCCACTCTACACCCTGGTGCTGTTTCAAGGAGGACGGACCACAGATGATGGAACTTGAAATACCTTCACTCGCCTTCCGAGACCACTGCAACCCTCATCCAAAGAATGATCAAGACCAAATGTGACACACAGAGCCCCCATGACCCACTCTACATCCTGGTGCTGTTCAGAGGAGGATGGACCTTGGCCAATGGGACTTGCAGTACCTTCACTAAGTTCCTGAGACCACTGCAAGCCACATAAACATCTAATAGGAACCAACCTTGGCACACAATGCCTTCCTCAAATAACCCGGGCACTGCCGGGTCCCCAAGCTTGTGTGTGTGTGTGTGTGTGTGTGTGTGTGTGTGTGTGTGTGTATTAGCTGTACCCGGCACGCGTTGCTGTGCCCTATTTTGGAGATGCGAGGAGATGTTCTCAGAAGGTAGAGGCTGGGAGAGTCGTTGGCAGCCCCAGAGGATGCTGGGAAATGTAGTTTTTTATTTCTTGTTTTGGGGGCCTTTTAGGTTTGGGGGGGGGAGTTTCTTTGCTACAAACGTACCTTGTCTGAGGCCTATTTCTGTTGGCAAGTTTGGTGTCTCTGCGTTGTAAGGTTTCTCTGTTTGGGACGGTCTTTCCATGACGACTCTTTCTTTATATATATATATATATGTCAAAATATGTTTATTTGACACACACACACACACATATATATAGTTTGTCCAGATTGATATGATTTGATGGACCAACCTTCGCACATATACTTATCATGATCCACCTCAAATCAATTACTTGAGGGAACTGATAGGGGATGATGGGAGTTGTAGTCCACCCACATCCAGAGAGTGACGTGAATCCCACCAAGGATGGATCTGAATATAATATAATAGATAACTTTATTGTCATTGTACATTATGCGACGAAATTAAATGATTCCCCAGCACACAAGCAACATACCCATCCTTCCACACTCCCACCACCCTAACCTGCACAGCCCTCAATGCCATATTAATGCAAAGCCATAGAGTTCAATATAGTTACAACTCTAGGATAAAAACTGTCTCTCAGTCTGTTTGTTCTTATTATTTATTTATTAATCTATTTATTTATAGTACTTATACCCCGTAGCTTCTTACTCCCGCAGGGGGACTCAGCACGGCTTACATTTGCAGCACTACAGGCCGCAACACCACAATACAATTTTAAAATACACCATATAATCAACATCATTAAAGCATTAAAACATTAAAAAACATTACATTTAAAACCACTACATACAACAATAATTAATTAAAGCCATCAAGCGGAACACATTGTCAGTCCAGTCAAGTCCAAAATGTCAATCCAGTCAAATCCAAAGGTACATCTGCTGCCCAAAGGCCTGGTCCCAGAACCACAACTTTAGCTTTTTCTAAAAGCGAGGAGAGATGGAGTCGATCTTATTTCGTTTGTGAGTGCATTCCATAGACGAGGGGCCACCGTGGAGAAGGCCCTGTCTCTCGTCCCCACCAGCCGCATTTGCGATGCTGACAGGAGTGAGAGCAGGGCCTCCCCAGATGATCTTAAACTGCGAGATGGGACATAGAGGCAAATGCGTACGGACAAGTAAGCTGAGCCAGAACCGTATAAAGCTTTATAGGTCAATACCAGCACTTTGAATTGGGATCAGAAATGGACAGGCAACCAGTGGAGCTGACACAGCAGGGGGTGGTATGCTCCCTGTATGATGCCCCAGTTAGCATTCTGGCTGCCACCTGTTGAACCAACTGAAGTTTCCGAACCGTTTTCAAAGGCAGCCCCATGTAGAGTGCGTTGCAGTAGTCTATTCGGGATGTAACCAGAGCGTGGACCACCGTGGCCAAGTCAGACTTCCGAAGGTATGGGCACAGCTGGCGCACAAGTTTTAATTGTGCAAAAGCTCTCCCGGCCACCGCCGTCACCCTGTACCCCCAGATGGTAGTGATTCAACAAAGGAATAAACTGGGTGAGATGAACTCCCAATAATGCTTTGAGGTTTCTTAAGATTGTGGGACCTATAAAGTTCTTCCAAAGAGGGGAACAAAACTTGACATACATACCCATTAAAAACTAGCAAGGTTTGGGGGGGGGGGGGTTGACAGGGGGTGATGGGCATTGTAGTCCACCCACATCCAGAAAGCAATGTGAATCCCACCAACAATGAATCAGGACCAAACTTTGCACATATACCTATCATTGCCAACTCAAAATACCTAACTTGGGCAACGCTGAGAACATAAGCTAGTGATTTCCTAAAGGGCGGAGAGAAATGTGCTGTTGCATCTTTGCAGTGTGAATGCTTGACTCACCCAGTCACAGCTGATAGAGACATCAGAAATGTGGCTTCATCAAACACAGGCTGATTTGTAAGCAGATAAAGTCAGAGGAGTGGATTGTGCGGGAGAAAACAGGGAACCTCCCTCCACCGCTGCACCACATTTCTGTTACAGATGCCACAAAGAATCTCGTAGCGCGAGACCAACAGGTTTTATTTGGCAACAGCGCCTGTAGCCTACACCTGACGACTAGAGTTTATGCTCAAGCACCAAATAATATGCATATTGGAATGTAATGCTGTTGCTACCTGAGACACTCTTACACGTTATTAAAATCAACAGAAGAATTCAAGTACCCGAGAAGACTGTCTGTCTCATTTTCTACTGCCCATGGAACCCATGCAGCCGTTTTTCAATGCGCCATTTATTAGGCTTGATTTAATGTACCTGAATGTATAAGAGCATTCTAATTCATCAGAACAGAGTTGGCAGAACTGGGAACAGGCTCAATTTTCCTGATCCTGTCATTTATAAATTTCTGTCCATATTTAAACATATCATCCTCATTTTCGTGGGACGATTACTCATGGTTTATTTATTTATTTATTTATTTGTTCCATCTTGTATTCCGCTCCTCCCTGCAGGCTCGGGGCGGATAACATCATAAAACTCGGCTGGCATGTAACATCCATGTCGCCGTACACTAAAATACAACATAAAATACAACATAGGTCCCGAAATTAAAATAGTGTACATGCTGTAGCATTCCTTGAACCAGGGTGCTGCTTGGGAAGATGAGTACGTTCGGCTTACTCGTCTAGCCGAAGGCCAGTCTGAACAGGGCGGTCTTGCAGGCCCTGCGGAACGGGATAAGCTCCGTGGCGGCTCGGACATCATCCGGGAGAGAGTTCCAGAGTACCGGAGCCGCCACGGAGAAGGCCCTTTGCCTAGGAGCAGACAGGTGACAGGCGCGGACCGATGGAATCAGGAGCAGATTCGACTCCTCTGAACATAGTGATCTCGGGGGAATGTATGGGGCAAGGCGGTCCCTCAGGTACGCAGGCCCTGGGCCGTATAAAGCCTTAAAGGTTAACACCAACACCTTGAAGGCAATTCAGTACTCAATAGGCAGCCAGTGCAGCTGCCGGAGGATGGGCGTGATGTGCTCCCTTACCGACGTTCCCGTCAGCAAGCGAGCGGCGGCATTCTGCACTAGCTTGAGTTTCCGAACTGTCGCCAAGGGAAGGCCAACGTAGAGGGCATTACAGTAGTCTAGTCTCTAGATGACCGTCGCTTGGATCACCGTGGCCAGGTCGTCCCTGGAAAGGTAGGGTGCCAGTCGCCTAGCCTGTCGTAGGTGAAAAAATGACGCCCTGCTGGCCGCGGAGACCTGGGTCTCCATGGTCAGCAGGGGGTCCAGTTGGACACCTAGGCTCTTAACAACAGGCGACGGGCTAAGCCGTTCACCGTCCAGGGTAGGCAACCGGCACTCATCCCGCCCAGGTCGACCAGGCCACAAGATCTCCGTCTTCGACGGGTTCACCTTCAGCCAGCTAGCCCGCAGCCAACCAGTCACGGCCTCTAGGCACTGATGGAAACACTCGGGTACGGTGTCCGGCCTGCCGTCCATTCTCAGCAGAAGCTGGGTGTCATCAGCGTACTGATAATACTCCAGACCAAAGTCGTGGGCCAGCTGGGCCAGGGGGCGCATGTACACGTTGAATAATAAGGGGGAGAGGATGGCCCCCTGGGGGACCCCACAATCAAGTAGGGATCTCCCAGAGACCTCCCCGCCCCCCTCCACACGTTGTCCCCGGTCCCGGAGGAAGGAGGCCACCCATTTAAGGGCGGTCCCCCTAACCCCGGAGCCGGCTAAATGGTGGGTTGAGTCTGATTGACTTCTAGAGGTAGAGTCTTGGAAGGAGATTCCACCTGAACATTTGGAAGAACTTCCTGACTGTGAGAGCTGTTCAGCAGTGGAACTCTTCTTTCCCACAGAGTGGTGGCGGCACCTTCTTTGGAGGCTTTGCTGGCTTGGCACTGCCCCCTCAAGGCTGGAGAAGCTGTGGGAGAGCTGAAGCCAGGGAGAGGGGGCGGAGCCAGGCCACACCATGCCCCGCCTCCTCCCCCCGGCTTCAGCTCTCCAACAGCTTCTCCAGCCTCGAGGGGGCAGTGCGAGCAAGGGGCGGGAGTCATGGCCCCCGTCCCTGGCGCCGCTCTCTGCCATGACTCCTGCCCCTCTCTCACTGAAGCCGTGCGGAGGAGGAGGAGCATGAGCGGTGGACGGGCTTCAGTGGGCGGGGCTCCTCCTCCGCGCGGCTTCAGCGAGCGAGGGGCGAGAGTCATGGTGGATTGGAGGCTGGCTGGGGAAACGGCCGAAGGAGGCAGTGCCCCGGCCCCTTCTTTTTCTTCACCGCCGCCCGGCCCTTCCTCCTCCTCCCCCAAGCAGCAGGAGTTCGGCAGGAGGGGGGGGGGAGAAAGGGGGGCAGAGAGCTTTTCTCGCGGCACAGCAGGAGGTCCGTCACGGCACACTACTGTGCCGCGTCACAGCGGTTGGAAACACTGATATAGGTGAATAAATGTTTCCAGGAATAAAATCAGATCATATCAGGAAAAGCCCTCAGCCCTCCGTTATGGAGGAACTGTGGGAGGCATTTAGGTCCTGGGTTTGAATCCCTCTGCCCAGGGCCGTAGCCAGGATTTTGATTTGGGGGGGGGGCTGAGTTTGGTTCGGGGGGCTGAGACTGGGTGGAAGAGGGTCTACCCTAGCAAACCTTTTGTATTGTTATCCCAATAACCCCATTAATGTGGGATATAATGAGCATGGTGATCAGATCATGATATAAGTGCACATAACAGTTTAAATAATGTACCAGTAAGGCCTTCTCATCACCCTGAGAATTTCGGGGGCTGAAGCCCCCTTAGCCCCCCCCCCCTGGCTACATGCCTGCCCCTGCTTTTAAGAGGCTTCCAATCCCAGATGGGGCTCCAACTCCCAGGGGTGTATTTGGGAGTTCGAATTATATGCTCATGGTGTGAGAAACGCTACAATTTGTCTGTGGGGACCATAGGCACACGGCAAGCACACGCACACGGCAACTTGATCCAACGAGATTTATTGCAGGTATAATACCTTTGATGCCAGAACTGGCATCACAAGGAACAAACACAGTTTATATACAGAACACACCCCCATCACCTGTCCATCACCTCAAAGGCCCAACCCCCATAGCATGCAATGCCCAGAAGAGGTTGCATCATGTCCCCTCTGACTCAGCAGTCCCAATGTCCAGTGGATATTTCATCATATCCTGCCTGAGTCCACAATATACGAGCCAGTGCTGCTCATGCTGGTGTGGTGTGACCTAAGGCACATTTCCAGCTCTGTGCATGTCTCCAAGGCCACACCTGGCAGAGATTATCTTGCTGGAAGGGTATGAGATAAGAGCAATATTAGCTCTATTCGACAGACCATTACACATGGTTCTCATCCCCTCTTTCTCCTCTATATTTATACTGAATCCTAGTTAAAGCGACCCTGGGGGCCATCCAGTCAACCCTTTTCATGCAGGAATGCACAACGAAAGCCTTCCCAACAGATAGCGATCCAGCCTTGGCTTCAAAAGTTCCAGAGAGGATCTTGCAGTGTTAGATATCAACGTTAGGTTGAGGAACTATTGGGCCAGCATGGAAAAGATAGATAGATAGATAGATAGATAGATAGATAGATAGATAGATAGATAGATAGATAGATAGATCTCGAGATGTATTAGTCTCATGCAGATAAATCAAATCTGTTATTGGTGAGTGTGTGTTGGATGGTAATCATGTAGCATTTGGGAAGTCAATTTGAAACAGATGGACTAAGCAACAGGAAGGATGAGCCAGGCACATACCAGATGGACATGAACACATGTAAAGACTTGGGTGAAGGTTAGCTTTCTAATGGGGAACAAAAAGCAAAGCACTCTAGTTTGTCATAAATTGTAGGGCTTGCAGATATTTCTGATCTTAATAATAATAATGATAATGATAATAAAAAACTTTATTTCTAACCCGCATCCATCTCCCTGGCAGGCCTGGATTACCCATAAGGCCACACTAGGCCATGGCCTAAGGGCGCAAACCGGGTGGGGGGGTGCAGTTCACACAGACCAAAAAAAAAGTTGAAACAAAACCGCAACGTGCGGCATGGAGATGACTCTCTCGGGGGAGGGCGGGGGGAGAGCGCTGCGAGGGGGCGGGGGAGGAGGGAATGGCGCCCCCCCTTGCCATCACCCCGCCACCTTGTCAAGGAAGGAGGGCGCGAGGAGGAGGAGGCGGAGGGAAGTCCCCGGGGATGCTGCTGGGCATGCGCGGCACCCAGGACCATGGTGCGCATGCCCAACAGCAACCCCAGGGGCAGGATTTCCCTCCGCCTCCTTACAGCACGCCCTCCTTCCTTGATTCAAGGATGCCAGTGGGGCTTCCCTCCGCCTCCTCCTCCTCGTGGCGCGCCCTCCTTCCTTGAATCAAGGAAGGAGGGTGCGCTGTGAGGGCCCGGGGGCTTCTCTTCCTTCCTCCTCTTCCTCGCGCCCTCCTTTCGACTCAAGAAAGGAGGGCATGCGGCACCGCGAGGAGGAGGAGGTGGGGGGGGGTGCGGTAGAGGTTGCTTTGGGGGCGTAATTCCAAAGTGTGGCCTAGGTCGCCGAAAGGGGTTAATCCGGGCCTGCTACCCGGAGGGGACTCGGAGCGGCTTACATGGGGCCGTGCCCGAACAACACATCACATCTTCCACTCTTTTTCTTACGAGCAATACTGTACAGTAACAAAGACAACTTAAGCATGTAACACGGCATCGCATTGGTGATTCAGGCGGTTTTGTGCTTGTTTTGTGTGGTGTTGTTTGGTTTTGCATGTAGGAAAAGCAACTTGTGCAGTGAGTCAGTCTTCCTTATTCGTCAGGGTTAGGGGCTACACTTGACCCCTACTTCCGAATTGGATTCTCATCCTTCTAGCTCAGAGTTTCTCAACCTGGGACCTGGGTTGGGACCCCTATGCAGGTTGCGAGGGGGGTGTCAGAGGGGTCGTCAAAGACCATCACAAAACACATATTTCTGATGGGCTTAGGGACCCCTTTCGCAGAGAAGGCTGAAGATCTCTCTGCCTGTCCTTCTCTTCCTTTTTGGAAATAGACAGCAAATCCTCCCACTAAAAGCACTCCTCCTCCTGTGATTGGCCAACCTCTCAGCTGGTCTCTCGGCCAAGGGGAGAGCTGTTTCTCAGACTCCAAGTGAGGAGGGGAGAGCAGGCGTGTTCAGCGCATGGCAGTGTGGTGTGCATGTGCGGGCAAGGGGGAGAAGTTTGGCATGTTGGGCATATGTGGCAAGTTTACTAGTTCCACCACCAGTTTGGTACAGAGTGCTCCCTGAGTGTTGGTGAACTACAACTCCCAGAATACAAAAACATCCCCACCCCCAACAACTCCACCAGTATTCAATGTTGGCCATGTAGGTAGTGTGCTAAGTTTGGTGAGATCTATTGTGGGCTGGGTACAGAGTGCTCTTTGATTATAGGTAAACTACAGTTGGAGGACCATTATGTACGATTATGTACGTGGACCGTTATAGGCAGGCATGTAGCCAGGGGGGGCTAAGGGGGCTTCACCCCCCCCCAATTCTCAAGGTGGTCCGCGAAAAGGCCTTATTGGTACATTATTTAAACTGTTATGTTTATTCATATCATGATCTGATCACCATGCTCATTATATCCCACATTAATAGGGTTATTGGGATAACAATACAAAAGGTTTGCTAGGGTAGACCCTCTTCCACCCAGTCTCAGCCCCCCCGAACAAACTCACCCCCCCGAAACAAAATCCTGGCTACGGCCCTGGTTATAGGTAAACTATAAATCCCAGCAACTACAACTCTCAACTGTCAATGTCTATTTTCCCCAAACTCCACCAGTATGAACATTTGGGCACATTGAGTATTTCTGCCAAGTTTGGTCCAGGTCCATTATTGTTTGAGTCCACAATGCTCTCTGGATGTAGGTGTACTACAACTCCAAAACTCAAGGTCAATGCCCACCAAACCCTTCCAGTATTTTCTGTTTGTCTTTAACTGTAAGTTAACTATAAATCCCAGCAACTACAACTCCCAAATGACAAAATCAACCCCCAACCCCACCAATATTCAAATTTGGGCATATCGGATATCTGTGCCAAATTTGGTCCAGTGAATGAAAATGCATCCTGCATATCTGATATTTGCATTACGATTCATAACATCAGCAAAATTAGAGTTATGAAGTAGCAACAAAAATAATGTTATGGTTGGGGGTCACCCCAACATGAGGAACTCTATTAAGGGGTCACAGGATTAGGAAGGTTACGAACCACTGTTCTAGCTGAAAATGGGATGCATCCACTACATAGAAGCCATCAAGCAAACTGTGAAGTCGTAGACAGAGTCCTGGTGTTATACCTTCGTACAGTAATTTTCCAACTTTGCCTTTTACGCAAGACGCAGAGAAGAAGATGTCCTTTTGGAGTTGAAAACGGCAGGATTTTAAACTGTCTCCGGCTGCTTTGAAACATAGCCCGGCTTTTATTAGCTGAGCTCGGATTATGAATCTCTCATGCCACAGAAGAGATGAATATTTTAAACAGATGTCTGCAATTTCTTTAACCCATGGGGGATTTGAATTACAGATGGTGACAAGAGACGGAGATTTCAAAACACCCAAGCTACATGCAAATTGATATGTGAGAAAAAAATATATTTTGCGGAGCAAAATGGTTTAATTAGGCTGAAAATTATGCTGCGCTGCATTGCCTTTCCTTGTGTACTTTCCCTTCCTGTCCTTTCCCAGACAGATATCTCTGTCGTTGGGCATTGATGGAAGGAACTGCCGGGGATGACATGTCTGGGATTCTAAGGGGTTTAACATCTATATTAATGTTTTAATATTTCTATATTTAAGGGCATAAAAAGTGTACGTAGTTATTTCTAATCACCATATTCATATTTTAATATAATTGCATCATTTTAAATATATCGTGTCATATTTCAGTGTTATTAATATGCGGATGACACTCAGCTTGTTCTGAGGATGGAGGGACGATCAGACTCTGTACCCGATTGTGTCCTTTGCCTCAAAGCTGTGACTGGATGGTTGTGTGCCAGCAGGTTGAAAGTGAATCCAGCGAAGACGGAGATCCTATGTCTGGGTCGCCCGGGCAGTGGGGATATCCAGTTGCCAACCCTGGATGACGAGGCACTATGTCCGTCATCATCGGTAAAAAGCCTAGGAGTCATCTTAGACCCTGTACTCACAATGGAGGCTCAGATCTCCGCTGTGAGTAGGACTGCATTTTTCCATCTGCCTCAGGCTAGGCGACTGGCTCCCTACTTGTCCAGGAGTGACCTGGCCATGGTGATCCAGGCCATGGTCATCTCAAGACTAGACTACTGTAACAGCTGTCAGATTCTTGCATTTGAAAAGTAATTCATGAGTCAACACAAGATGTATTATTGCAGTTTGAGATGACCTGCGGTGTGGCGTGCTTGACACCAGATGGCGCTGTTTCAAGACTGATGAATGGAACTTTGAGGAGTTTCATTTGAAAGTGACAGTTGGGATCTGACAGTTGGTTTGGAATATCTGTGAGGAAAGGATGTTTAGAGAGGTAGCTGTGAGGGCTGTTGTTTTTCGATGTTTTGCCAGTTATTGTTAAATACAATTCAATATAAAGTTATATATTTACCTTGTGAATTGTATGAGAGTTTTATTATTCACACGAACAGAGACTGGAGGTTTTAAGGGCCGATGGGGAATTAGCATTCTATATTTCTGTTGCCTATCCGCTGTGACATAAATACTCGACGCCGAAGAACAGCCTCTACATTGGCCTACCGCAGGCAGTGATTTGGAAGCTCAAGCTGGTGCAGAATGCTGCAACTCGGCTCCTCGATCAGACCCGGATTATCACCTTTTTGCGCCCTAGGCCACATTGTGGAATTACACCCCCTTTACCGCACCCCCCCCCATCTCTCAGACTCCCAGGATTGAGTCAAGGAAGGAGCCGGGCGCGAGGAGGAGGAGGAAGGAAGGGAAGCCCCGCCTCCTACTCCTCGCACCGTCTTTCCTTGAGTCAATGAAGGAGCCGGGCTCGAGGAGGAGGAGGAAGGAAGGAAGGGAAGCCCTGCCTCCTCCTCGCGCCGTCCTTCCTTGAGTCAATGAAGGAGCCTGGCGCGAGGAGGAAGGGAAGCCCCGCCTCCTCGCGCTGTCCTTCCTTGACAAGGGGGCGAGGGCGAGGGAGGGGGCACCATTCCCTCCTCCCCCACCACCTTGCAGCGCTCTCCCCCGCCCTCCCCCGAGAGAGAGAGAGAGAGAGAGAGAGAGTCATCTCTGCCCTGAGTCCATGCGCATTGCGTTTTTGTTTCAACTTTTTTTTTGGTCCATGTTCTGCGCCCCCCTCACCTTGCGCCCCTAGGCCATGGCCTAGGTTGGCCTCATGGGTAATTCGGGCCTGTCCTCGCCAGGAAACCGGCGAGATGTCATGACACCCCAATCCTCCAGCAGCTGCACTGGCTTCCGATTGAGCACCGAATCACCTTCAAAGTGATGGCACTTACCTTCAAGGCCTTGTATGGTCCGGGGCCAGTGTATTTGAGGGACCGCCTCACCCCCTATCAACCCCAGAGATCACTTCGCTCTGAAGATCAAAATCTGTTGGAAATTCCCACTTTCAAGACCTTCCGCTTGACAGCTACTAGGCGTAGAGCCTTTTCGATCGTGGCTCCCTTCTTGTGGAATACATTACCGGCTGAAGTCCGGGCCTTGCAAGACTTGCCAACCTTTCGTAGGGCATGCAAAACGCAGCTATTCCGCTTAGCATTTTGAGTTATGAAATGGGTTTTTTAACTGGTTTAAAAAAATAAATTTTCTATTATTTGCAGCGTTATTTTATAAACCGCTCCGAACCCTCAGGGAGTGGCAGTGGCGGTGTAAATAAATCCAAATAATAAATAAATAAATAAAAAATAATATTCGCTGTTAGCCGCCTTGAGTGCCTATATTGGGTGAAAGGCAGGATAACAATAAAGTAAATCAATAATCTATCTAACTATACACATAATAAAATAAAATATGTATGTGTGTGTGGCTGGGATGTCGACTTACACAGACAAACTCCTGCCTCCACAAACAGCTATAGCTCCCACTACTCAGGAGACACCATTGGTCCTCCCTCTAATAACACGGCAGGTTACAGTGAGCGCCATGCGCATGTCCAAGAGCCCTGCCAATGTCCTCCACAAACACCATACTGACCACCACCCAAGTGAAGGCTTTCATACGGAAACTATTTCATCCTAGATTGTATGTGTTTCCTTCACCACAGACATCCCAGTGTTTCTGACTCTCCCATTGGTGTGGAATTTGCATGACTGCTTCTCTTCTAACCCTTTCCCATTATTTTCTATGGACCACAGCAACAGAGGAATTGAACAGCAACTGAACATATTAGAGAGATTTGGGGAGAATTCACCATGATTTATAGGAGTTGTAGGTAGTGGGATATATAGTTCACCTGCAATTTAAGGCACTCTTAATTCCACCAACAATGGACCTGGAACTAACTTGGCCCACAGAGCCCCCATTACTAATAAAATATACTGGAAGTTTTTGGAGGGATTTATACGAGTTGTAGTTCATCTACATCCAAAGCGCACTGTGAACCCAAACAATGATGGATCTGGACCAAACTTGGCATGCATACTCAATATTTCCAAATTTGAATAATGGTGGGTATGGAGCGGAATTGACCTGGACATTTTGGAGTTGTGAGTACTGGGATGTATAGTTTGCCTGCAATCAATGAGCACTCTGAACTCCATCAAAAAGGGAATTGGACCAAACTTGGCACCCAGCGCCCCCATGACCAGCAAAAAATACTGGAGGTCTTGGGGGAAAATTCACTTTATTTGGGGGAGTTGTAGTTCACATACAACCAGAGAGCACTGTGAACCCAAACACTCATGGATTTGGACCAAACTTGGCGCACATACCTGCTTGTGTTTTTACTGTATGGCTGCATGGATAATACATGTTAGCCTATTTTATATGCTGTTATCCGTCTCGAGCCTGCAGGGAGGAGCGGAATACAAGACCGAACAATAAATAAATAAATAAATAAATAAATAAATAAATAAATAAATGAAAATTTGATTACGTAGGGGGGAGGGGTGACCTTCCTTCCTGGGAGTTGTAGTTCACCCACAACCAGATAAACTGATCCAGCGATGATGGATTTGGACCACACTTGGAATACAGAACCCCCAGGTCTACCTCAACCTACTGGAGAGGTTTGAGGGGACTGACTGGCATTGGGAGAGTTGTAGTTTACCCTACAGTCAGAGAGCACACTGAAACCCATTGATGATGCATCTAGAGCAAACTTGCCCAACATAACAAACTTTAAGTACAGGGTTAACCTGGCATGATCTGAGCTGTAGTTAATCCATAACCTTATGCATTTTGTGCAATTAAAAATTGACTTTTTCAAATAACCCAAGCATTGCCGGGTCCTCAAGCTAGTTACAAATAAAATAAACACCCCAAACTGAGATTTACCTGGGAGTAAGTCCCGTGGAACACAACAGGACTCAGTCTGAATAGACATGAGTAGGATCAAAGATGGGAATGGTGTGATTTGCTTGATGTTGATAGACTACAGCTCCCAGCATTCCTTACCAGTGGCTGCTACAACAAGTCCCATCTCTGCATAGAATTGCGTTGCAAGCTCTTGAAAAACTGCTCAACTGACTCCTATCCTACTGCTATGAACAAATATGGCTTGATGATCATGGCCTTTAAATCTCCTTCAAGCAGGCTGAATGGCAAGTGTTCAAAATACACTTTTAAATCTATGGAAAATATATCAGACTCTTGATGGTCTAATAAGCTCTCACTAAAAAAAAAACCCCTCATGGATCACATTTGTTTCAAATGTCAGAGCGGCGCATCTGCTTATCTTGGAAAGCTTTTCAAAATGTGCCCTCGATATTTCTGAAAGCCTGTCTCGGCATTACAGTAAATGCTCCAAGTGTCTTAGCATGAAGCACAACGGGACAGATGTAATTCCATCTCAAGGCTCTGGTGACATTAAGAGGCCGGAGCGCCTCTGGAGCAGCCTGCGATATCGCTACCTGGGTGGAATTTCAACCTGATTCTGCACAGTTGGCAGATCCTTGTAGCATGGATGTGACCTTTAAAAAATACAGTCAGCCCTCTGATTCACTGGGGTGTGAAAATACTATTTTCCCCAGGAATTTCTACATTTTCCAGAGTGACTCCATGGTGAATTCCAATATAATCTAATTGCATTGAAGAACCTAGAGGATTCTACAGAGGTGTTCTTTCTAGGAGTCTCTTTGTACTCCAGCATGACTGTTATGGTCAACTTCAATAGAGTTGCACTAGAGCACTTAGAGCAGGCATGTTCAAAGCCCAGTCAATTGCAACCCGTTTCCACATTTCTACCGGCGCACAGTCTCAGTCATCTCGAGGCTGGACTACTGTAACGCCCTCTACGTTGGCCTTCCCTTGTCCACAATCCGGAAACTCAAGCTAGTGCAAAATGCCGCCGCTCGCTTGCTGGTGGGAGCACCAGTAAGGGAGCATATTACTCCCATCTTGCGGCAATTGCACTGGCTACCAATCGAGTACCGAATTGTCTTCAAGGTGCTGGTTCTGACCTTTAAGGCCTTGCACGGTCTAGGGCCTGCGTACCTGAGGGACCGCCTTACCCCGTATGTTCCCCCGAGATCACTACGCTCAGAGGAGCAAAATCTGCTCACCATACCATCAGTCCGCTCTTGTCACTTGACAACAACAAGGCAACGAGCTTTTTCAGCAGCGGCCCCTGTACTGTGGAACGCACTCCCCGATGATGTCCGTGCGATCACAGATCTTATTCCCTTCCAGAGGGCATGCAAGACCACTCTTTTAAGGCTTGCCTTTAATTGAAAACCGGAAGTTTAAATTGCCTGCCGATCGTTGTTTTATTATAAAATAATTTTATGTAATTTTCATGTTTTATGCACAGTGTTGTTTTATGTATGCTATGTGAACCGCCCCGAGCCTGCAGGGAGGAGCGGAATATAAAATCGAACAAATAAATAAATAAATAAATAAATAATAAAATAAACATTAGGCAGCCCGCCAGCACTGTTGACCACAGTATACAATCCATGTGTACAAAAGGCTACTTACTCACCAAATCTGGCCCTCTTCACAAAAAGTTTGGACACCCCTGAACTAGAGGTTCCTCGAGATGACAGATATCAAATCATTCAAAAATCTAATCTGCAAACGCAGAGGGCTGAGTTTATTATAAAGCTGGAATAACTGCCAGAATGACAGGGTAAGCATTGCAACCACACAAGGGCAGTGCACATCAAAGGAAACAATCAAAGAGTAGACATGCCAGCTTTGTGCAGCTTAGACTAGTGTTTCCCAACCACCTTGCCGTGGCACACTAGTGTGCCATGAGCGATCATGAGCGATCATCAAGTGTGCCATGGAAGAACTGACCACCCCGCCAGGAGTCATCTGGGCAGCCTGCCTCTGGCTCTGTCTCTGTCTCTCTCTCTCTGGGGTGCCGGCAGGGCCAATCAACGCCCGCCAGGAAGCAAGCCCCGCCTCTCTAAGGGTCTCCCGCCCGGCACCACCATGTTTGTTCAGGGTGAAAGTCCCGAGAGAGGGGAGGGGGCTTCGGCTTCCTGAGTGTTTGTGTGTTTTTCAATGTATTTTAACTGTATTCTCAATTCGCTTCTAAAATAAATAAATGGGAGGAGTCCATGTGATGTCTTCCTTAGTTTTCCCATTGTGTTTTATTTATTTTTTTCTGTGTTAGCCAGATTATCTCTCTTTATGAACAACATGACTAAATGGCCGAAGAATGTGTTGTGAACAGTAGGCATTCTCAGTATGAAAGCAGCCCAGAGGGTCGCTGCAGTTCATGCTATGCTATTAGATAAAAGATGATATCTGATAGATCTCTTTTCTATACTTCCATGGACATGGGAAGAGTGTTTTATGTATCAGCTGTCCTTTGAAGACATTTTGCTTAAGAAGGAAGGGCTTTCAGAAAGTTGTTGCTGTTGTCATCAAGTCATTTTCGACTTATGGCAACCCGGTTATGGGGTTTTCCTGGCAGGATTTGTTCAGAGAATGCCATGTACAGTTTTGTTTTCATTACTATAGATTAGTTTTTAATGTTGTATGTGTAGGATGTATTTCATGTGAGAGGTTCCGTGAGGTTGTATTGAAATAGAGCAATTTGGAACCGGGCTGTGGATAGCGAAACCCAAAGCGGGGATAACCAATAGGCGGATACCAGTACCAACAACAAGCCCGTGTGTGACGACTTGGGCTACAAAACTTTGAGGCTCTAACCATTTGGAATGCTGCCACCAACCTAAAAATTGTTTTTAGGATTTCTGATGAAATAATAGTTAAACTAGGCTCCTAAACTTAAGGTAAACTAAGAGGCTTGCTGAGGTAAAATCTCTCTTATGTGGGAAGGCTGGAACTGGTACACACTGAGGTAAGGAGGCACTCTGAAGCTTTCTTGTAAAGTTAACAAATAGAACTTTTATTAACAGGCAGATCTTAAAGCACAAATGCGTAACAGTTATACAGAATGGTACTAGAGCGTGTTGGTTACTTAAGTTCGCTTTCTTAACTTAGTTACTAAACTAGACAGTTAAAAAATTGTCTCTCTAAACTCCCTCACTCTAATATTAAAACTAGACGTGAGTAGTCTTCAACCAACTAACCTAGTTAGTTCCCCTGAGCTAACACTCAGTCTTCCAGAAGCACCCTAGCTATTAACTCTTTCCTAGAGTTTTCCTACAGCTGACTTCTCCAGAGATGCGAGCTAATCTCTAAGCCCTAGAGATTCCAACTCTCGCTGACTGACTGCCTGTCAGCTGCACACAGAACTTTTCCTGTCAGTTTACAAGACAACTGTCTTCTCTGACTGCTCACTCTCAGCTCTGTCAAGAGACTGCTTTCTCTCACAGCTCTGACAACCGACTGCTGTCTCTCACAGCTCTGACAACCGACTGCTGAATAAGCTACAGTTTTTCCCTCTCAAGTAGCTCGGCTCCTCCCCTCAGCTCTGAGCCACTCCCAGGCAGCTCTCCCTCTCTCCCTCCCTCTCCCTCCCTCCCTCACTCACTCACTCACTCCCTGAGAAGGATCCAAGCCACTCCCCCTTTCCTGGCTATCCTGTTCTACCATGGATGCCAAACTGCTATGCTGGTCTGAGCCTAGCATAAAATGGGTGAGTCCTCACACTGTGCATCTGGCAAGATGAAGAAACTAGCCCAATGTTCCCTATTAAAAAATCTCACCAAGTCGAAGGAGAAACCACCAAGGTAATTTTATTCATCCAGATGGAAGACATATCAGCTCGCGGTAAGCTGCAGAAGGAAGCTGAATTTTGTTTATTACTTAGTGTTTTATATTTAGAAAAATATTTCCATGGGGAAGATACATCGCCCTTTTGTTTGGTGTAATATGTTTCTTTGTATATGTCTTTTCATTCATTTCTTGCACAATAGTTACTTTATTTCTTTGAATAAGTATTAATACAACATAAATAAACACTCTGTGGATCTTTCATGATTTGGAGGCGATGGAAAAAACACATTTATTTTGAAGTACAGTACGTATGTGATAACGAAGCCTTAATGGGGGCAACACACTCCACCTTAAAGGGCCATTTGATGCCAAGGGTTCCAAGGGTAGACCCTGCCCAGCCAAGCGCTATTGTCATTGACCAAAGTCAGAAATCCCATGCGAAAAGTCCCTTCTCATTTCACAAGAATCAGGCTCTTGAATCCCGTGAAAGATCCCTGCATTTGGGAAAGTGCAAAATACATACCCAGAATCATAAGCTGTGAAGTGTACATGCATTAGGGTGTGCATGTGCAAAATATATATTCAGAATAATGTGAAGGATGTGTGCATTTGGAAGGTGTTACGACAGAAGTCCAGTAATAGCCAAGCCAGGAGTAGGATCAAACAAAGAGTTTATTGTCCATAGTAAAACTTAACTCAAAAAGGCTTAAATTCAGCAAAAATACAACGTAAAAGGTGCTTAAGTTAGCAAACACAAATAAAAATGCTTTAAGCCAGCAAAAATCCACAAAAAAATAGCAAAAGAAGCAACTTCTGCCAAACGCGGATTTTACTGGCGTGTGAAGCGCGTTAGCACTCCAAATGGCCCAACAAACGCCGAGTAATGCGCAGAAGGAGCTGGAATCCAATGACGTCGTGGGCCGGTCCACAGGGGCTGAAGATACAGGCGAAGTCAGGAGGTGGTTCCAAAGGTCAATCCCAGAACGCTGCACCAACAGCCGGATTCAGCAACACATTCAAGAGGGAGAAGGCAGAGGGAGAAAGGTGAAGACAGTCCAAGGGTCCCAAAACCGGAGCTAATGCATGGAAATAGCACATAACATAGACCCTGCAATGTCCCCACCTTTCAGCCCCCCTCCCTATACAATACCCCATCTTCAAAGGCAGGCTGCGTCTCTTACTCATAGGAACTTGTAGAGTTTCAAACCACGCCACAAGGAAAATTCAGGCAGCTGCAGCTAAACACAAAAAGCATAACATTGAGGATCCCATTGACCCACCCATCGTCCCCAACTGGAGTGCCAGTTACAGAAAGCAGCAAAGCCCATAACTCACATATATCAGGATCCAAGGATACAGAAGTCTAGAAGCCAAGAAGTCCCAAAATCCCAAGATAAGACCTTGCCAGCCGCAAGGATAAGCCCCAAAAAGCCCACCTTATATTAGTCCTCAGCTCCACCCGCATCAGACAACTCCCCACTTGCATCAGCTGTTGCCCCAGACCCACCTGCAGCCTCTTGCCCAGCTCTCCAGCTTTTCCACCTTCTATCAAGACTTAGACCACCCCAATCCTCTGGGTACCCTGAAGGCCATTAGTTGTCATCAGAGAACCCCACAAAAGTGTCACTGCTTGTAGGCTCATTGCATATATCCTGAATCTCCCGCACTTGAGTCCAGTCCATGTCAGTATCACTTTCCTCTGACGTGCTTCCCACACCTTGGCTTCCCTCTTCCCTAGGGAAGCCTTCAAAGGACTCATCCTCTGTAGGCTCTGTAAGCATTTGCCTGATTAGTTTGCATTGCAAAAGATCTTCACTATCGTCGCGAGGAAGCCTTTTCCCCCTTCTTTGACCCACAGAATCAGCATCAGCTGTCCCACCCACTTCCAAGCCAGAGTTAGACGCTGGAGAAACAGCCCCACCCTGTTCCCTACTACCAGTAGTAGCTGAAACTCCAGACCCAAACCCAACAGAAGGGATGCAAAATATGTCTCCAGAATAAGATGTGAATGGTGCATGCATCTTGGGTGTGTGCGTGTGCAAAATATATATTTGGAATGATAAGATGTGAAGGGTACATGCATTTGGGGAGTGTGTGTGCAAAATAGATATTTTCAGAATAAGATGTGAAGGGTGCATACAATTGGGGAAGGGATGCATGCAAATATATGCCCAGAATGATCAGATGTGATGGTCCATTGAATGAAAATACATCCTGAATATCAGACATTTGCATTATGATTCATAACAGTAGTAAAATTAGAGCTATGAAGTAGCAATGAAAATAATGTTCTGCTTGGGGGTCACCACAACATGAGGAACTGTGTTAAGGGGTCGCGGCATTAGGAAGGTTGAGAAACACTGCTATAGAATTAAACATGGGTATGATTAGATGTGAAGGCTGCATGCATGGGGTGTGTGTGTGCAAAGTATAGAATGATAAAATGTTAAGGCTGCATTCAATGAGGGTGTGTGTGCAAAATATATCCCCAGAATAAGATGTGAAGGGTGCGTGCAATTTGTGTGTGTGTGTGGGGTGCAAAACATATAATCAGAATGTATTGTCGAAGACTTTCATGGTCGGAATCACTGAGTTGTTTTAGATTTTCCGAGCTGTACGGCCATGTTCCAGTAGCATTCGCTCCTGATGTTTCGTCTGCAGACCTCACAACCTTTGAGGATGCCTGCCATAGATGTAGGCGAAGCATCAGGAGAGAATGCTTCTGGAACATGGCCATACAGCCCAGAAAACCTACAACAACCCATACATTCAGGATGATAAGATGTGAAGGGTGCATGCAATTTGGGAAAAAATGCAAAACATACATTCAGGACAATAAGATGTGACGGGTGCATTCAATTTGGGGGAAATGCAAAACATATTCTTGGCATTACTTCGCAAAAGAAGATTCTTAGGAAGGACTCATTCCACGCTTTTTACAAGCGCGTTGATGACTTAAAAGGCCAATTAAGATAGGCAAGTTCCGTTGCAGAAAGCACAGCAGAAAGTCTCCTTGGGTGATGTTGTTTCCAAGTTGCGGTTTTTCTGCGTTGTCGTTTCTCTTCGAGACCCATTTGGCATATCTTCTCAAAAGAGGCTGCAGATAGTGCGTCTCCATGCCTCCCGATGTGAGGCCAGGGTGCACCATTATTGGTGATCCATCTGGCTGAGCCTGAGATGTTGTTTCAAAGAGTCCTTGTATCTCTTTTTGGGGGCACCTCTCTTGCGCTGACCCATGGCGAATTCACCATAGAGTAGTATCTTTGGGAGGCAGTGGTCCTCCATCCTAGAGACGTGCTCTGTCCAGCACAGCTGTGTTCTCAATAGCATGGCCTCAATGCTGGTGATCCCTGCTTGCTCAAGGACAGCAACATTCGTCACATAGTTGGTCCAGTGTATATTTAGGGTTGTGCGAAGACAGTGCTGATGAAAGCGTTAGAAGAGTCGTAGGTGCTGGCGATAGGTGACCCAAGTTTCAGACCCATAAAGGAGAATATACAGTATGATAGCTCTGTACACACTGATTTTGGTGCTTTGTCTCAGGTGTTTGTTACACCAGACTCTTTTGTGAGGCCTTCCAAATGCACTATATGCCTTTGCTAATCTGTGATCTATCTCTTTGTCAATCTTGGCGTCTGAAGATATGACTGCTGAACGAACTTAAGCACAGATTTGCCTATGCTGACGTGGGGATGATGGTGTTCTTCCCGTGGTGCGGGCTGGTAGAGAACTTCCCTTTTCTTCAGTCTGACTTCCAGCCCATACAGCTTTGCAGCTGTTGCAAAGCAGGATGTTAGGCGCTGCAGCAGGCCCAGATTACCCATAAGGCCAACATAGGCCATGGCCTAGGGGCACAAGCCGAGGGGGGTGCAATTCATGGACCAAAAAAAAGTTAATTAAAAAAAACCCTCCGTGGGAATGGCGGGAGTTGAAGCACAAAGGCCCCGGAGGGAGGGAGGGCCAAGCCTGGTCTCAAGGCAGGACACGCAGGGCGAGGAGCAGCAGCAGCAGCGGCTTCCCTCCCTTCCTCCCTCCCTCCTCCCCGCTACTCAGCCGGGGGCGGGGCCTCCCAGGGTGACATCACTCCCTCCCTCCTCCTCCGCCAGGCCCGCCTTCCTTGTTTACCCGCCTCCCAGGGTGACGTCACTCCCTCCCTCCTTCCTTCCCTGGGAGGCAGGGAGTGGGCGGGGCCAGGAGTGAGTCCTCTGAGCTCGCCTCCTGGCCCCGCCTCCTGCCTTGTGACACACATAAATCAAAGCTGAAGAGTGGCAGCCGGCCAATCAGGGAGCCTCCCTCCCTCCCGGGGAGGCGTGGCTCTGCAGACTCGGCCAATAGGAAGGCGGGGGCCTGCTTGGAGGCGGAAGTCCACGGAGGGGGGTTCTCCCTGAGCCACAGATTGCAACCGAGGAGGAGCAGCGGTCCTGAAGGAGATGGAGATGGGTAGGTGTCTCTCTATCTCCAGAGAGCCCCCCCCCAAGGAAGAAAGGAAGGCTCCCCAGGCCTCTCCCCACTACTCTCCCTCCCTGGGGCGCGGGGTCGTAATCAGCCCCAGCAGATGGCCACCCCGCCACGGCCCCCAACCCCCCATGTGAGGAAGGAAGTAAGGAAAGGCAGGCGCGGCTTGGGCCCCACCCTCCCTTCCCGGATCCCAAACAACAACTTTCAGTGCCGCTAGTAGAGGGGGCGTAATTCCAAAGTGTGGCCTAGGGCGCAAAAAGTTGTTAATCCGGGCCTGCGCTGCAGAGCTGCTTCTAAATGGGCAACAAGGGCAGCAAAAGCAGCTCATGGACTAGATCAGGCCTGTCCAACAGATGGCCCGTACACGGCCCGCCAGCCCCTTGGACGCGGCCCCCCTACCCTCCTGAAAGAAATAATTTTTTTTGAAAAAAAAAGTTTTTCAAAAAAAATTTCCGGGAAAAAGGGGGGGGGGGGCGCGCGGGGGGTGGGGCAGGGCCGCTCGCAGGCATGCGCGGCAGGGCAGGAGCGGCGAGGTGCCCTCCGCCATGTGGCTGGCTGCTGCAGCGGCTGCACGGGGCGCTGAAGGTAAGCTCCTGGTGCGGCCGCTGCAGCAGCCAGCGACTCCCGGCTCCGCCCCAAAAGGAAGCCCCAAAGGCAGCAAGGAGGCCCAGTGCCTCGCCCGCCCGCGCACCCGCCTTAGACTTACCTTCCTCAGACTTACCTTTCCAGCGCCAGCCGAGTCCCGCGTGGAGGCTGTGGGAGGAAGAGGAAGGTAAGTCTGAGGCGGGCGGGCGCGCGAGGCACTGGGCCTCCCTGCTGCTCTGGTGCGCGACCCATACACTCTTGGTGCAAGCCCGAGGCTTGCACCAAGAGTGTATGGGTCGCGCGCCAGGGCAGCAGGGAGGCCCAGTGCCTCGCCCACCCACCCGCCTCAGACTTACATTCCTCTTCCTCCCTTGTCCCGGTTTACTCCCAAGGAGAGGAGGAGACAGGAGAATCGCGTTCCCCTCCTCCTCCTCTCTCTGGGAATAAACCGGGACCCTTGTCCAGGTTTATTCCCAGGGAGAGGTGCAGGCGGGGGACTCGCATCCCCCTCCTCCTCCTCTCCTTAGGAGTAAACGGGGATAATGGCGAGGGGAGGGTGGAAGGTGCGGCCTGGCACCCTCCTCTCGCCAACCGAGACCCAAACAGGGGTTAATATTAACCCTCGTTTGGGTGACAGATGGCGAGGGGAGGTGGAAGGTGTGGCTGGGGGCGTGGCTGGGGGCATGGCTAGGGGCGGGGGCGGGGCGGTCCCCCAGGTGATCAGTGAGCAGAATTCCAGCCCTTGGGCTGGTAGAAGTTGGACAGCCCTGGACTAGATAGTCAGGGGTGCAAAACCTTTTATTTGGGGGAAATGGAAAACATATACTCAGGATGATAAGATGTGAAGGGTGCATGCAATTGGGGGGAATGCAAAGCATAGATTCAGGAGGATAAGATGTGAAGGGTGCATGCAATTCGGGGGAATGCAAAGCATAGATTCAGGAGGATAAGATGTGAAGGGTGCATGCATGCATCTTTGGGCGGGGATGCAATACCTTTTATGAAACGCACGTGGGTTCAGCTGCCAAAGAAGAGGTGGTGAGTGGGCGGGGCGAGCGTGGGAGCCGGGGCGGGGCCTTGTGCGCAAGCCCCGCCTCCTCCGCGTGCCTCCCGCCCCCTTCTGCCTCTGAGTCTGATGAGCAGCAGCAGCAGCAGCGGGCGAGTGTCCGAGGAGGAGGCTGCAGCTCACCAAGGCGCTGCAAGCAGAGAGGGAGAAGTGGGAGGCAGGCAGAGAGGGAGGCGGGGCGGAGGTGAGACCTGGAGCCTCCTCTTGCTCCTCCTCCTCCAGAGCTGGATCCCCAGCGAAGAAGAAGAGTCCGCTAGCCAAGCAGAGCGCAGCGCCTTCTCTTCCGGACCGACCGCCCGGCGCTTATGTAAAAGCCCCCGAAGGGCGACCCGCGGATCAGATCCCCCTTTCCACCCGCGGGATGTGCGAAGTGGGGACGCGCCCGCCTTTCCCCGCCGGAGGAGGAGGAGGAGAGCGAGGCGGGGGAGAGACCCCGCCGCTGTCCAGCGCGCTCTCGCCCCCGGCGCTGCAGGCGGGCTTGGCCGGCGGAGACAAGGGCCGAGAGATGGGGTGAGTGAGCCGGGAAGGGAAGGGGCAGCTGCTGCCCGAGCACGCCGCCTTCCTCTTCCCCTTCTGGGCGCATTGGGAGACCAAGGAGAGGGGAAGCCTCTCCACTTGATGGGAGACCTCCCTGAGAGGCGCTCAAGCAGCCATGGGCCAACTTGGGCCCTCCTTCCAGGTGTTTTGGACTGTGGCTGGGGAGGGGGGAAGGAAGGGGCCTGAAGAGGCTGTTAGGAATGGTGGGGGTTGCAGTCCAAAACACCTGGAGGGCCCCAAACACCTGGGCTTGCAGTCCAAAACACCTGGAGGGCCCCAAACACCTGGAGTTGCAGTCCAAAACACCTGGAGGGCCTCAAACGCCTGGAGTTGCAGTCCAAAACACCTGGACGGCCTCAAACGCCTGGAGTTGCAGTCCAAAACACCTGGAGGGCCTCAAACGCCTGGAGTTGCAGTCCAAAACACCTGGAGGGCCCCCAAATACCTGGACTCACAGTCCAAAGCACCTGGAGGGCCCCAAACACCTGGAGTTGCAGTCCAAAGCACCTGGAGGCAGGCATGTAGCCCGGGGGGGCTAAGGGGGCTTCAGCCCCCCCCCCCGAAATTCTCAGGGTGGTCCGTGAGAAGGCCTTACTGGTACATTATTTAAACTGTTATGTTTATTCATATCATGATCTGATCACCATGCTCATTATATCCCACATTAATGGGGTTATTGGGATAACAATACAAAAGGTTTGCTAGGGTAGACCCTCTTCCACCCAGTCTCAGCCCCCGAACCAAACTCAGCCCCCCCGAATCAAAATCCTGGCTACGACCCTGCCTGGAGGGCCTGGAACACCTGGAGTTGCACTCCAAAACACCTGGGGGCCCCAAACACCTGGAGTTGCCGTCCAAAACACCTGGAGAGTCCCAAACACCTGGACTCACAGTCCAAAACACCTGGAGGGTCCCAAACACCTGAAGTTTCAGCCCAAAACATCTGGACTGCCCCAAACACCTGGAGTTGCAGTCCCAAACACCTGGATTTGCAGTCCAAAACACCTAGAGGGCCCCCAAACACCGGAGTTGCAGTCCAAAACACCTGTATGGCCCCAAACACCTGGCGTTGCAGTCCAAAACCCCTGGAGGGCCCCAAACACCTGGAGTTGCAGCCCAAAACACCTGGACTGCCCCAAACACCTGGAGTTGCAGTCCAAAACACCTGGAGGGCCCCAAGTTCTCCCATGCTTGCGCCAAACTCTGAGAGATGGGGTGAGTGAGAAGGGAAGGGAAAGGAAGAGAAAGGGGCACCTGCTGCTCAGGCACACCGCCTTCTTTTTCCCTTTCTGGGCGCATTGGGAGACCAAGCCACAGGGAAGCGTCTCCACTTGATAGTGCTCAAGCAGCCATGGGAAAACTTGGGCCCTCCTTCCAGGTGTTTTGGACTGTGGCCGAGGGAGGAAAGGAAGGCAGCTGAGAAGGCTGTTAGGAATGGTGGGAGTTGCAGTCCAAAACACCTGGAGGGCCCCAAATTCACTCATGCCTGTGCCAAGCTCTGCATCAGTCAGGTTCCCATGGTGTGGATTCCTCACTGAGGTTCATACCCAAGGATCTGCTTCTAGCCACCCCCTCACGTTGAGAGGGGAAAACGTGAGTGACTGTTCCTTTGAGAGTAGAGAATTAGCCTGCTTGTATTGTCAGCAGTCCTGTTTTCGAGTTCTGCCTGCCCATCACACCCACACTGTGTCCACTTAAGAGCTGGCCATACATTGGGTTTCGCTGGTGGAGACAAGGGCCGAGAGATGGGGTGAGAGAGCCTGGAAGGGAAGGAGCATGTTTTCTTCTTCCCCTTTGGGCACATTGGGAGACCAAGCAGCAGGAAAACCTCTCCACTTGATGGGAGACCTCCTTGAGAAGCGCTCAAGCAGGCATTGGCAAACTTCGGACCTCCAGGTGTTTTGGACATCAACTCCCACCATTCCTAACAGCCTCAGGCCCCTTCCTTCCCCCCCCCCCTCAACCACTTAAGTGGGGCCTGAGGCTGTTTGGAATGGTGGGAGTTGAAGTCCAAAACACCTAGAGGGAAGGCCCAAGTTTGCCCATACCTGTGCTAAACTCTGCACCAGCCAGGTTCGATCGTGTGAACTCATCAGGGAGATGCATACGCAAGGAATGATGTCTCACTCCCGTTCTTAAGTGGGAGTCATTTGTAAATTGGGTGTTTGTAACTTCGGGGATGGCCTGTACTGAATCTGGGTGGTATGGCAGTGTAGATCCAGCCTCGGCCCAGAGGAAGGCAATGCCAAACTGAACAACTCTGGAGGAAAAAGCTCTGATAAGTTAACCTTCCATTGTTGCAAACATCTGGTGGCACACAGCAAAGAATACTATTTTTTAGGGTGTTTGCCTGCACAGTTGACCTTCCAGTTGCCCATTGTTGGGGGTGCATATATATTTATTGTATCAGAAGTGAACTGTAATGTATTTTTTTATTTAAAAAAACAAAGTTTAAGAACTTGGCATTATATTAAATGTTCGTTGACCAGTCGCTGGCCACTTAGAGTGCCTCTGGTGTTATTGTAAGGAGGCCCTCCATTGTGCATGTGGCAGGGCCCAGGTTGCATTGTAACAGGCGGTCTGGGGTTTGCTCTTCTCCGCACTTGCATGTCATGGACTCCACTTTGTGGCCCCATTTCTTAAGGTTGGCTCTGCATCTCGGGGTGCCAGAGCGCAGTCTGTTCAGTGCCTTCCAAGTTGCGCAGTCTTCTGTGTGGCCAGGTGGGAGGTTCTCATGAAGTATCAGCCATAGGTTGTGGTTCTGGGTTTTAGCCTGCCACTTTTGGACTCTCTGTAATTCTTAGAAAATGATTTCTTGATGAAGGGTGTTGGCTTGCCTGCTGATACCTGAATAGAGGGTGGGTTGGAGATGTCACTGCCTTGGGCCTTTCATTACTGGCTGCTACTTCCCAATAGATGTCAGGTGGTGCAATACTGGCTAAACAATATAATTTCTCCAGTGGTGTAGGGCAGTGTTTCCCAACCTTTTTTGAGCCGTGGCACACTTTTAACATTAAAAAATCCGGGGGCACACCCCCACCCAAAAGGACACCAAATGACACTCTAACACCGTAAAGAATGGCTGGGGGATGGTGGTCTGCTGGGAGCAGCTGCTGGGAGTGCTGAAGCCGGGAGGGGGGAGCCATGCCATGCCCCACCCCTCCCCAGCTTCAGCTCTCCCACAGCTTCTCCAGCCTTGAGGGGGCAGTGCCAAGCCAGTGGTGGCAGAGCCACCACAATGCTGACTTGGCACTGCCCCCTCAAGGCTGGAGCAGCTGCTGGGAGTGCCGAAGCCAGGGAGGGGGCGGAGCCAGACCATGCCATGCCCCACCCCCAGCTTCAGCTTCCCAGTTCTCCTTGAGGGGGCAAAAGCTTCTCCAGCCTTGACTCCTGCCCTCGCCCCCGTTCGCTGAAGCCGCACGGGGAGGAGGAGCATGAGCGGTGGACGGGATTCAGTGGGCAGGGATCCTCCTCTGCACAGCTTCAGCGAGCGAGGGGCGAGAGTCATGGCGGGAGTCATGGAGGTTTGGGGGCTGGCTGGGGAAATGGCGAAGGGGGTGGCGCCCCGGCCCCTTCTTCTTTTTCTTCGCCACTGCCCGGCCCTTCCTCCTCCTCCCCCAAGCAGCAGGAGTTCGGCAGGAGGAGGGGGGAAGGAAGGAGGACAGCAGGAGGTCCGTCACAGCATACTACTGTGCCGCATCACAGCGGTTGGGAAACACTGGTGTAGGGCGTAGATATCCTGTGATAATGTGGCATGTCTCATTAAGAGCCACATCCACTGTTCAGCAGCAGAGTAGCAAAGTGCATGGGCAGATGTCTTCACTGTGTCTGGTTGTGATTCCCAGGTTGCGCCAGTCAGCTTTCGCATGATATTGTTTCTAGCACCCACTTTTTCTTGATAGTCAAGCAGTACTTCTTGTAGGTCAGAGCAGGGTCCAGGGTAACTGCAATGCTCCAGTTACCTGCAATGCTCCAGATTTCCATCAGAAGCAACCACAAGCAACTTGGGGATGCAAATGTCATAAGATAGAAAGAGGAAGTAAACAAAGCCCACACAGCACTTTGGTTTGCCAAGAATGACACAGGTGCCAGTTCCATTTTTAAACATTTCCCTTTGTGTCCTGCCAGTTCTCCAATAAGGTGGCATACTCAGATCTTTTGTCACCAACAGTATTTTACCTTTACAGTACTATGTGTAGTAACTTGGGACACTTCCAGGCAGCACCATATTGAGTGTTTTCTGTAAGAGGCAAAAAAATCCCGAGGCTTGAGAGCAGATCTGCACACAGACCTGTTGGTCCCGGGATTTTTGCCTGCGACATCCAGATTTGTTGCTTCGTTATAGAATTTCAAAACCCAGAAATTTCGGTGTTTTTTTTTTTATGTGCAGATGCGAATATGTGCATTGTTCATTTGAGTTTTGTTCCTGGGTGATGCATATCTGCTCCTCATTGCTTTTATCTGGAAAAGATGGTAAAAGTTGACTAGAGTGCAAAAACTTTGTCCTGGAAAGAGAAACTTGGTCCTCCACACGTTTCATGAAGTTTGTGGCACACAAACAAGGTTTGTGGAGTAGGACCACTACTTTCAAAGTCAGGACTACACTATTAAACAGGAACAGACACTTTAAAGCCAGGAACAGAGCATTGTCATTATTATTATTATCATCATTCAGAGGCTGCATGGCCATCTGTCCAGACAAGTTTGGTCGTGTACTTGTGCCTGGGAAAAATAGGGGCGAGGTTCCTGGGTTATACATAATCCTATGTTATTCTATAATCTATCATCCTATGTCTTTTATAATCGTATGCTAAATGTTTATTGTAATTTTACATTGTTTTCAATGGCATCGAATGGCTGCCTTTGTTGTAAAGCCGGCTGGAGTCCCTTCCAAGGTTGAGAAAGGCAGAATAGAAATGGCGTAAATAATAAATAAATATATGTCTGTTCCTTGTTGCTTTTAGCTAAACCTTTGTTTGTGTGCCACATACTTCATTAAATGTGTGGAGGAGGAAGTTTTTCTTGCCAAGATAAGGTTTTTACCCTCTAGTCCAGTTTTTCCCAACCGCTGTTCCGCGGCACACTAGTGTTCCGTGAGAGAGCAGCTGGTGTGCCGTGGGAAAACCTCTCTTCCCCCCTTTCTTCCTAGTGTTCCCTGGGGGTGCCTTCCCCTCGCGTGAGAGGCCCTTCCTTCCTTCCTCCTTCTTTCCTTCCTCCCTCCCTACCTCCTTCCTTCGTTCCTTCCTTCCTGCCGGCCTCTCCCTCCTACCTGGCTCACCGGTGTTGTTGACCAAGAGGACTCTTCCGGGAGCGGCCCCGCGCCTTCTTTCCCCTCGCCCTCCATCTGCCGGTGGGCTTCCCGGGCGGCACGGAGGAGGCTTTGGATGGCGTGGGGCTGGGCCAGGTCTGCGGGGAGGGCACGCGGGCAGAGGCGTGGCCAATCCCGGCGGAGCAACGGCTCCACATCCCGCAGTGGGCCCTCCGCCCAGCCCGAGAGGAGCAGCGCCGAGCCCGGGGAGAGGAGCACGGCCAACCGGAGGCACACAGCCTGGCCCAGGCCCCACAACGCCCCGTCACCACACACAGGCTCCTGTCCAAGTCGCGCGCCTCCATCGCCCCTGAGAAGCCAGGCAGGCAGGAGGGAAAGGAGGAAGAGGGAGGGGCCTGGGCTGAAAGGGGGCGGGCCCGGGTGGAGGCCACGCCCCGAGTGACCAGGTGTTGCCGCGGCTCAAAAAAGGTTGGGAAACACTGCTCAACAGTTGTCATGTCTTTAGGATACAGCCAATCAGGAACCGACATAACTTGGGAATGTTGGGGAATCTGAGCTGTTAGGCTCAAAGATGACCCTCAGTTGGGGCAATTCCACCAAAATATAGCCGAGTACCAGGAGTAAACTCCATAACCAGCAGAAACTTATGTGTGGTGAGCAAGTGAAAGCTTCTACGAGGGTTGAATGAAAAGTAATGCCTCCACCTTCGTTACTTGGGTTTGGATGGGAATATTTTAATAAATCAAACGCAGAATAATCCTTAGAATGTGCTCTTTAACTACCACTATTCACTTTTCCACATAATCACCAGACAATTGGATACATTTCTGCCAACGATAAACAAGTTTTCTGAAGCTGTCACGGAAGAAGTCAATACTCTGTTTCCGCAACCAGCGTCTCACTGTTCTCTCAATGTCTTCATCTGTCAGCGGCGCCTTGTCCAATGCGGGATAGCGCAATGGACAAAGACGCGGCTGCCATCTTGGAAGAGGATCGAGCGATCGGAGGCGCGGCCGCCATTTTGGTTCTCCTTGTTCCATGTTGTTTCTGTTGCTCCATGTTGCTCCCTGTTGTTTCTGAGCTGTTGGAGTTCCCACTGAAAAGGACAAGAGGGGTGGGGTTCCGGGTTATCTGTTCAAAGATTGGCTCTTCGCCAGAGGGGGAGGGGCTCGGGGAGTTTTGAGCAGGGATTTTGGAGGGAAGGCTTCAGTACGGTTTTTTACTGCCTTGGATTAAGGACTCATAAAGCATTTCCTCAATACCCGAGTGAGTGTGATTATTGAGCGGCCTACCAACGCTCACACAAAAACCGTACTCACAACCTGAATCGCAGTCGTGAGCCGATCCGACCGCGAACTCCCCCCCTGAGATGTCTAGTGGAAGGAAGAAGACCTCCAGGAGCCCCGAGTGGAACCGCTGGCGGGGATCCGAAGAGGTGGAAGATGGGATCTCGGTGAGGCGTGAGGCCCGGAGGGGGGAGAGGCCTGTGATTGTCTCCGGAGCAGGCGACCAGGAGGCCGCGATTCCTCCCTCCTGTGGGACGAGAAGGTGCCTTTGTTGTAAAGCCGGCTGGAGTCCCTTCCAAGGTTGAGAAAGGCAGAATAGAAATGGCGTAAATAATAAATAAATATATGTCTGTTCCTTGTTGCTTTTAGCAAAACCTTTGTTTGTGTGCCACATACTTCATTAAATGTGTGGAGGAGGAAGTTTTTCTTGCCAGGATAAGGTTTTTACCCTCTAGTCCAGTTTTTCCCAACCGCTGTTCCGCGGCACACTAGTGTTCCGTGAGAGAGCAGCTGGTGTGCCGTGGGAAAACCTCTTTCCCCCTTTCTTCCTAGTGTTCCCTGGGGGTGCCTTCCCTTCGTGTGAGAGGCCCTTCCTTCCTTCCTCCTTCTTTCCTTCCTCCCTCCCTACCTTCCTTCGTTCCTTCCTTCCTGCCGGCCTCTCCCTCCTACCTGGCTCACCGGTGTTGTTGACCAAGAGGACTCTTCCGGGAGCGGCCCCGCGCCTTCTTTCCCCTCGCCCTCCATCTGCCGGTGGGCTTCCCGGGCGGCACGGAGGAGGCTTTGGATGGCGTGGGGCTGGGCCAGGTCTGCGGGGAGGGCACGCGGGCAGAGGCGTGGCCAATCCCGGCGGAGCAACGGCTCCACATCCCGCAGTGGGCCCTCCGCCCAGCCCGAGAGGAGCAGCGCCGAGCCCGGGGAGAGGAGCACGGCCAACCGGAGGCACACAGCCTGGCCCAGGCCCCACAACGCCCCGTCACCACACACAGGCTCCTGTCCAAGTCGCGCGCCTCCATCGCCCCTGAGAAGCCAGGCAGGCAGGAGGAAAGGAGGAAGAGGGAGGGGCCTGGGCTGAAAGGGGCGGGCCCGGTGGAGGCCACGCCCGAGTGACCAGGTGTTGCCGCGGCTCAAAAAGGTTGGGAAACACTGCTCAACAGTTGTCCTGTCTTTAGGATACAGCCAATCAGGAACCGACATAACTTGGGAATGTTGGGGAATCTGAGCTGTTAGGCTCAAAGATGACCCTCAGTTGGGGCAATTCCACCAAAATATAGCCGAGTACCAGGAGTAAACTCCATAACCAGCAGAAACTTATGTGTGGTGAGCAAGTGAAAGCTTCTACGAGGGTTGAATGAAAAGTAATGCCTCCACCTTCGTTACTTGGGTTTGGATGGGAATATTTTAATAAATCAAACGCAGAATAATCCTTAGAATGTGCTCTTTAACTACCACTATTCACTTTTCCACATAATCACCAGACAATTGGATACATTTCTGCCAACGATAAACAAGTTTTCTGAAGCTGTCACGGAAGAAGTCAATACTCTGTTTCCGCAACCAGCGTCTCACTGTTCTCTCAATGTCTTCATCTGTCAGCGGCGCCTTGTCCAATGCGGGATAGCGCAATGGACAAAGACGCGGCTGCCATCTTGGAAGAGGATCGAGCGATCGGAGGCGCGGCCGCCATTTTGGTTCTCCTTGTTCCATGTTGTTTCTGTAGCTCCATGTTGCTCCCTGTTGTTTCTGAGCTGTTGGAGTTCCCGCCGAAAAAGGACAAGAGGGGTGGGGTTCCGGGGTTATCTGTTCAAGGATTGGCTCTTCGCCAGAGGGGGGGGCTCGGGAGTTTTGAGCAGGGATTTTGGAGGGAAGGCTTCAGTACGGTTTTTACTGCCTTGGATTAAGGACTCATAAAGCATTTCCTCAATACCCGAGTGAGTGTGATTATTGAGCGGCCTACCAACGCTCACACAAAAACCGTACTCACAACCTGAATCGCAGTCGTGAGCCGATCCGACCGCGAACCCCCCCCCCCCCTGAGATGTCTAGTGGAAGGGAAGAAGACCTCCAGGAGCCCCGAGTGGAACCGCGCTGGCGGGGATCCGAAGAGGTGGAAGATGGGATCCTCGGTGAGGCGGCTGGAGGCCCGGAGGGGGCACATGGGGGCCCCCACCGGAGGAAGATCGCGGCACGGAGGGGCGTTCAAGCTATGCGGCCCGGAGGGCAGAGAGACCGCCGTCAGGCAGGGCCGCCTTCGGAGGGGCCGGCGCCGACTTCACCCCGCCAGGGGACCCCCACCCACAACCGGGGCCCCAGCGACCGGACCCTGGAAGGAAGCGGCCATCGGAGAGACTTAAAAGTCAAGTTCGACGGAGACCCAAGCCACCTTTCTTTTTTGTCACCAATGTCCGCAATTTTATGGAAGACTATGGAGACTCGTTCCCCGAGGCGGCCCAAGTGAGGGCCGTGGGAAGCAACCTGAAAACGCTGCGGCCTACTGGTTGGTCCAGATGACCGAGACCGATGCCCCGGAGCTTAGGGGTCTTGAGGCGCGCTGCAGCAGCGGTTTAGAGACCCGCACGCGGAAGCAAAAGCTAAAGCAGAATTGAAGCGGATCTACCAGGGGTCGAGGGCGGTATCCGAGTACGCCCTGGCGTTCAAGGCCCTTGCCGGAAAAATCCGCGATTGGTCAGAGGCGACCAAATTAGACTATTTTAAAGCAGGACTGAGGAGAGAGACCTGGATTGGGCTCTGAACCGCAGAAACCCGGACACCCTGGAAGGATGGATTGACCTGGCCGGCCAAGTGGAGTGCGATCGGGAGGCGGCACCCAGGAGGCCCCGAGACGCCCATGCGAGCACGCGACCCGGCCCCAACCATGCGAACGGGGCTGGCCCGAGGTCACCAACCCGGCGGAGGTCGCCAAGTCGAGACGCAACCAGACTGCGGAGAGGTGCTTGCTTCACCTGCGGCCGAGAGGGGCATCGGGCGGTCGAATGCCCGAGGAGGCCGCCCGCCGCGAAGACGACCACACCGAAGACGACCAAGGCCAAGGGAGCGGCGGCTAGAGAGTTGGCCCGAGCGCCAACCAACCCGAGGGGCGGAGGTGACTACGAGAGAGGCGCGGAGGAGAGCGGATCGGAAGAGCCGGCGGAAAACGAGCCCGATCTGCTGTGAGCGCCCGGCGGCAGATCTCACCTTCCCAGGGCGGTGAGTCGGAGCCTCCCAGTGGAGGAATCCTCACATTTAAAGTAGCCGTGCGCGTCCCGCCACCGGCAAAGAGACCGAGGCTAGTGCCATGCTAGACTGTGGGTGCACCAGATGCTTAATGTCCCCTGGCTTAGCAGCCCAGCTAGGAGTGACCCCCGGGAGTTAGTGGCCCCGGTCCTGTTCAAGCGCAGCTGGATGGGACCTTCGCCAACGGGGCGCCAGCCACTAGAAAGACGGGGAGTTAGAGGTGCGGATAGGGACCCACAGAGGGCGCATCAATTTTGTGATCTCCGAGATGGCTAACCAACCCTTAATTCTGGGCAGCCCCTGGTTGGAGGAACACAATCCGAGGATCAACTGGAAGACAGGGGAGGTGCGCTTCAGAGATGGGCAGGTTCAGGCTAAGATAGAGTACCCAGGAGAAGGAGGGAGTCCTAATACGGCAGGAGCCGGGCTCACCCAATTGGCAGGAGTACCGCAGGACTATTGGGAGCTGGCTGAGGTGTTCAGCGAGAAAGAATGCGACGAGCTGCCACCTCCCCCGCCATGGACTGCGCCATTAAGATAGAAGAGGGGGCCACACTCCCCAAACCCAAGATGTATGCAATGTCGGAGCCGGAGAAACGGGCGCTGAGGAGTTCATAGACAAAAACCTGGCCAGGGGTTTTATTAGACACTCAGATAGCCCACTGGCGGCCCCCGTGCTCTTCCGCCCCAAGGCGGATGGGAGTCTCCGGCTCTGTGTGGACTACCGAGGGATAAACGCCATCAGCTCGGCGAATCCGTACCCCCTCCCCTTGATGTCCGAGATCCTGGCCCAGCTGGGGAAGGCTAGGCTGTTCACGAAGCTAGACATTCGAGAGGCATTCTATAGAATCCGGGTCAAGCCAGAGGACTGCTGGAAGACGGCCTTCAACTGTCACTTGGGCCATTTCGAGTTTTTAGTCACCCCTTTCGGCCTAAAGGGGGCGCCAAAAATCTTCCAGCAGTTGATCAACGAGGCCCTCAGAGACCTGTTGTACAAGGGGTCATCGTGTACCTGGACGACGCCCTGATCTACACAGAGACCCGTACAGAGCACGTGGCGTTGACCCGGGAAGTCCTGAGGAGGCTGAAAGACAATCGGCTATACGCCAAGTTGTCCAAATGCGAGTTCCATCAGATCGAGTTGAACTACTTGGGATATCGCATCTCCACACGGGGCATCGCGATGGACCCGGCGAAGGTGCGAGACGTACTGAAATGGGAAGCCCCGCACGCGGAGACAGCTGCAGGGGTTCCTGGGATTCGCGAACTTCTACCGCAATTCATCCCGAATTTTGCAGAGACTACCTTAGCGCTGACAGACCTGCTTAAAACTAAGGGGTTGGGAGAAACCAGGAAGACCAAAACCCCTAGCGCCAAACTTCAATGGACACCACAGTGTCAAGAGGCGTTCGTGAACCTCAAGCGGCAGTTCACCAGCCAGCCCCTGTTGATTCACCCGGTGATGAGCAGGCCTTTCACAGTGCAGTGTGACGCGTCCGAGGCGGCATACGGAGCAGTCCTCCTCCAGCCGGATGAAGAAGGCCACTTGAGGCCATGTGCTTATCTCTCCAAGAAGTTCACCCAAACGGAAAAAAGATGGCACGTATGGGAGAAGGAGTCGTTTGCCATACGGGCGGCTCTGGCCCATTGGAGGCACTTCCTGGAGGGAACGCCGGTCCCTTTCGAAGTTTGGACAGATCATAAGAACCTGCAGGCCCTGCAGACCCCCCAGAGACTGAACGCTAAGCAGCTGAGATGGGCCCAATTCTTTAGCAGATTCAATTTTAAGTTAAGATACATCCCGGGCCCGAAAAATGTCGTAGCGGACGCTCTCGCGCATGCCTGATGCGGACTACTCGGCCCCAGGAGAGATGGGAACCGTATTCTCTAACCCACAACTGGGTTTGGTCGCGCCACCCGGGCAGCAGTCAAAGCAAAGGCCACCGCCGGAGAGCTGGCAAAGCCTCTCCTGGACCAGATCAAGACAGCGTCCCGCACAGACGAATGGCTGGTCCGGCACCCGGAAGGCCTGGAAGAGAATGACGGCATCTGGAGCCAGGGAACCAAGGTTTACGTCCCCGAGGCCCTGAGGGCACAGGTCCTAGAAATAGGGCACGACACGCTCATGGCAGGACACTTCGGGCTCTCAAAGACGCTGAAGCTACTCGCCCGGCAGTTCTGGTGGCCGATGATGAGGAGGGACGCAAAACAATACATCGCCGAGTGTGACGTGTGCGCCAGGAATAAAACGAAGGTGGGACGTCACGGGCCTATTGCAGCAAGTAGCTGACCCTGCAGAACCATGGAGAGAAATAGCCATGGATTTCGTAGTGGACCTCCCGGAGAGCGGGGGGTTCACCGCCATCTGGACGATAGTGGACCTGTTCTCCAAGCAGGCCCACTTTGTGCCGTTGCGACGACTGCCAACGGCGCCGGAGCTGGCCAAACTCTTTATACATCATGTATTTCGCCTGCATGGTAGCCCTCGTCGGGTCATAAGTTACTGCGGCCCGCAGTTCGCTGCTAAATTTTGGAAGGCGTTCCTGGCCGCCCTGGGGACCCAACGGGCGTTGAGTACGGCATTCCATCCCGAGACAGACGGAGCGACCGAAAGAGTTCAGCGGACGCTCCAGCAATACTTGAGGTGCTTCTCTACGTATCAGCAGGACCAGTGGGCCAACCTGTTGGATGTGGCAGAATACTGCTATAACAACACCGACCACGCGTCCACGGGGGTGTCTCCGTTCCGGGCCGTGGGTGGTCGGGACTTCCTGCCCTTCCCAGCTATTGATACTTCTGCACCTCCGCCTTGCACCCCCGAGTCCTGGGGCGCGCGGGTTGCCGCAGCCTGGCCAGAGATCCAAAGGACGCTGAGGAAGGCCAGAGAAGACTACAAGACTCATGCAGATAAAAGGAGAGGGCCACAGCCAACCTATGTGGCAGGAGACATGGTATATCTCTCCACTAAGCACCTGCGATCGACCCAGCCCTCCCGCAAGTTTGCGGACAAGTTTGTTGGCCCTCTACGGGTGACTGAAGTGGTCAACCCGGTCTCCCTTAGGCTAGACCTTCCCCACACGTGGCGCAAGGTGCACCCGGTGTTCCACGTTAGCCTGCTTAAAAAGGCAGTGACCCACCGCAAGTGGTCTCCACAGGGGCGCCCCAGTCCCGATCATGATCGGGGAACATACCCACTTTGAGCTTAAGGATATTTTAGACTCTAAAAGGCTTAGGGGCAGACTTCAATACTTTGTGCAGTGGCTTTCCAAAGACTTGCAGCCGGAGTGGGTGTTAGCAGAACATGTCAAGGCCCCCAGATTAGTCACAAGGTTTCATAGGGCCTTCCCGGACAAGCCAGGGCCCTGAAAATACTTTGCTTCTTTTCCCCCCAGGTCGGCGGACTCCTTCGGGAGGGGCTATGTCAGCGGGCGCCTTGTCCAATGCGGGATAGCGCAATGGACAAAGACGCGGCTGCCATCTTGGAAGAGGATCGAGCGATCGGAGCGCGGCCGCCATTTTGGTTCTCCTTGTTCCATGTTGTTTCTGTAGCTCCATGTTGCCCCTGTTGTTTCTGAGCTGTTGGAGTTCCCGCCGAAAAAAGGACAAGAGGGGTGGGGTTCCGGGGTTATCTGTTCAAGGATTGGCTCTTCGCCAGAGGGGGAGGGGCTCGGGGAGTTTTGAGCAGGGATTTTGGAGGGAAGGCTTCAGTACGGTTTTTTACTGCCTTGGATTAAGGACTCATAAAGCATTTCCTCAATACCCGAGTGAGTGTGATTATTGAGCGGCCTACCAACGCTCACATCATCAGAAGCATAACAATGTCCCCGCAGATCTTCTTTCATTATTGGGAACATATGGAAGTGAGGTGGTGCTAAATCTGGACTGTATGGAGGATGTCGTACGGTGGTGAGATCCAGTCTCTGAAGTTCTCCTATGTACCCAACATGCACAGTTCTTCCGATAGCCAAGCAAAGCAATAATCTGACCCACATTTTCTTGTGAGATGCCGATTATGCTTGAAATTTCTCTCTGAGTGATAAGACGTTCGTCCTGAATCAATCTGTCAACCTTTTGCTTGTGAAACTCTGTGATTGCTGTCACAGGACGTCCAACTCCTTGTTTGTCACGCAAGTCAAATGTTCTCACCTCAACATTTTAAAACTTACTCACCCAATGATGCACAGTACTCACATCAACACAATCACCATAAACATTCTCTGATGAATCTCCTTTGGGGTGACACCTTCTGCTGTCACGAATTCAATGACTGCACGTTGCTTAAGTCTCATTGACAGACTGTCTGCGCAGGGTTCCCGTACTTCACACTTTAACAGCACAACCGTTCAATGCTAAGGCTTCCTGCCAAAATGGAACTGTAGAGGAGAGTCTACCGAACAAGCCAGTACCTGCCACATCCCAGTACTGCCACCTGTTGAGGAGTTAAGAAGGTGGAGGCATTACTTTTCATTCAACCCTCATATTCCTCAGGATAGCACAGGATCACATAGTCAGAACTTTAGGTTCAAAAATATTTATTGAAGTAGAAGTACAAAAGTCTTCTAACTAGTTTACTAAATCCCATCTTCTAAAGCAGTGTTTACCAACCAGTGTGCCGTTGCACACTAGTGTGCTGTGAGCAATCATCAGGTGTGCCATGGCACATTGGAACCTCCAATACCCTTTCTTCCCCCTCCTGCCGAACACTTTTTCTTCTCCCATCGGGCTCCCTTCTTCCCAGCCTCACTCTGCTTGCTTTGCCTCGCTTTGCTCACACTGCCACTTCTGCGGGAGGGGGGGAGGGAGTAAGACGTGACCCGTGCAGGCGCTACTGCACAGACTCGCCCCACGTCTTCCTCCCTCCCCTCCACAGTGCTCTCTGGATATAGGTGAACTACAACTCCAAAACTCAAGGTCAATGCCAACCAAACTCTTATAGTATTTTTTCTTGGTTATGGTAGTTCTGTGTGGGAAGTTTGATTCCATTCCATCATTGGTGGAGTTCAGAATGCTCTTTGATTGCGGGTGAACTATAACTCCCAGCTGTTGAGCAAGACCTTCTTGTGTGTCTTTCTGCCATTCCTGCCAGGATATCTATGTTGTGTTCATCGAAACAGGCCCAGGTTTCACACTGAGTGTATAAATACATTAAAAAACACATTAACTATATGTATTACTGTGTTAGCGTGTCATTTTGTGTCCTTTTGTTTGGTGGTGTGCCCCAGAATTTTGTAAATGTATAAAGTGTGCCACGGCTCAAAAAAGGTTGGGAAACACTGTTCTAAAGAAGGTAAAAGGTTAAAAAAAAATATCCGTGCAGCTACATTTTGTCTAGAGAGAGGCAAAATAGGCATCCTCACAGGAAGAAAGGAAAAGCAAAAGACTCTAAAATGGTAGAGACTGCATGGTCAACCCAGGGCAGTTTAAACTTAAGAGGAAGTTCCCTCACAGGAATTCCATTACTACGTCATCAAAGTGAGAGCAGACAGTGGTTAGCAGAGAAGAAAGGCAAAGCCCTTTTGGGAAACGTCCTTAGGAATGTGGGGGAAGGAATCCCTCAGCTTAGCCCTGTCTCTAGCCTAGCTACTCATTGAGGGCTAGAAACTTGACTTGTGCAGTCCAGGGGTGAAACCCAACAGGGAACAAACCAACATTTTTTTAAAAATCCCATATTTTCAGAGTGTGGTGACATACATAGATTTCAATATCCGCATTTTCTGGCCAGAACTGGGATATTCCCGTAACGGAAAATATCGTGTCTTTAGCGCTTTGTAGTGATTTCTCCTATGTTTTCAAAGGACATTGTTTGGTCACCCGTGATTTTGAGTCGGGAGCTCCTGAGATAAGGGACTGTGTGGATAGGCCCTTAGTTTGAGAGTGCATGAATAGCCTAGGGTCATTTCACAGGAATGTGAACCAATTGCATTGGAATACTTCAACCATTGCAACACGCTGGATTTTTGTCATTCTCCTGCAACGTCTTCTCATCTCCCTGCTTTCAGTTGAGTGCTGCAGTACTAAAGCTGCCATTTCATACGGGCTTCCCGAGCTTAATTCTGTGAGTCTTGCTTCTCAGGAGGGTTCTGTTGTGAGCTTTCAGTTCTGTGCACATTTAGCTGGAACAAGCCTTAAGGAGCACAGTCTCATTTGCTTCCAAATATGCAGCTCTAGGATCAGGCTGACCTTTGCTGGGAGGGAGAAAGTGCCACCTTAATGAATCGGTTGAAGTGAAAAGGCCAAGCGTGACCTCTCAGTGGTTGGGCTCAGTGGTCTGAATAGATTTGACCTTGCTGATTCCAAAAAATGGCACCCGTTTCCCCCGATCAGCTCTAGCTTTTGAGATAGAAAACATATGGCATCTGTGAAGACAGTTCGGAAGCTACAACTAGTCCAACGGGCGGCAGCCAGATTACTAACCGGAGCTACATACAGGGAGCATACCACCCCCCTGTTGTGTCAGCTCCATTGGCTGCCTGTCCAATTCCGAGCTCAATTCAAAGTGCTGGTTTTGACCTTTAAAGCTCTATACGGTTCTGGCCCAGCTTACTTGTCCGAACGCATCGGCCTCTATGTCCCACCTCATAATTTAAGATCATCCGGGGGCTACTCTTGCTCCCGCCAACTTCTCAAATGCGTTTGGCGGGGACGAGAGGGAGGGCCTTCTCGGTGGTGGCCCCTCGTTTGTGGAACGCACGCCCTATTGATATTCGATCAGCTTCATCCCTCCTAACATTCAGAAAAAGAGTGAAATCCTGGCTTTGGGACCAAGCGTTTGCACCCTAGCACGACACGGCACTCTAGACTGGTCAGTTGGCAAATTGGTGGTTAAGATCTAAGACTTTGGATGGAACATTGTTTTATGGTGATGAATGTACATGATGTTTTTAATATTAACTGTATTTTAATGTATTTAATTCTAGGTGTATTTTAATGTATTTTAATTTTCACTGTTGTTTACTATGTATTGTGTGGCATCGAATTGTTGCCGTCTGTTAGGCCACACTTGAGAAGTAGCGGGGTATAAACACTGGAAATAAATAAATAAATGTGTTGTCAAAGGTTTTCATAGCCAGAATCACTGTGAGTTTTCTAGGCTGTATGGTCATGCTAAAGAAGCATTCTCTCCTGACATTTCACCCACATCTATGGCAGGCATCCTCAGAGGTTGTGAGGTCTGTTGGAAACTAGGAAAGTGGGGTTTATATATCTGTGGAATGTCCAGGGTGTTGGAGGCAAGTGTGAATGTTGCAATTAATCACCTGGATTAGCATTTATTTATTTGTTTGTTTATTTACTTCATTTCTATTCCGCCCTTCTCACCCCGCAGGGGACTCAGGGCAGATTACAATGTACAGATTACATTTAGACACACAAACACACAAGACAGACAGAGACAATTTAATATCTGGCCACCGGGGGAGCTGTCACACTCCTTCATTCCTCAGCGTGTTTTCTGGAGATCTTTTTTATGGCCAGAGAAAACCATAATAACCATATCTAAGAAACTAGAGCTGATATGGTCTATCCAATGCAACTTTCTGAATCATTGCTCCAAATAACCCCAAGAACAGGCCTAAAACACTAAGAAAAAAATTGTTGGACTGTGTATTAATGGGTTTGATTAAATTGCTCTTTCTTGTCAACTGGGAGTCCTTGGTGTTACTCTATAGCAGACCTGGGCTTCTTGCGGCCCGCGGGCCAGATGCGGCCCGCCGGCCGATTCTGAACAGCCCAGGGAGAAGGCCGTTGGGGGCCATTTCTGCAAGAGGAAGGGCTGCCGCTGCCGCCATTCCATCACGGGCAGTGGGGCAGCCCGCCGCTCCGAACGATCAGAGGAGCGGCGGCTTTGGAATGCCTGCCATCCCGGGAGGCAATCCGGTCCTGCAGCGGGAGCAGTCGGCGGGAACTTGATCGTCTTCCGGGTCGCCAGGGCGATCAGCTGCCACAGGTTGCCGACTGCTCCTGCTGCAGGACCGGATCGCCTCCCGGGATGGCAGGCATCCCAAAGCTGGGATGGCAGGCACTCCATGGCAGAGCGATCAGCCGATTGGGAATGCCTCTGATGGAATGGCTGGGGGCAAGAGCGGGTGGAGGCCTGCAGCCTCCGATCATCTGCTGCTCTGCTCTGCTGTGGCGGCGGCTGGGTACGCTTTGTCATCCTCTGGGCTGGGTCCATTGGGCCATTCCATCTTGGGGGCCTTCCTCTCTTGAGGATGTCAGCCTCCATCTTGGTTCACACCTTGTCTTCTTGAATTTAATTTAATTTTAGTGGTTTTTATTATTATTTTATAATAATTTTATAATAATATATAAATAATATAGTATAATGTTATATTATATTATAATTTCAATATATTATAATGTCTATATATATACTATAATATAATAATTATATTAATACTAATAATATATGAATATTTCTTGATATATTAATATGTTAATATTAATGATGTGTACTATATAGTAAATATAGTAAATAAATAAATAAATAAATAATGTAGATTAGAATGTAGTTCAGTCTTTAGGTGCAGCCCTCCATAATATTTTTTGGCTCTCGTGTGTCCCCTTGGAAAAAATAATTGCTCACCCCTGCTCTATAGCCAACCTCTTCCAGTCTTGTTGGAAATTTCAAGAGAGAAAACATCTCTAGGAACCTCTAGAAATGTGTTCAATCAAGTTTTTTTTAAAAAGTACAGCTCTTAGGAATTGTGAGAGTTAAAGTCCAAAACACCTGGAGGGCCGAAGTTTGCCCATGCCTGGTATAGCCTAATCTCAGACTCCCATTCACCTGAAATAAACCCTAATGGTGTCTCTTGCATGTCCTCTCAAGTGAGCATACAACAACGGCTTTCCATGGTAACTGGCTCTCTTGACAAGAGTTAGAATGTTGGATGGTTTCATTACTGGGAAGTGAGATGTGTTGTGACTATGGGAGAAAAGCAGAAAGGCTGCCCCCCCCCCCCTCAATGTACGCATTGGGTGTGCCTTTGGGGATATTGGCAGTGTTGCCAATTTTGCAACAGTCCTATATGACAACATCTATTAAAATAACTTCCTGTACAGACTTGAGCACAAGGTGAACAACATGCTGTCCTCCAAATGTTGTTGGATCCCAGTTTTATGTAACCCCTCATCGTTGGCTATGCTGGCTAAAGATGTGGGAGTGGCTATCCAACATAATTTGAAGGGAGTTAGCAATTGAAATTTTCCATGGCAAAGGCAGGTATGGGCAAACCCAAGCCCCGGGGGGGGGCAGATGCAGCCCCCTAGGCTCTTTTCTCAGGCCCTCCTATCCTTCCTTCTCTCTTTCCTTCCTCCTTCCCTCTCTCTTTGTTTCTTTTCCCTTCCACCCTTTCATCCTTCCTTCTTTCCTTCCTTCTCTCCTTCCTTCCTTCCTTTCTTCCATCCATCCATTCTTCCCTCCCTTTTGTCTTTCCTTCCTTCTCTTTCCTTCCTCTTTACCTCTCTCTTTCTTCTTCCTTCCTTCCATCCTTCCCTTCCACACCTTTTCTTTCCCATCTCCTCTTCCTTTTGTCTTTCCTTCCTTCTCTCTTTCCTTCTTCCTTCCCTCCCTCTCTTCCCTCCCTCTTTTCTTTCCCTTCCACCCTTTTGTCCTTCCCTCTTTCCTCCCTCGCTCCCTCTTTCTCCTTCCTTTCTCCCTCTATCTCTCCTCCCTCCCTTCCCTCCCCATCCCTCTTTCCTTTATCCTTCATTTCCTTCCTTCCCTTTTGTCTTTCCTTACTTCCTTCTTTCCTCCCTCCTTCCCACTCTCCCTCTTTCTCCTTCCATTCTTCCCTTTTTCCACCCTTTCGTCCTTCCTCCCTTTTGTCCTTCCTTCCTTCCCTCTTTCCCCTTCTCCTCCCTCTCTCCTCCCTTCTTTCCTCCTTTCCTTCTCTCCCTCCCTCTTTCCTTTATCCTTCCCTTTCTTCCTCACAACCTTCCCTTCCACCATTCCTTCCCTTCCACCCTTCCTTCCCTCTTTCCTCCCTCGCTCCCTCTTTCTCTTTCCTTCCTCCCTCCCTATCCCCTCCCTCCCCCTCCCCTCCCCATCCCTCTTTCCTTTATCCTTCCTTTCCTTCCTTACATCATTCCCTTCCACCCTTCCTTCCTTCTTCCCCTTTTGTCTTTCCTTCCTTCTCTCTTTCCTCCCTCCTTCCCTCTCTCCCTCTTTCTCCTTCCATTCTTCCCTTCCACCCTTTTGTCCTTCCTTCCTTTCCTCTTTCCCCCCTCTCCTCCCTCTCTCCCTCTTTCTCCTCTCTTCATTCCTCCCTTCCCTCTCTCCATCCTTCCTTTATCCTTCCCTTTCTTCCTTACATCCTTCCCTTCCACCTTTCCCCTTTGTCCTTCCTTTCCCCCTCTTTTCTCCTTCTCTCCCTCTTTCTCCTTCCTTCCTTCCTTCCTTCCATCCATCCATCCATCCATCCATCCATCCATCCATCACCAGGCATCCAGTTCTCCTAGCAGACAGTGCTAGCATGTTTTCCCCAAGTTAGAAAGTTTGCCCATGCCTGGCATAGAGATTAATGACTTCGCCACCTTAAGGTGCACAGAATTTGTCTGTGAGAAGCGTGAGCGTATTTGGGTAGGCGGTGTACGTAGTTGGGAAGTGGAAGGGCAGAAAATCCTGATTTAAAAAATCCTGAATGAGGCTGATTGCCAGTCTGTTCATGGCACAGTTTTGCTTCCTCAACGCATAAGCTTTTTTCCAATCCTTCCCTTTATGGAGTAGGATCAGGGACATATTTTGTTCTAATTACTTTACTTAATGCCTTTTTGGAGAGGAGGGCTTACCCAGGCTGCTTCCAAGGTCGACTGAAAAGGCACAAACCAAGGGCAGCAGGCAATGCAAGTCCAGCAGCTGAGATTTTTCCATGTCCTTTCAGATAAAGAGGAGATATCCTGGCTGTTATCTTTCATGGGTATTGTGTAAAGGAAAGTGTGAAGTGAGTGACTAGTTCATGCCATCATTCCATTACATACAAATACACACAAAGCACCGCCTGAACAAAGAGAGATTGTAAAAGAGCTTAAAAGTACCCTGAATGTTTAAACCCACCAGCTTGGGAAAAAAATTACGGTACTCCATGCATCCACACTGTAGAATTAATGCAGTTTGACACCCCTTAAACTGCACTGAATTATATGGAATTCTGGGATTTATAGTTTAGTGAGGCACCAGCATTATTTGGCTGAGAAGGGAAAAATATACCCTGATAAAACTACAACTCCCCCTTTTTTTAGGTGTGAGATAATGGGCCGTCTTCAAGGATGTTGCTCAGGGAATGCCTGGATGTTTTACCATCCTGTGGGAGGCTTCTCTCATGTCCTCGCATGGGAAGCTGGAGCTGACAGATGGGAGCTCATCCCACTCCCGCTGGAGCTGACAGATGGCACCATCGATAACTCCAATGATTTCATAGCATTGAGCATCAGCCTTGGTGTTCAACTGCATTAATTCTACAGAATAATAATAATAATGCTTTATTTCTAGACTGCCCTCTTTCCCGAAAAGGGAGATTTACATATAGAGACAGGCAAATATTCAATGCCTTACAAAGTACAAACAACATCAGAAATAATACAAAGCAAATGCACAATAACAATAGTAAGCCCATAATAATAAAAATGAAATATTGAAATGGGAACTCCTGATGTTTAGTTGGACTCTCTTTTCCGGCAGTTCTATTGCTCCATGAAAAAAAAAATTACGGTACTCCATGCATCCACACGGTCGTAATACAGAGACCAAAGGAGCCAAGCCCAAGGATAAAAGGAGATAAAAAAAGGTTTATTTGAACAATAAATGGAAAAAAGGACTAACAAAAAAGTAGCCAACTCGGCTCAAAACCCCCCCAAAAAATCCCAGGAAAAAACCCCACAAAATAAAGCAGCAAAAAGCCCAAAACAAACACAAGACGTCCGTCTGCGACGTCCGATGTGGGAAGATCCAGAAGAGTAGTCGAAAAGCCAATCCGAGGGTCAAGGGCAGGAGAATGACGGATGAAAGGAGGAGGCAGCCAAGGGTAATCAGGAGCTGAGTATACAGAAGATACATAATTTAAAGCCCCCATAAAAGCACAGTGCCAGCCTCCCTCCATGTCATACAATACCAAACTCTGTAGCAGGGACTCACGAAGACTTAGCAGAGACCAAGCCCCGCCTCAGGAATACACGGCAGGCAACTAAACAGAAAAGCAAACATTGATCCAAACCCCCCACCTTTTCCCAAACACCAGCTAGAGCTGCCACAGCAGCTCACCCAAAGCCCAAAGGTGGAGAAGTAACCTATAACTCAAGAGTAACTGGAACCAGGAACAAGGCACACGATATCAAGATCACAGGAATACCAGACACAAGAATCAGATATCAACTCTTTGACCGCCATAAATGCAGCCCCAAAACCTCATTTCTTTTATAGCCCTATACACATCAGATTCGTCTGAAGACCCACCCTGTTCACGAACAGCAGCTGCTTCATTTCCCGCATCTGCTGAACCCTGTGCAGTCCTCCACTTTTCCCAACGATCTTGGAAGCTTAAAGTGTCCCATTCTGCTTCTGAACGTTCAGAAGGCCAATCCTGATCGCTATTGAAGCCCAGAAAGGTGCTGTCACCAGAATCTTCATTACATACATCTCTTACTTCCTGAACCAATGCCCAGTCTAATTCGGTATCACTCTCTTCTGACTGCCTTTCTTCATTCCCAGAGAAACCTTCAAAGGTTTCTGAATCAGAAGGAGCGCTAAGTATTTGCCGGATCTTTCTTCTCTGTTCCATCCCTTCAAGACTGGAATCACTAGCAGCCCTTTTAATCCCAGCTGTAGGGGCTTGATTATACAGAGCCTCACCCAAATCCATACTACTGTTTGAAGCTATTGACCCAGTGTCTTCCCCATTGCTACTAGCAGTAGCAGCCGAAGGCTCAATTACAACACACACTGTAGAATTAATGCAGTTTGACACCCCTTACACTGCACTGACTCAATTCTATGGAATTCTGGGATTTATAGTTTGGTGAGGCACCAGCACTCTTTGGCTGAGAAGGGAATAATGTACCCTGATAAAACTACAACTCCCCCCCCCCTTTTAAGGTGTGAGATAATTGGCTGTCTTCAAGGACGTTGCTCAGGGGACGTCCGGATGTTTTACCATCTTGTGGGAGGTTTCTCTCATGTCCTCGCATGGGAAGCTGGAGCTGACAGATGGGAGCTCATCCCACTCCCTGGATTCAAACCACCAACCTTTTGGTCAGCAGTTCAGCCGGCACAAGGGTTTAACCCATTGCACCATCGGGGGCTCTTTATAACTCCAATGATTTCATAGCATTGAGCCATGGCAGCTATCTTGGTGTTCAACTGCATTAATTCTACAGAATAATAATAATAATAATGATGCTTTATTTCTAGACTGCCCTCTTTCCCGAAAAGGGAGATTTACATATAGAGACAGGCAAATATTCAATGCCTTACAAAGTACAAACAACATCAGAAATAATACAAAATAAATGCACAATAACAATAGTAAGCCCATAATAATAAAAATGAAATATTGAAATGGGAACTAGGTAGCAATAAACCAATTAGACAATAAAACTAAGACATAAATGAACATTAAAGATATATCTCAGCCACTGATTGAGGTTCTGGGTTTTTGCCTGCCACTTTTGGACTCTCACTTGCTGTTCCTGGAAGTATCTCTGTAGATCTTAGGAAACTATTTCTTCATTGAAGGCATTGGCTTGCAGGCTGATATCCGAATGGGGGTGGGCCGGAGATGTCACTGCCTTGGTCCTTTAATTATTGGCTGCTACTTCCCAGGGGATGTCAAGTGGTGTAATACCAGCTAAACAGTATAATTTGTCCAGTGGTGTATGACGTAGACATCCTGTGATAATGCGTCATGTCTCATTAAGAGCCACATCCAGTGTTTTAATACCCTAGATCAGGGGTAGGGAACCTATGGCTCAGGAGACAGATGTGGCTCTTTTCCTGATTGCATCTGGCTCTCCAGAGCAGCCCGGGCCTCGGTTTCCTTCCTTCCTTCCTTCCTTCCTTCCTTCCTTCCTCTTCCTTCCTTTCTTTCCCCCTTCACTCTTTCCTTCTCCTTTTCTCCTTCCTTTCCCTCCCTCTCTCCCCTTCCTTCTTTCTTCCATTCTCCCCCTTCCTTCCTTCCTTCCTTCCTTCCTTCCTTCCTTCCTCTTCCTTTCTTTCTCCCCTTCACCCTTTCCGTCTCCTTCTCTCCTTCCTTCTTTCCTCCATTCTCTTCCTTCCTTCCTTCCTCTTCCTTCCTTTCTCCCCCTTCACCCTTTCCGTCTCCTTCTCTCCTTCCTTCTTTCCTCCATTCTCCCTCTTCCTTCCTTCCTTCCTTCCTTCCTCTTCCTTCCTTTCTTTCTCCCCCTTCACCCTTTCCGTCTCCTTCTCTCCTTCCTTCTTTCCTCCATTCTCCTCCTTTCCTTCCTTCCTTCCTTCCTCTTCCTTCCTTCCTTTTCCCCTTCACCTTTTCCGTCTCTTTCTCTCCTTCCTTCTTTCCTCCACTCTCCCTCCCTTACTCCCTTACTCCCTTACTCCCTTACTCCCTCCCTCCCTCCCTCTTCCTTCCTTCCTTCCTTCCTTCCTTCCTTCCTTCCTCTTCTATTCTTTTCCCCCAAGTCTTCCAGGGCCACCAGGGCCAGATGGCATCCACCCCAGAGTTCTTAAGGAACTCAAGTGTGAAATTGCTGAAATTCTAGCCAAAATATATAACCTTTCTCTAAGATCAGGCACTGTACCCGAGGACTGGAGGGTGCAAAGGCAAATCATGTCTTACCAACTTGTTAGAATTCTTTGAGGGTGTAAATAAACACATAGATAAAGGGGACCCAGTCGATATTGTTTACCTTGACTTTCAAAAGGCTTTTGACAAAGTCCCTCACCAAAGGCTCCTAAATAAGCTCTTCAGCCATGGAATCAGAGGACAGGTCTTGTCCTGGATTGGAACCTGGCTAAACTGTAGGAAACAAAGGGTGGTAATAAACGGACACTTCTCTGGGTGGAAAGAGGTGAGAAGTGGCGTACCCCAAGGTTCAGTTTTGGGTCCGTTACTTTTTAATTTATTCATTAATGACCTGGATGTAGGAGTGAATTCTGAGGTAGCAAAGTTTGCAGACGACACTAAATTGTTCAGGTAGTTAAAAATGAAACTGATTGTAAAGAGCTCCAGAAAGATCTCTTGAAATTGAGTGAATGGGCAACAAAGTGGCAAATGCATTTTAACCTAAACAAGTGTAAAGTCATGCACATCGGGCAAAGAACCCCAACTACACCTACCAATTGATGGGGTCAAAGCTTTCCGAGACAAACCAGGAAAGGGATCTTGGGGTTTTGGTGGACAGCTCAATGAAGATGTCAACCCAGTGCGCAGCAGCAGCGAAAAAGCAAATTCTATGCTTGGCATGATCAGGAAGGGAATCGAAAATAGGCCGGCAAATGTTGTATTGCCTCTCTACAAATCTATGGTAAGGCCACATTTGGAGTACTGTGTACAATTCTGGTCTCCGCAACTTAAGAAGGATATAACGGAACTGGAAAAGGTACAAAGAAGGGCAACAAAAATGATCCAAGGGATGGAGCAGCTCCCTTATGAAACCAGGTTGCAACGCCTTGGTCTTTTCAGCCTTGAAAGACGGCGTTTAAGAGGTGACTTGATCGAAGTGTATAAAATCATGCTCAAGGTAGGAAAGTTAGGACTAATAAAGGGAAATATTTCTTCACCCAGAGGGTCATTGGGTTATGGAACTCACTTCCAGAGGAGGTTGTGACAGCGGTCAGCCTGGACAGCTTCAAGGCAGGATTAGACAGATTCATGGATGCCAAGGGAATCAGTAGCTACTGAAATGGACATCCAAGTGCCACCTCTGTGTTGATGGAGGCAGGCAGGACTTTCCCCGGGTACTGGTTGTGGGGGGTCGGGAGCAGGTGAGGGTTTTGCCCTCCTTTCTGCTAGAGATCCCCGTGTACAACTAGTGGGCCACTGTGTGACACAGAATGCTGGACTAGATGGGCTGAGGCCCGATTCAGCATGGCTCTTCTTATGTTCTTATGTTCCTTTCCTTTTCCTTCCTTTCTTTTCACTTCCCTCTCTCTCCCCTTTCTTTTCTTCTTTTCCCTTCATTATTTTACTTTTCCTCACTCCCTTTCCTTTCTTTTCCCCACCTTTTCCTTTCCTCCCATCCTATTTCCTTCTTCCTTTTCCCCTCCTTGTCTCTCTCCTGCTTTTCTTCTCTTCCTTTTCCATAGTTCGTTCTTCTTTTCTTTCTTCCTCTCCCCCTCCCTCCTTTATTTCCTCTGCCTGCCTGCCTGCCTGCCTGCCTGCCTGCCTGCCTGCCTGCCTGCCTGCCTGCCTGCCTGCCTGCCTGCCTGCCTGCCTGCCTTCCTTCCTTCCTTCCTTCCTTCCTTCCTTCCTTCCTTCCTTCCTTCCTTCCTTCCTTCCTTCTGTCTTCTCTTCCTTCCCAGAGTCCTGAGCATGCCTTTTGCAGAGCCAGGTCTGAAGTGTCCCCTCATTCTGCCGGGGGAATCCTTTTCTCATAGTATGCACGTATAGACTCACATTTAGTTGAATTCAGTCTTAAAATATTTTATATAGATTATATGGCTCCCACTGAAATAAATTTCCAAATATTTCTCTTTCATGGCTCTCTGAGTCAAAAAGGTTCCCGACTCCTCCCCTAGATGATATTGGATAACATTTCCCCCTATATTCATGATCACCGTCTATGCTGAGTGATGGGAGTTGACCTTCCAACAGGCCTGGAAAGTGGCTGATACTTTACCTATCAATTGCCGAAAGCTATAACAAGTGATATACATTATGTGGTACAGATTTTGCACATCCGGCTTAGGGAATAGCAGTTAATATTCCCACTTGTTTTTGAGATTTGTCCCACCTCCGTTACATTTTAAAACAACATTGGAAAACGCTGCAATATTTGCAATGATGTTTGTGTTATTGTCCCCATATAGAAGCACCTGCTGTCACGTTGTGTGGGCTGGTTCCGTTTTAGAAGGTTTCCGCATGCGAACTGATGAAATCTATTTTCCGTCCCGCCCACGTTATGGATATCTGTGTTTGAGCGCATTGTTCTCTTCCACCTTCCGCTCTCCTGTATAAAGAAAGCTGGCAGTTTCCCTGAAATAGCATCACGGCATTACTTGGTTGGGTTCTAATTGTGCTGAAGGTGGCGTCGGGCGGGGAACTTACAATTTGCATTTCTCAAACAGTCGAACAGTATTACCCAAAAATAGTTCGGCCTCTCTGTAATTGAATTTCTGAACGTGGCAGCACCAGTGGCATTGACCACTGACTAGGACAGGAAGATTTTAGCGCTGGGAAAAGAAATCCAAATGCACAAGCGAAGAGGAAAGCCCTTCATGCTCTTTCATCTGACCAAACAACAAATCCTACAATTCCACAGCATTGAGCTATGGCAGATCAAGTGGTGCCAAACTGCATTAATTCTAAAGTGTAGATCAGGGGTGCTCAGAATGGTGATCGCGATCACCAGGGTGATCTTCGGGCCTCATCCTGGTGATCTTCAGGCCCCTGACCAGGTTTTTTGCTGTTGGTCCTCTTCACGCGCCCCTGCACGCTGCAAAGAAGTCCTCCGTCGTTGCTCCTCCCTCCTGCTTTCGCGCCGCCTCCAAAAGCTCCAGAGTCCAAGAGGCAGAATGGCCCCCTCTTTTGGATTCCTCCTCCTCCCTCCGTCCTTCTCCAGCCACTCAGAGTCGTAGGAGACCAAAGGGGGCGGGCCTGGATGAACCAAAGCGCCCATTCTGCCTCTCGGACTTCTCGTGAGCTCTTGGAGGCGACACGCATGCTGGCGGCATGGAAATAGGAGCAACGACGGAGGAGGAGAAGAAGGATGCTTTGGGGTCATTTCCTTACCGCATCTCAAAGGTCGGTCTTTTTACTTTGGGGTGGGTGCTTGATTGTTCTGTGGCATGTCTCTTTGTTTATTTTGAATGTTTAAAAATGGCCTTTTAGCTACAAAGCCTCTCTGCTTGCTTTGTTCCTTGAGAAATATATGTTGGGGAATATGGAAATGTGGGAGAAATGGGGTGGTTGGATGTATTTTTGCATGCCCCTTTGTTTACCTTGCTGAGTATTAAATGGCCTTGCAGTTCAAAAGCCTCTTTCTTACTTTCTGGCTGATAATATGTGTGGTAAAATGGCAGTGTGGGAGAAATGGGGTGGTTGGATGTAATTTTGCATGCCCCTTTGTTTACCTTGCTAAGTATTAAATGGCCTTGCAGTTCAACAGCCTCTCTTCTTACTTTCTGGCTGATAATATGTGTGGTAATATGGCAGTGTGGGAGAAATGGGGTGGTTGGATGTATTTTTGCATGCCCCTTTGTTTACCTTGCTAAGTATTAAATGGCCTTGCAGTTCAACAGCCTCTCTTCTTACTTTCTGGCTGATAATATGTGTGGTAAAATGGCAGTGTGGGAGAAATGGGGTAGTTGGATGTATTTTTGCATGCCCCTTTGTTTACCTTGCTAAGTATTAAATGGCCTTGCAGTTCAACAGCCTCTCTTCTTACTTTCTGGCTGATAATATGTGTTCTAATATGACAGTGTGGGAGAAATGGGGTGGTTGGATGTATTTTTGCATGCCCCTTTGTTTACCTTGCTGAGTATTAAATGGCCTTGCAGTTCAACAGCCTCTCTTCTTACTTTCTGGCTGATAATATGTGTGGTAAAATGGCAGTGTGGGAGAAATGGGGTGGTTGGATGTATTTATGCATGCCCCTTTGTTTACCTTGCTGAGTATTAAATGGCCTTGCAGTTCAACAGCCTCTCTTCTTACTTTCTGGCTGATAATATGTGTGGTAAAATGGCAGTGTGGGAGAAATGGGGCGGTTGGATGTATTTTTGCATGCCCCTTTGTTTACCTTGCTAAGTATTAAATGGCCTTGCAGTTCAACAGCCTCTCTTCTTACTTTCTGGCTGATAATATGTGTGGTAGAATGGCAGTGTGGGAGAAATGGGGTGGTTGGATGTATTTTTGCATGCCCCTTTGTTTACCTTGCTGAGTATTAAATGGCCTTGCAGTTCAAAAGCCTCTCTTCTTACTTTCTGGCTGATAATATGTGTGGTAAAATGGCAGTGTGGGAGAAATGTGGTGGTTGGATGTATTTTTATACTCTGTTTTATATTGTTGTTATTAAATTGAAATGTTGATGTTTTATAACTTCATTTTATGTAAACTGCCCCGAGCCTGCTGGAAGGAGCGGTACATAAAAATGAATAATAAATATAAATAAATAAATAAGAAAATAGTTATACGTTTTACATTTCTGGGTAGGTGATCTTTGGGACTTGGTTTTTTAATCAGTAGCTCCCATGCTGAAAAAGTGTGAGCACCCCTGCTGTAAATGGACCCTAGGCGGGCCACGGTGGTGCAGCGTGTTAAAACGCTAAGCTGTAGAACGTGATGACTGGCAGATCAGTGGTTTGAATCTGCGGATGGGGTGAGCTTCCGCTGTTAGCCCCAGCTCCTGCCAACCTAGCAGTTCACAAACATGCAAATGTCAGTAGATCAATAGTTATCACTCCAGCAGGAAGGTAACAGTGCTCCATTCAGTCATGCTGAGCATGTGAACTTTGTGACGTCTACGGACAATGCCGGCTCAGAAATGGAGATGAGCACTAACCCCCAGAGTCGGATACGACTAGATTTAATGTCAGGGGAAACTTTTATCTTTACTATGCTAATTGCATTTGTATCACTGTCTTCTTGCAATGCAGGGTGCAAAGAATTCAGCCTTATTAAAAAAAGTATGAGTGAAAAATTTAAAAATAGCAATGAAATACCTTTCTCAGTCTGGGGACAGCCATGCGTGTAAAATTACAATTCTTATGGTCATGCAGCAGCAATGAATATTATCGTCCAGTTGTGATCATGAACTGGCAAAGGGCTTTATAGTTCAATAAACCTGGAAGTCTTTTAAGAACAGGCTGGATGGCCATCTGTCGGGGTTGCTTTGATTGTGCATTTCTGCATGGCAGGGGATTGGACTGGCTGGGCCTTGTGATCTCTTCCAACTTTATGATTTTTAGGGCCCTTCCACGCAGCCCTAAATCCCAGAATATCAAGGCAGAAAATCCGACAATATCTGCTTTGAACTGGGTTACCCGAGTCCACACTGCCATATATTCCAGTTCAAAGCAGATATTATCGGATTTTCTGCCTTGATGTTCTGGGATATAGGGCTGTGTGGAAGGGCTCCTAGTGTAATATAACAGCCGATTAATTCTATCTAAGCCATTTACTTCAGTTTATTTGCATTGATTACAGGTCTTCATAGATTGAAAAGAAACGATAATTCAAGAGCAACATATATGAGGGCGGGTCAATAAGTCCGTGACTTTTTGAATGAAACAAAGGTTTTTGGATTAAAAAATCATTTTATTTTTCACCGTAGTCTCCTTTGAGCTCTATACACTTTGTCCAACTTTTCTCCAATTGTTTTATCTCTTCCAAAAAAAAAGAAAGATTTGTCGAGGTCATCTAAATAGTATTTGTTTGTGAGATGATTTCATCGTTGGAGTCAAATCTCTTTCCGCCGAGCCATTTCTTCAGGTTTGGAAACAAGAAATAGTCACTCGGGGCTAAATCCGGAGAATAGGGCAGATGAGGGAGTAATTCGTATCCCAATTCATGGATTGTTGCCATGGCAACTGCACATGTGTGCACCCTTGCATTGTCCTGGTGCAAAAGAACTTTTTTATTGGCCAAATGCGGTCGTCGTCCCCCCCCCCAAGCTCATTAAATCAACCCAATAAGTTGGCATACTATTCGCCATTGATTGTTTTATCCTTTTGAAGGTAATCATTGTGGATTATACTGCATGCATCCCAAAAAACGGTCGCCATGACTTTATTGGCTGACAAACCCACCTTGGCCTTCTTTGGCGCCAATTCACCCCGAGAAACCCACTGTTTTGACTTCTGTTTGGTCTCTGGTGTGTTGTGGTGGATCCACGTTCCGTCCACGGTTACGTAATAGTGCAAAAACTCATCCATATTGCGGTTGAACAACTCCAAACACTCCTGCAAAATTGTCACACGATTGCGTTTGTGGTCGATTGTGAGCAAACGCGGCACCCTTCTTGGAGAACGCGTTCTCATACCCAAGCAATCATTTAACATTGAATCCACTGAGCCACATGAGATGCCTATGGCTTCAACAATCTCTCGCACTTTCAATCTCTGATCGGCCAACACCAGATCGTGAATTTTAAAAATGGTTTCTGGTGTGGAGTTCTCAACTGGGCGTCCAAAACGTTCGGCATCTTCCGTGCTTGTACGGCCACAACGAAATTCAGTAAACCACTTTTTTACCATTGAAATGGATGGTGCAGAGTCCCCATAGTATTTATCAAGCTTAGCCTTGGTTTGAGTGATGGTTTTCCCCCCGCAAAAAATAATGCTTAATGAGCACACGAAATTCACTTTTTTCCATTTTCTCCTCAAATCACGTGTTAGTCTGCTATCAATGGCTGCCAAGCCCAAACAAAACGACACAGCTTGTTCAAATTTTGACAGGAGTCAACTGACAGATATCTGTTGACAGGAGCAGTGTTGCCCTTTCAGTTAAGAGGCGAGAAATTTCAAAAAGTCACAGACTTATTGACCCGCCCTCGTAATACAAAATTTCAGTTAATATCCATAGTTTACTTAATTGAGAATACATTGTTGGAGTCCTCTTGGATTTGGCAAATTCCTTCTTACTTGGAAGAGAAAGCACTTCAGTTTATTGCTCTCCGGAATCTGATTTTAGAGGTTTATATAAGATATATTGCTGGATCACTTCGGTGCATGTATGACTCAGAGAAGAAACGGAAAGCGACACTATGTAGGTGGCATGAGGATGGTTTGGGATGGGTGGGAAATGCCTTATTTAAAAATAGTGGGAGTAAGGAGAGGCTAGCTGTGTTACACTGCTCTGAAACGTTGGTGAAGAAAAGTTACTAGCCCACAGCCTTTCTGTCTGCCCACCAACATCTGTATTCGCTATTTTTGGAACAATGCTAGCTTGAGAAGCAGAGAATGGAGGGAGGAAAACCAATGCCAGTCCTAATTTGCAAAAACCGCCGGTGGCAGTGGTTACTCACCACAGGTGACTTGATAAACGTCGGTTTCTGAGCCTAATATTACAAACAGGAAGATGCTTGCACAGAAAGAGAGAACCTATCACAGCTAATCGACAGCCGGCCCATGGTCCCCAGGTTCAGATGACCCAGGGACATGGGCTAGCTGTCCTTTCCTCCTTTGCTGCAAATGACCGCAGGCATGGCATGGACACCTACCATACTTTTGGAAGTCCAGCAGCCTTCTGGCATGTCCCGTAACTTGCAAAAGAGGCTGGGAGAAGAGACGAGGGTGGCAGTTAGTGCCCCTGCCCAGTGGTGCCAAAGCATTTTTGGCACCACTGGGCAGTAGAGAGTCCATGCGGGCACTGAGGCCGCTCTGGGACTCCCTTTTAGACCAGCAAGCAGATTCAATCTGGCATCTGGAATGCTGGATCTGTTGGAGGTTGTCGATATAAATAAATAGAAGCTTTACCACAGTTTCTGAACCAAAATATACCCTGCAGTATAATAAAGTGTCACTTGGGCTTGTGTAACATGTAACAGTATCTTTACTTCTGTTCAAAAGATCAAACAGGGCAACAATATAATTTCTCTGAATTCAAATAGAGAACGGAGGGAGTAAACAGTCCTTTTGAACAGCCCTTAAAATATGCTTCATGCCTTAGAAATGACCAGGCTTCAGAGACTCGGCAGCCATTTTTTTCCTGGCTGCTTCCAGTCCGCGCTCTCTTCACTCTCCGAGTCAACCCATTTCATCATGGTGCCTTTTTTACAAATCCCCACAGGATCAAGTCTAGGTCTCCTAATGCAGAAAGTCCCTAGGACGGTCTCCTAATGCAATTCTGTGGCCAACTTCCAGTGGAGGTTGATGATATAGTTGAGTTGGAAGACCTACACATTCCTAAAGAGATGTTCTCCTATGTAAACCCCCGTATTTCCTTTTTTTTTGCAATTTTATACTTTGGCGCAGGTCTTGTGCCTCTAACCCAGGCATTGGCAAACTAAGGCCCGGGGCCGGATGCAGCCCCCTGGGCACTTACTTCGGGCCTTCCTCGTTATCCCTGTCCTCTCGGCATAAGGGCACAGTGGCCCACCACATTGTTAGGCAGAAAGGATGCGGAGGAAGGCACGCAGCAGCTGAGAACCCTCTGAAGCACTCTCAACCACCGCATGAATGGTACACATGTAACAAACCTCATGGACCAGCTCCTTCCGGCATAAGGACTGTGCAAGCGACCCCGTCCTTATGCCAAGAGGGGCCCGAGAAGGCAAGCAGCGGCTGAGAGTCCTCTGGAGTGTTTTCGGCTGTAGCCTGTCTCGCCCTCTTCCTGGCACAGTGCCAAGAGGACAGCCCGAAGACTGGGATGGGAGGAGAATCGGGGCAGTTGCCGTATGTCTCATTTTCCTCCCGGCATAAGGATGGGGGAAGCAGCTCCATCCTTATCCCAGGAGGACAATCTGAGGATGACCTGGGGCCTGCCCCACCCCCTCCCAGCCCCACCCTCTCACAGGTCCTCTCTTTCCTAGGCCCATCCAATCCTTCCCAACCCAGACCTCTCAGTCGGGCCCACAATGCGGCCCTATGGCAAAAAGGGTTGCCCATGCCTGCTCTAACCCCAGTGAATGTGGAAGAATGACTATGCACAGTGTCCTGTGCTTGCCAAAGAGAAATGTAGAAAACATTGTAGGGCATTAAGGATCTTATCCCATGAGCGGGGACAAAGCATAGGGAATCATTTTACTCCATTCCTTCCTCTCAAGGTTTGTCTTCTGGGATGGCCAGCCATCCCACATCCTTTCCCTAGCAAGATCCGTCTTCTCCCTGCTTTTCCCTGTTTGGAGTCTGAAAAATCACCGGGAATGTGGTGCAGCTGGCTGGGAGTCAGCTGCATAAGATCTCTACTGACCAGAAGGTCATGAGTTCAAGGCCTGCCCAGGTCAGGGTGAGCTCTTGACCAATTGTGTTGCTCGTTGCCTGTCTATATATGTTGTATGTCTATGACATTGAATGTTTGCCTGTACATGTGCATTGTGATCCGCCCTGAGTCCCCTGCGGGGTGAGAAAGGCGGAATATAAATTATATAAATAAATAAATACATTCTTCAAAATGCATTCTGGGCTTGGTTACATATGCTGTGGAAACAGAGTCCCATCGGAAGTGGCCTTAGGTCATGTGAAAACCTCTGTGGAACTCCATTTCCGAAGTGCATGGAAAGGGAGCCCAGAATCCATGGGATGGGGTTCTGAGTCAGCTTTGTAAACAGTTCCATAATATTTACCTGCTTGCGAGCAAACCAAGCAATGTACAAGTTACTGGCAAACAAACAAACTTACAAGCTGGGGTCTTGATCAACCTTCTGAATCTTTGTGGCCAGCGTCACAGCTTCCAGACGGTTTCGTGGGGTGCCTGTGTAGGCACTCCAAAGTGAACTGGATCTCTTCAATCGACTTGGATTACGTGGCTGTGTAGAAACAGCCTTAACCATAAGGAGAAATAGCCTGGCTACTCTTCTTAGCCCACAGTTTATCTAACGTACAGGATTTTGTGCCAATTGAAAGTGGCAAGATGACAAGCAGAGCTGCTATATGACATTTCCCTTTGGCAGTTGGTTTACATTCCCTTCTCGTATCTCAGGAAGGAGCCCTTTTCTTATGGTTTGAGGGGTATGAATGAATGTGAAATTGGAAGGTGATGCTCCCCGCCTTCTGCTCATACATCTTGAGTATGTTTATTTGCCTTTCAGGTAAGGTCCTTGGCTCAAACGGCTTGGATGAAACGGCTTTTCCCCACAGATATTAAGCAGAATTCAAATCCACTGTGGAAACTTCCATTTTGGAGACATTTTGTAAACGTATCCCTTTATCATTGTGACGAGAAGGGAAGGGATGGGGGACCTTGGAACGATTTGGAGGGAGTGTCTCCTGGCTGGGGTCGAGAAACATTATGTAATGCTCGGTAACCACTTGCAGCATTGGAAATTGGGTTTTTATTTCAGTTATTTTAGGTAGGAGTGTGTTAGCATCGAATGATTTGGATTCCGTTTAAGAAAATTTATATTTATTTGTACATATTTTGTGCCAATTGAAAGTGGCAAGCTGACAAGCAGAGCTGCTATATGGCATTTCCCTTTGGCAGCTGATTTACATTTTCTTCTCGTCATATTTGAATATTTCCAGTTTGTATGTGTGTGTGCTTTTCCTAGACTTTTTTTTTATAATCAGCCTAAAACAAATCAGTGTTTTTGCTCGATTGTGGAGCCGGGATGGGGAATATATATTGTCCCAACATCCCTCCAATTGGCCATGATGGCTGCTTATGATGAGTGTTGCAATCCAAGCATTTGGAAGGAATCCGGTTTGGAAGGATGAAATAGAGGGAAGACTTGCAGCTCGGAAAACAATGCACCGCCCAAAGAATATACCAAGTGACCCCATGGACCAGAAATGACCTCTACAGATGCCTTTCCCTATTCACATATTATTCTCTTAACAACTTATGCCAGTGTTTCTCAACCGCTGTGACGTGGCACACTAGTGTGCCGTGACGGACCTCCTGCTATGCCGCGAGAAAAGCTCTCTTCCTTCCCCCCTCCTCCTGCTGAACTCCTGCTGCTTGGGGGAGGAGGAGGAAGGGCCAGGTGGCGGCGAAGAAAAAGAAGAAGGAGCCGTGGCACCTCCTCCTTCACCCGTTTCCCCAGCCAGCCTCCAATCCGCCATGACTCCCGCCATGACTCTCGCCCCTCGCTCGCTGAAGCTGCACGGAGGAGGAGCCCCACCCACTGAAGCCCGTCCACCGCTCATGCTCCTCCTCTGTGGGAGAGCTGAAGCTGGGGGAAGGGGGCGGGGTATGGCTCTGCCCCCTCCCCCAGCTTCGGCACTCCCAGCAGCTGCTCCAGCCTTGAGGGGGCAGTGCCAAGAAAGCATTGTACTGGCTCTGCCACCGCTGGCTTGGCACTGCCCCCTCAAGGCTGGAGAAGCTGTGGGAGTGCTGAAAAAAAGGGGGGGCGGGCATGGCGTGGCCTGGCTCCTCCCCCTCCCCCGGCTTCAGCACTCCCAGCAGCTGCTCCCAGCAGGCCACCACCCCCAGCTGTTCTTTACTGTGTCAGAGTTCCATTTTGTGTCATTTTAGTTGGTGGTGTGCCCCTGGATTTTTTTAATGTTAAAAGTGTGCCGAATCTCAAAAAAGGTTGGGAAACACTGACTTATGCAAACCAACATCTAGCAATGGACCAGGGATAGTAAATTGTGAGAGCCCCGTTTTAATGGAGGTTTTTTAATTCCCAGCTTTTAAATTGGATGTTATAACTCAACATTTTGGTGAAAATCTCTCTCGGCATTACTTCGCGAATGAAGATTCTTAGGAAGGACTCATCCCACGCTTTTTACAGGCGCGTTGATGACTAAAAAGGCCAATCTGCGAGAGGCAAGTTCGGTTGCAGAAAGCACAGCAGAAAGTCTCCTTGGGTGATGTTGTTTCCAAGTTGCGGTTCTTTCTGCGTTGTCGTTTCTCTTCGAGACCCATTTGGCGTGTCTTCTCGAAAGAGGCCGCAGCATTGTGGATAGTGCATTTCCATGCCACCCGATGTGAAGCCAGGGTGGACCATTGTTGGTGATCAATCTGGCTGATGTTGTTTCAGGGAGTCCTTATATCTCTTTTTGGGGCGCCTCTCTTGCGCTGACCTGTGGCGAGTTCACCATAGAGTAGTATCTTTGGGAGGCCATGGTTCTCCATCCTAGAGACGTGCCCTGCCCAGCACAGCTGTGTTCTCAATAGCATGGCCTCAATGCTGGTGATCCCTGCTTGCTCAAGGACATCAACATTCGTCACATAGTCAGTCCAGTGTATATTTAGGATTGTGCGAAGACAGCGCTGATGAAAGCGTTTGAGGAGTCGTAGGTATTGGCGATAGATGACCCATGTTTCAGACCCATAGAGGAGAATAGACAGTACGATAGCTCTGTACACACGGATTTTGGTGCTTTGCCTCAGGTGCTTGTTGCTCCAGACTCTTTTGTGAAGCCTTCCAAATGCACTCTATGCCTTTGCTAATCTGTGATCGATCTCTTTGTGAATCTTGGCATCTGAAGAGATTATGCTTCCCAGATAGGTGAACTGCTGAACGGACTTATGCTGACATGGGGATGATGGTGTTTTTACTGTGGTGCGGCCTGGTAGAGGACTTCCGTTGTCTTCATGCTGACTTCCAGCCCAAACAGCTTTGCAGCTGTTGCAAAGCAGGATGTCAGGCGCTGCAGGGCTGCTTCTGAATGGGCGACAAGGGCAGCATCGTCAGCAAAAAGCAGCTCACAGACTAGATAGTTTAGTGAAAATACTGCCCACATGATACCCTGTCCCTGTAGGCATGCCCTATCTGTATATCTGTATCTGTATACCTTTATAAAACGGAATGTTTGTGTGTATGCGGAGGGCGGAAGGGCGGAAGGGCGGATTGTGGCAGCCACTTTCACAGGCAAGGGCGGATATGTGGCAGCCACTTTCACAGGCCAGGGCGGATATGTGGCAGCCACTTTCACAGGCCAGGGCGGATATGTGGCAGCCACTTTCACAGGCCAGGGCGGATATGTGGCAGCCACTTTCACAGGCCAGGACGGATATGTGGCAGCCACTTTCACAGGCCAGGGCGGATATGTGGCAGCCACTTTCACAGGCCACAGCGACCAGCGCGGGTGATGGACCTGCACCAAACTTGGTACACATAACCCCCCTAACCCCCTTTACGCCCTGGCGCGGGTCGGGGGACATGACCCACGGATTATGGGATTTGTAGTACTTTCCAACACTTTGGTTCCCACAGACCACTGAGGCCACCAAAAAGGACCAATACAGACCACACTCAGCACACACAGCCCCCATGACCCACTCTACGTCCTGGTGCAGTTCGGAGGAGGGTGGACCATGGATGATGGGACTTGAAGTGCCTCTACTCACTTCCCAAGTCCGCTGCAACCCTCATCCAATCACTGATCGAGACCAAACTTGCCATACATAACCCCCATTACTGCCTTCACGTCCTGGTGAGGTTCGGGGGAGTACTGAAAATGGATGATGGGATTTGTAGTACTTCCACATCCCTCTGTTCCTACAGACCACTGTGGCCCCCAACAAACACCAATAAAGACCACATTTGGCATGCAGAGCCCCAGTAACCCACTCTACATCCTACTGCAGTTTGGAGGAGGGCAGACCATGGATGATGGGCCTTGCAGTACCTTCCCTCACTTTCCAAAACTGCTGCAAACCTAATCCAATGACTGATCAAGACCAAACCTGGCACACAGAGCCGTCATGACTCACTCTACATCCTGGTGCAGTTTTGTGTGAGACGGACCACGGATGATGGGACTTGAAGCACCTTCACTCACTTCCTAAAAACAATGCAACCCTCATCCATTTACCAATGCAGACCACACTTGGCACACAGAGCCCCCATGACCCAATCTGCATCCTACTGCAATTTCAAGGAGAGCGGACCACAGATGATGGGACTTGCAGTACCTTCAGTAATTTCATGATGCCACTGCAACTCCCAATCATGATGGATCAAGGCCAAACTTGGCAGACAGAGCCCCCATGACCCACTCTACATCCTGGTGCTGCTTGGAGGAGAGTGGACCACAGCTTATTGGGAGTTGCAGTGGTATCATGAAATTACTGAAGGTACTGAAAGTCCCATCATCTGTGGTCCACTCTCCTCCAAGGCCAAACTTGGCAGACAGAGCCTTCCAGACCCACTCTACATCCTGGTGCTGTTTGGAGGAGGGTGGACCACAGATGATGGGACTCACAGTATCTTCAGTAATTTCATGATACCATTGCAACTCCCAATAATGATGGATCAAGGCCAAACTTGGCAGACAGAGCCTCCATGACCCACTCTACATCCTGGTGCTGTTTGGAGGAGGTTAGACCATGGACGATGGGACTTACTGTGCCTTCACTAACTTCCTGACACCACTGTGAGCCACATAAATAACTGCTAAAGACCAACTACTACGTTTCTCGAAAAACCCGGGCACTGCCGGGTCCCCAAGCTAGTAATTAATAAAAAGGTAAAGGTAAAGTTTTCCCTTTGACATTAAGTCTAGTTGTGTCTGACTCTGGGGGTGGTGGTGCTCATCTCCATTTCTAAGCTGAAGAGCCAACATTGTCCATAGACACCTCCTAGGTCATGTGGCCAGCATGACTGCATGGAGCGCCGTTACCTTCCCGCTGGAGCGGTACCTATTGATCTACTCACACTTGCATGTAAGTTCGCAGAAGCTGCGTCTAACAGCGGGAGTTCACCCTGCTCCCCAGATTTGAACCACTGACCTTCCGGTCAGCAAGTTCAGCAGCTCAGCGGTGTGACCCAGTTTGCCACTGGGGGCTCTTCTATAATTAATATTCTGAGTTAAATATCAAATATCATCTGCTTAATTCTGAAAACTAAAAGAACTGCAATAAGAAAACCACCATGTAGGGAAGGTGGACAAGAGGCTGCAGTGGCACAGCGGATTAAACTGCTAAACTGCAGAATTTGCGGACCGGAAGTTCGGCAGTTTGAATCTGTGGGACGGGGTGAGCTCCCGTCTTTAGGCCCAGCTTCTGGCAACCTAGCAACCGTGAGTAGATCGATAGGTACCGCCCCACATGACCTAGAAGGTGCCTACGGACAACGCCGGCTCTTCATCTTAGAAAATAGAGATGAGCGCCAACCCCCAGAGTTGGAATCAACTAGACTTAATGTCAAGGGGAAACTTTTACTTTTACTAGAGAAGGTGGTTGGCTGGGAAATAGAAAGCACAGTAGCTAGAAGGAGAATAATGTTTGCCTGAGGAATTGGCCAGTAATGTTGACTTTCCATCTCTGCCCCTCCTGATGCTTTCCCCCCCTTTGATGTGTTGTATCTCAGCAATGGCTGGAGCCATACTGTGTGAAGGGGAATTTATATTAAGTGGTTTTGTATTAAGTCTTGCCTCTGTCAAGGACTGTAAGAGCTTCCCTTGTGAATTATAAATATTCTATTGCAGTGCTCCTGCTTTCCTTGTATATGCTCCGACACAGCCATTATGGCAGAATAGTGAAGGACATGGGACCATGGCAGCCTTGGAGAACTTGCCATGTTGTTACTCTGGCCTCATTTGACCCCTCTTGTGTTGTGTTCAATGGGAGAAAAATAAGAGTACAAATAGAAATGCATTGAAGCAAACAAGCCGAAGATTAAAGTGTGTGTATTTCCCCCTTTTACTTGTGATTAAACTGACAAATGATTTGAAATGTTAACATCCTCATGGATTGGTGCGTCCTGTCTATTCCTTCTACTTACGTTTCCTAGTTCTCCCATGCTGTACTTCAGTGTTTCCCAACCTTTTTTGAGCCACGGCACACTTTTTACATTTGCAAAATCTTATGACATTACTCTAACACAGTAATACATATAGTTAATATGTTTTAAAATGTATTTATACACTCAGTGTGAAACCTGGGCCTTTTTCGATAAACACAACATAGATATCCTGGCAGGAAGACACAAACTTCCCACACAGAACTCCCATAACCAAGAGAAAATGCTATAAGAGTTTGGTGGGCATTGACCTTGAGTGTTGGAGTTGTAGTTCACCTATCCAGAGAGCACTCCAAACAATGAGAGCACTGAACTGGACTCAAACAATTGAACTTGAAAGTACTCAGGACCGCATTCTGAACTCTTGCAACAATGGAATTGAACCAAACTTGGCATATTGAACTCTCATTACCAACAGAAAGTACTGAAAGGGTTTGCTTGGGAATTGACCTTGAGTTTGGAAGTTGTAGTTCACCTACATCCAGGGAGCACTGTGGACTCAAATAATGATGGATCTGGACCACACTTGGCATGAATACTCAATATGCCCAACTATGAACACACATGGAGTGCCTTTATCGAGGTAGTTTCTTAGGGTTTTTATACTTCAACACACTAGACTCTCCCCCCCCCGCCCTGGAGGTTCCAATTTCCTACGGCACACCTGATGATCACTCACGGCACACTAGTGTGCCACGGCACAGTGGTTGGGAAACACTGCTGTACTTTATATATAGTATTACGTCTGTCATAGAGACGCGGGCTATACCAGGCATGGGCAAACTTGGGCTCTCCAGGTGTTTTGGACTACAGTTCCCACAATTCCTTGTTTGACACTTGTCACCTAGATCGGTGTTTCCCAACCAGTGTGCTGTGGCACACTAGTGTGCCGTGAGGGATCATCAAGTGTGCTGTGGGAAATTAGATTCTTATCTATCTGATGTCATGTATAAAGTTTACTACTCTGTCTCTGGAACCTCAGTGTTTCCGGGAGGGCCGTGCAGTAGGGCGGACCTGTTTGGGCCCGTTCCCTTACTTTATGATCCAGCGGGGAGCACTTCCGGTCCAGCCCAGCCCAGCCCTGTTGGCGCTATGTGAGGTGTGAGTCAGAGAGCAGCGGAGCCCGAGTCCTGAAGGCAGGCAGGCAGGCAAGCAGGCAGGCAGGCAGCAGGCAGGGGGTCAGCCAGCTAACGGGGGAAAGGAGGGAAGGGAACTCATGGGAGAAATATGGGTCCCCCAAAGGCCATCCAGCCTGGCCCCCTTCAGCCAAGCAGGAAGGCACCACCCAAGCCCTCCCGACAGATGGGCATGGAGACTCTGGCTATACATTAAAGGCAGGCAGCATCTTTATTAAGGCCTTGGAAGAAGGTTTAGACTAGATATGGTCAAACTTGGGCCTTCCTCCAGGTGTTTTGGACTTGAACTAATATTGCGATATGTTATAATACAATGTGGAATGTAATTGTACTGTGACGATGACATAGTATGTTGTATTTGATATTATAGTAATATACGTATATTGTGTATACATATAATATTGATAATGTTGTAATGTATTGCAATATAATAATAATATACTATATAACTATATATTTTGTGTTAATCGAAACAGGCCCAGGTTTCACGATAATAAGTGAGTGTATAAATACATTTAAAAACATATTAACTATATGTATTACTGTGTTAGAGTGTCATTTTGTGTCATTTTGGTTGGTGGTGTGCCCCAGGATTTCGTAAATATAAAAAATGTGCCACGGCTCAAAAAAGGTTGAAAAACACTGACCTAGATATTTCTACCGCAAACACTTGTAAGGCCCCTTCTACACTGTCATATAATCCAGTTCAAAGCAGATAATCTGGATTGTACATGGCAGTGCAGAAGGGGCCCAAATCCTTCGGTGCAATTCTACGTCCACCTTCCGGCAAAGGTTGACTACAGAGTCATGCTAAAAGACCTAGACATTCCTCTAACTTTCTGACTCTGAGAGCTGTTCAGCAGTGGAACTCTCTGCCCTGGAGTGTGGTGGAGGATCCTTCTAAGGAGGCTTTTAAACAGAGGCTGGATGGCCATCTGTTGGGGGTGCTTTGAATGCGATTTTCCTGCTTCTTGGCAGGAAGTTGGATTGGATGGCCCACGAGGTCTCTTCCAACTCTATGATTCTATCCTCGAAAAAGGGGGAAAATAGCACACTTTTTTCACACTTTCACAGGGGTCCTGTGTACCTGATTCCAACCAATTGGAAGGTATAGTTTACATATGAAAACAGGTTATGGCAGTGGTTCTCAACCTTCCTAATGCCATGACCCCTTAATACAGTTCCACAACCATAATGTTAAGGGTGACCCCCAACCATAACATTATTTTCATTGCTACTTCATAGCTGTAATTTTGCTACTGTTATGAATTGTAATGTAAATATCTGAAATGCAGGATGTATTTTCATTCTCTGGACCAAATTTGGCACACATACCCCATACACCCAAATTTTAATACTGCTGGGGCTGGGGCGGGGGGATTGATGTGGTCATTTGGAAGTTGTAGTTGCTGGGATTTATAGTTCACCTACAGTCAAACAGCATCCTGAACTCCACCAATGATTGAATTGAACCAATCTTGCCACACAGAACTCCCATTACCAACAGTAAATACTGGAAGAGTTTGGTGGGCACTGACCTTGAATTTGGGAGTTGTAGTTCACCTACATCCAGGTGAGCACTGTGGACTCAAACAGTGATGGATCTGGACCAAATTTAGTACAAATGCTCAATAGGCCCAAATCTGAACACTGTTAGAGTTTTGGGAAAATAGACCTTGACATTTGGGAGTTGCAGTTGCTGGGATTTATAGTTCACTTACAATCAAATAGCACTCTTAACCCCAGCAATGATAGATTTGGGCCAAATTTACCATACCGAACCCCATAATACTGTATTTTCTGATGGTCTTTGGCAACCCCTTGTAACACCCAAATGGGAAGAGGACCGTGCCCTTCCTATCTCTTCATAAAGCAGAGTTGTTTTTGATTTTTAAAGAGCTGTAATAGCTTGCCTGTATCCTTTGACATTTATGTTTGTAGTTTGCTTTTCAGGCTGGGGGCGGGGATCGTAGAAGTATCGCTTGTGTTACGGTCACTCTACAATCATATCTGCTCAAGATAGTTTGGCACTTTGAAAAACCTGTTTGACGAGAGAGGATAGCAGGGCAAGAGAAATGTGCATACCATGGAAGTTGACAGCCAAATCTGGTGAACAAAGCACCCAACAACCAGGATCTTACATTTGTTTGTTTGTTTGTTTGTTTGGCGTGCTGCTTATATCCCACTCTTGAGCCAAAAACATTAATTGGTTACATAACATTCCATTCCATTCCCAGTTACATTGCAAGCCCTTCCCCCCTTCCATTGCAGAGATATTCTGAATTTTTAAAGATCTCATTTAAAATACTTTAAAAATGCAGTAGGAGGGAGGAACACTCAGCAGGACCAATGTTTTCCTCCGCTGATTTAAACCAGTGTTTCCCAACTTTTTTTGAGCCGTGGCACACTTTTTACATTTACAAAATCCTGGGGCACACCACCAACCAAAATGACACAAAATGACACTCTAACACAGTAATACATATAGTTAATATGTTTTTAAATGTATTTATACACTCAGTGTGAAACCTGGGCCTGATTCGATGAACTCAACATAGATATCCTGGCAGGAATGGTAGAAAGACACAAACTTCCCACACAGAACTCCCATAACCAAGAGAAAATGCTATAACAGTTTGGTGGGCATTGACCTTGGGTTTTGGAGTTGCAGTTCACCTCCATCCAGAGAGCACTGTGGACTCAAACAATGTTGGAACAGGACTTGGCATGAATACTCAATATGCCCAAATATGAACACAGATGGAGTTCAGGGGAAATCGACCTTGATATTTGGAAGTTGTAGTTGCTGGGATTTATAGTTCCCCTACAATCAAAGAGCATTCTGAACCCCACCAATGATAGAACTGGGCCAAACTTTCCACACAAAACCTCCAGGAGGCAAGAGGAGGTCTCTACTTGGGGAAAGGGAGGCGGGTCTTCCCAATGCATGGAGAGGGAGAGACCAAGTAGACAATGGGTGGGGTGGGGGCCTTTATCGAGGTAGGTTTCTTAGGGTTTTTATACTTCAACAGACTAGACTCTCCCCCCTCCCCTCCTGGAGGATCCAATTTCTCACGGCACACCTGATGATCGCTCACGGCACACTCATGTGCCCCGGCACACTGGTTGAGAAACACTGATTTAAACATACAAGCGCATTGTCTCTGTACAGGTGCCATGGCCAATCCTAACCAGTTCTGCTGTCATAATCGGACAATTTTTATATATCGTGTCAGAAGCAAACCAAGGGTACAGTTGTAATGTATTTTTGAAAAGCACAAATGTAAAAACTTGGCATTAGACTAAACGTGCTTTGTCCAGAAGCTGGCCACTTGGAGTGCCTCTGGTGTCTCTGTGAGAAGGTCCTCCATTGTGCATGTGGCATGTCTCAGACTGCATTGTTGTAGGTCAGGGGTAGGGAACCTACGGCTCGGGACCCAGATGTGGCTCTTTTCATGATTGCATCTGGCTCTCCCTCTTCCTTCCTTCCTCCCCCATCACCCTTTCCTTCTCCTTCTCTCCTTCCTTTTCCCTCCCTCTCTCCCCATCCTTCCTTCTTTCCTCCGTTCTCCCTCTTCCTTCCTTTCTCTTCCTTCATTCCTTTCTCCCCTTCACCCTTTCCTTCTGCTTCTCTCTTTCCTTCTTTCCTCCATTCTCCCTCCCTCTTCTATTCTTTTCCCCCAAGTCTTCCTTTCGTTCTCCTTCCTTTCTTTTCACTCCCCCTCTCCCTTTTTCTTTTCTTCTTTTCCCTTCATTATTTTACTTTTTCCTCACTCCCTTTTCTTTCTTTTTCCCACCCTTTCCTTTCCTATTTCCTTCTTTCTTTTCCCCTCCTTGTCTCTCTCCTGCTTTTCTTTTCTTCCTTTTCCATAGTTCATTCTTTTCTTTCTTCCTCTCCCCCTCCCTCCTTTATTTCCTCTGTCTTTCTTTCCCCCTTCCTTCCATCTTCTCTTCCTTCCCAGAGTCCTGAGCATGCCTTTTGCAGAACCAGGTCTGACGTGTCCCGTCATTCTGCCGGGGGAATCCTTTTCTCATAGTATGTACATATATACTCACATTTAGTTGAATTCAGTCTTAAAATACATTATTATATCTATATATATAAAGGAAGAGTCGTCATCGAATGACCGTCCTAGGCAGAGAAACCTTACAAGGCAGAAACACCAAATTTGGCAACAAAAATAGGCCTCAGGCAAGGAAGGTTTTTAGCAAAACAACCTCCCCCCCCCCAAAAAACCTAGAAGGCCCCCAAAACAACGATTAAAAAACTACATTTCCCAGCATCCTCTGCGGCCGCCAGCGAAACCCATTGGCCAACATCAGTTACCATAGTAACGATGGCCAAAGCCAGCCAAGGCTAGATTAGAATGCTGAGTGATTTCAGTTTAGACAGTTGGTGTTTGAGGGTTAAACTGTCAAGGCCAAGATCTAGGATAGAGACAAATAGGGCACCAGGGATACCGGCACCACTGACAAACACATACCCCCAGAATAACACAAAAGTAATACCAACACACAACACAATACGCACATAACACAACCTTGCGTCTACTGCTCAACCCATTTGTATGCCATTCCTTCCTTCCACACAGGCATAAGCTGACCCAAAATACAAGCCATGCCTCCTAAAAAGAACAGCATCGGACAACACACTCGCAACGCTACATACATCACACAAAAAAGGGCAGAACAAATGCCAGAACAGAAAGACACTGCACTACACTAGCTTTTGCCATCACCATAAACAAGGCTCAAGGAGAAACACTACAAATCTGTGGCATAGACCTTGACACAGAATGCTTCTCCCATGGACAACTCTATGTAGCGTGCTCCAGAGTTGGGAAACCACAGAACCTCTACATCAACACAGCAGACGGAAAGACAAAAAACATTGTATATCCACAAGCTCTGCAGAACGCCAGGAACACCACACACCGACAACTCCACAGGACTTCAACATCCCACCCACCAGAACAACCCACCCACAGCCATGACCCCACCAAGTAACATCATTTCCCCTTACATACCAGACTTTCAGGGCACAGCAACGCGTGCCGGGTACAGCTAGTAATAAATAAATAAATAAATAAAAATATTTGCTGTTAGCCGCCTTGAGTGAAAGGCAGGATAAAAATTAAATTAAAAATAAAGTAAATAAAGTAAATAATCAATAATCTATACACATAATCAAATGAAATATGTATGTGTGTGTGGCATCCCACCCACCACAACAACCCACAACGACACAGCCATGACCCCACCAAGACCATAAGTAACATCAATTCCAACCCTTACATACCCAGACTTTCTCGCATCTCCTAAATAGGGCACAGCAGCACGTGCCGGGTACAGCTAGTATATTATATGGCTATCACTGAAATAAATTTCCAAATATTTTGCTTTTATGACTCTCTCAGTCAAAAAGGTTCCTGACCCCTGTTGTAGGTCGTCAGTAGTTTGCTCTTCTCCACACTCACATGTTGTGGACTCCACTTTGTGGCCCCGTTTCTTAAGGTTGGCTCTGCATCTCGTGATGCCAGAGCGCAGCCTGTTCAGCGCCTTCCAAGTCGCCCCGTCTTCTGTGTGCCCAGGAGGGATTCTCTCATTCAGTATGAGTCATGGCTTGAGATTCTGGGTTTTAGCCTGCCACCTTTGGATTCTCGCTTGCTGAGGTGTTCCTGCAAGTATCTCTGTGTAGATCGTAGAAAACTATTTCTTGATTGAACGTGTTGGCATGCTGGCTGTTATCTGAACAGGGAAAATGCTGGAGATGTCACTGCCTTGGTCCTTTCATCGTTGGCATGATCATCAAGTTTGCAGATGACACCAAATTGGGAGGGAAGACAGGAGCAGAATTCAAAACGATCTTAACAGTTTAGAGAGATGATTGGCTATAACTAACAAAATGAATTTCAACAGGGACAAAAGATACAGAATGGGGGACAATGTCTGGCTCGGCAGCAGGATGCGTGAAAAAGATCTTGGAGTCATTGTGGATGAGCCAACAATGTCATGAGACAGCAAAAAAAAGGTCTGGAGAACAAGCCTTATGAGGAGCAGCTTAAAGAGCTGGGCATGTTTAGTCTGAAGAAGAGAAGGCTGAGAGAAGACATGATCAGGGCCATGTGTAAATATGTGAGGGGAAGTCATAGGAAGAAGGGAGCAAGCTTGTTTTCTGCTGCCCTGGAGACTAGGACGCAGAGCAATGGTTTCAAGCCACAGGAAAGGATATCCCACCTGAACATGAGGAAGAACTTCCTAATGGTGAGAGCTATTCAGCAGTGGAACTCTCTGCCCCAGAGTGAGGTGGAGGCTCCTTCTTCGGAGGCTTTTAAACAGAGGCTGTATGGCCATCTGTCGGGGGTGCTTTGAATGTGATTTTCCTGCTTCTTGGTAGGGGGGCTGGACAGGATGGCTCACAAGGTCTCTTTCAACTCTATGATCCTATGATCTGTATTGTACTTCCTTCTTCTGCTTTCGTCCCTCTTTGTTTCCACCAGCCTTTGCAGGCATGTGCTAATCCCCACAGCACCATGGTAGTTCAGTAGTGACAAGCCTGGCTTATGATAAGCACACGATTTCAGTTGGCGGGGTTCTTCCTCTCTAGCCATCATTAGATACCTGTCTTCTTGTGGGTTCCTAGCATCGTGCCAAATGAGTAGGCAGTTTCAGTGCAGCTGGGCTCCGAGACGTTATCTCTTTGCTGTAGCAGCTTGTATGCTGTTGGAGTGACCTATCACATAGTCAGATGGATCAATGCAATGTTTCTCCCTGAGGCAATAGGATTAGTACTGAGCTCGGATTCTGAAGAAAATGTGCCATATTCGGTTTGTGGATCAGCAGTTGATTGTTCTACATTCTCTCGATTTTGGTTGTGTTGTTGTTATTATTATTTTTAAAAACAGCCCTCTTTTTGTGGATGTATTAAATGTTATTCTAAATACATTGTGGAAATAATCACCATATGCTTTGTGATGTGCAAGCTGTCCAAAGAGACTCAAATACAATTGGTCTATCTGTTCCATTTGTCAATCCATAAGTGACATAATTCACATCCCTCGCCGTCCCTGGATCTGGCACTGTAAAAGGCTTGATTGGCCTACCTGTCTTTCCCTATTAGGGTCAATACTGAAATGGGCTGGAACAACAACGGCAATAAAGAGCAAGTCTTCAACTTTTTGTTCTAGCCTCCAAGAACGGGCACACCGAGCACGTCCACAGAGGCTCGGGATACATTCATTTCAGGGCTGCCACTTTCCAGCCCTGGTGGCTGTTGTGACTTGAGAATTGCTGAACTTCCTTTGTTGTCTGTGGCATTTTTTTTCCTTCCGATTTTGGAATAATCCTAACTCCTCTGTTGCTATGTGCAAAGGTCAGGCTCAGTGTTAGAACATTTGCTTTGTGAGCCGAATCTCCTGGGTTTATTCTCCGATCTCTCCAAGTAGGATGTAGGAAAACAGCTATGAATCTGGTCTCAAAAGCCACTATTGTTCAGTAGTTTTAGTTTTAGGCCAACTTGGGCCCTCCAGGTATTTTGGACTTCAACTCCCACCATTCCTAACAGCCTCAGGCCCCCTTCTCCCCCCCCCTCAGCCACTTAAGCCGGAGGGCCCAAGTTGGCCCATGCCTGGGCTAGAAGGACCCAAGATCTGACCCATGGAAATGTCAGATTATTGCATTTTGAATAGCAATTCATGAGTCAGCACAAGATATATTTTCGCAGTTTGAGATGACCTGCAGTGTGACATGTTTGACACCAGATGGCGCTGTCTCAAGACTGCTAAATGGAACCTTGAGGAATGTCAGTTACAAAGTGACAGTTGGGATTTGTCAGTTGGGATTTAATATCTGTGAGGAAAGGATGTTTAGAAAGGTAGCTGTGATGGCTGTTGTTTTTCGATGTTTTGCCAGTCATTGTTAAATACAATTCAATACAAAGTTATATATTTACCTTGTGAATTGAATGTGAGTTTCATTATTCACTCGAACAGAGACTGGAGTTTTTGGGCCGATGGGGAATTAAACTTCTATATTTCTGTTGCCTATCCGCTGTGACATAAATACTCAACGCCGAAGAGGAAAGACATTTTTATGTGTTGGTCGACATCAGAAGGAGAAGACATAGACCAGTGTTTCCCAACCTTTTTTGAGTCGCGGCACACTTTTAAAATTAAAAAAATCCGGGGGCACACCACCACCAACCAAAATGACACAAAATGACACGCTAACACAGTAAAGAACGGCTGGGGGATGGTGGCCTGCTGGGAGCAGCTGCTGGGAGTGCCGAAGCTGAGGGAGGGGGAGGAGCCAGGCTGTGTCATGTCCCGCCCCTCCCCCCGGTTTCAGTTCTCCCACAGCTTCGCCAGCCTTGAGGGGGCAGTGCCAAGCCAGCATTGTGCTGGCTCTGCCACAGCTGGCTTGGCACTGCCCCCTCAAGGCTGGCAAAGCTGTGTGAGCACTGAAGCCGGAGGGCGGGGCATGCCCTGCCCTCTCCCCAGCTACAGCTCTCCCACAGAGGAGGAGCATGAGCGGTGGACGGGCTTCAGTGGGCGGGGCTCCTCCGCGCGGCTTCAGCGAGCGAGGGGCGAGAGTCATGGTGGGAGTCATGGCGGATTGGAGGCTGGTTGGGGAAACGGCCGAAGGAGGCGGCGCCCCGGCCCCTTCTTCTTTTCTTCACCACCGCCCAGCCCTTCCTCCTCCTCCCCCAAGCAGCAGGAGTTCGGCAGGAGGAAAGGGGAAGGAAGGGGGGCAGAGAGCTTTTCTCGCGGCACACCTGATGATCGCTCACGGCACACTAGTGTGCCACGACACACTGGTTGAGAAACACTGACATAGACATAGGAGAAGACATAGACGTACTAACGTCGCAAGAGTTGACTGGTGATGCTTTCCCGGCTCCGGCTCGAGGTAACTTCCTCTGGAGCCGGAGCTAGGACTGTGCAGCCCACCCAACTGCCCCAATGGAGAAGAAATGCAGGGGTCAGCGCTATTGCTGCCAGCAGGGCCCCGTTGGGGGCCATTCCATCCAGTCCTGGCCAACAGGGAAATTCGGGGCCAGCCAAGAGACGAAGGAGGTTTCGGCCTAGGACTTTCTGGAACGTTGGCTACAGGAGCTGGGTGAGATCTCAGAACGGTCCCCAGCTCCAGAGCATGTTATCCGGGATAGAAACAAGATGTGCCTTTCAGCCCTTACAACCACCAGGTCCTCTCCCCCTAAGGGTAGTATACGGATACCAGCAAGGGACTTAAGTTACACTCTGGCCCCACGACTGGAGTGTAAGCGGCCTTTCTGAGTTCTATAGGCCATCGGATCTCTCCCAGGAGATCTCTATGTAGTGGATTAAGTTCTCAAATTGTTTAATTGTTTAAATTGTTTAATTTGTCTCCTGTATTAGTACTGTATGTTTTCTGTTTTTATATGTTATGCTTGTAAACCGCTCCGAGCCTCCGGGGAATGGCGGTATAGAATTGATTTTTTTTAAAAGATGATTTGCAAGAATTGCTGCTTTTCTTTTTCCATTTCATAATAATAGGATTGTAGAATTGGATCCGTAAGGAGGGCTATCCAGTAACATCTCCCTCCCTTACATCCCTCTTTCTCCCTCCCTCCTTTCTTCCCTTCTACCCTTTCATTCTTCCTTCCCTCTCTCCATCTTTGTACTTCCTTCCTTCCTTCCCTTTTGACTTTCCTTCCATCTCTCTTTCCTCCCTCCTTCCCTTCTCTCATCCTCCATCCATTCTCTTCCACCCTTTCCTCCTTCCCTCCCTGTTGTCTTTCCTTCCTATCTTCCTCCCTCCCTCGCGCACTCTTCCTTCCATCCTTCCCTTCTACCCTTTCGTCCTTCCTCCTTCCCTTCCTTTTGTCTTTCCTCCCTCCCTCCCTCTTTCTCCTTCCATCCTTCTCTTCCACCTTTGTGTCCTTCCTTCTTTGCCTCTTTCCTCCTTCTCTCCCTCCTTCTCCTCCCTCCCCCCCTTTTGTCTTTCCTTCCTTCCCTCTTTCCTCCCTCCTTCCCTCTCTCCCTCTTTCATCCTTCCTTCCCTTCCTCCCTTTCGTCCTTCCACTCTTTCCTTCCTCTTTACCTCCCTCTTTCTCCTTCCTTCCCTCTCTCCCTCTTTCCCCTTCCATCTTTCCTTCCTTTCTTCCCTTCCTCCTTCCTTACTTCTCTCTTTCCTTCCTCTTTACCTCCCTCTTTCTCCTTCCTTCCCTCTCTCCCTCTTTCTCCTTCCTTCCATCCTTCCCTTCCTCCCTTCGTCCTTCCTTACTTCTCTCTTTCCTTACTCCTTACCTCCCTCTTTCTCCTTCCTTCCCTTCCTCCTTCCTTACTTCTCTCTTTCCTTCCTCTTTACCTCCCTCTTTCTCCTTCCTTCCCTCTCTCCCTCTTTCTCCTTCCTTCCATCCTTCCCTTCCTCCCTTCCCTTCCTTACTTCTTCCTTACTTCTCTCTTTCCTTACTCCTTACCTCCCTCTTTCTCCTTCCTTCCATCCTTCCCTTCCTTACTTCTCTCTTTCCTTACTTCTCTCTTTCCTTCCTCTTTACCTCCCTCTTTCTGCTTCCTTCCCTCTCTCCCTCTTTCCCCTTCCGTCTTTCCTTCCTTTCTTCCCTTCGTCCTTCCTTACTTCTCTCTTTCCTTACTCCTTACCTCCCTCTTTCTCCAGAGCGGCAGAAGACAAGGTCTTGCTCCATCTTCTATATCAGTGTTTTTCAACCTTTTTTGAGCCGCGGCACATTTTTTACATTTACAAAATCCTGGGGCACACAACCAACCAAAATGACACAAAATGAGACTCTAACACAGTAATACATATAGTGAATGTATTTATACACTCAGTGTGAAACCTGGGCCTGTTTCGATGAACACAACATAGATATCCTGGCAGGAATGGCAGAAAGACAAAACTTCCCACACAGAACTCCCATAACCAAGAGAAAATACTATAAGAGTTTGGTGGGCATTGACTTTGGGTTTTGGAGTTGTAGTTCACCTATATCCAGAGAGCACTGTGGACTGAAACAATGTTGGATCAGGACCAAACTTGGCATGAATACTCAATATACCCAAATGTGAACACAGATGGAGTTTGGGGAAAATAGACCTTGACATTTGGGAGTTACAGTTTCTGACATTTATAGTTAACACACAATCAAAGAGCATCCTGAACTCTTGCAACAATGGAATTGAACCAAACTTGGCATATTGAACTCTCATTACCAACAGAAAGTACTGAAAGGGTTTGCTTGGGAATTGACCTTGAGTTTGGAAGTTGCAGTTCACCTACACCCAGAGAGCACTGTGGACTCAAACAATGTTTTGTTATGTTGTTGTTTCTTTTCTATCCAGAATCACAATGTTGGAAGGAGGCTCACCACTTTAAGGTCCCTAAAACAGGCATGGGAAAACTTCAGCCCTCTGGGTGCTTTGGACTTCAACTCCCACCATTCCTAAGAGCCTGAGGCCCTTTCCTGCTTAAGTGGCTGGGGGAGGGAAAAGAGCCTGAGGCTGGTAGGAATAGTGGAAGTTGGAGTCCAAAACACCTGGAAGGTCCAAGTTTGCCCATGCCAGCTTTTGACAGAGACCTCTTCCTCCCCTTCCCCTTCACGCCCTTTCTTCCCCCTCCTGCCGAACACTTACTTTTTCTTCTACACTGCCGCTTCTGCCGCCATTTTGATCCGAGGGGGCAGCGTGAGTGTGTTCAGGAGGGGAGGGGGGAGGGAGGAAGACGTGACCCGTACGGGCGCTACTGCGCCGACTCGCCCCAGAGCAAAGCGAGCAGAGCGAGGCTGAGAAGAAGGGAGCCCAAGTGGAGAAGAAAAAGTGTTCGGCAGGAGGGGGAAGAAAGGGTATTGGAGGTTCCAATTTCCCACGGCACACCTGATGATCGCTCACAGCACACTAGTGTGCCACGGCACACTGGTTGGGAAACACTGCGGTGGGAGGCTTCTCTCATGTCCCCGCATGGGAAGCTGGAGCTAACAGATGGGAGCTCATCTCACTCCCCGGATTCGAACCACCAACCTTTCGGTCAGCAGTTCAGCCGGCACAAGGGTTTAACCCATTGCGCCACTGGGGGCTCCTTATAACTCCAATGATTCCATAGCATTGAGCCATGGCAGCTATCTTGGTGTTTAACTGCATTAATTCTACAGAATAATAATAATAATAATAATGCTTTATTTCTAGACTGCCCTCTTTCCCGAAAGGGAGATTTACATATAGAGACAGGCAAACATTCAATGCCTTACAAAGTACAAACAACGTCAGAAATAATACAAAATAAATGCGCAATAACAGTTGTAAACTCATAATGAGAAAATGAAATATTGAAATGGGAACGAGGTAGCAATAAACCAATTAGACAATAAAACTAAGACATAAATGAACATTACAGATATATCTCAGCCACTGATTGAGGTTCTGGGTTTTCGCCTGCCACTTTTGGACTCTCGCTTGCTGAGCTGTTCCTGCAAGTATCTCTGTAGATCTTAGGAAACTATTTCTTCATTGAAGGCATTGGCTTGCAGGCTGATATCTGAATGGGGGTGGGCTGGAGATGTCACTGCCTTGGTCCTTTAATTATTGGCTACTACTTCCCAGGGGATGTCAAGTGGTGCAATACCAGCTAAACAGTATAATTTGTCCAGTGGTGTATGACGTAGACATCCTGTGATAATGCTGCATGTCTTATTAAGAGCCACATCCAGTGTTTTAATACCCTAGATCCGTGGTTCCCAAAGTGGGCAAGAGGGGGAAGAAAGGGTATTAGAGGTTCCAATTTCCCACGGCACACCTGATGATCGCTCACGGCACACTAGTGTGCCACGGCACACTGGTTGGGAAACACTGGTCTATATGATTTCTTTTCAGATATTTCAAGATGGCTTTCAAGCCCCCTCTCAATCATTCCTTCTCCTCGTAGGGTTTGATTTCCGGAACAGGCTGAAGCCGAGTTGAAGAAAAACCAAATCAATATAAAGCCAGTTAGATTGAAATCAGGCTTCAAAATCAATGGAAAGCCAAGTCCTGCTGCTGGGCAATCCGAGGTTGCCCTATCTATCCCATCTATTGTCTGCCTGCCTGTCTCTCTCTGTCTGATATCAATCCAATCTCCCTCCTGGCCTCCTATCAGCACACATGTAAAATCAGTTTAACCTACTTTGAAATCTGAAGTCTGAAACCAATTAAGAAGTAAAAACAGGTTTATATAGTTTACAACGATGCGCATGTATATTTTGGAAGACATCAGCTAAGCTTCAAAGCCTTTAATTTGGTGTAACGTCTTGTTTCCGGCCAAATGCCTTGGGGACGTTGCCGGCATTTGACGTTGATAGCTATATTATTTCCGAACATGGTGTTTTCATGTCGTTTTCATGGCTGGCTTGCCAGCTTCTGTAGATTGGTGCCATCACATATGTAAAAGGAAAGACAACCATAATAGTTGTAATAGGTTTCGGATTGTTCGGAATCCCTAGAGCAGTGTTTCTGAACCTTCCTCATTCCGCGACCCCTTAATACAGTTCCTCGTGTTGTGGTGACCCCCAACCATAACATTATTTCCGTTGCTGCTTCATAACTGTAATTTTGCTATTTTTATCAATCGTAATGTAAATATCTGATATCCAGGAAGTATTTTCATTCTCTGGACCAAATTTGGCACAAATACCCGATACGCCCAGATTTGAATACTTGTGGGCTTGGGGGAGATTGATTTTGTAATTTGGGAGTTGTAGTTGCTGGGATTTATAGTTCACCTACAATCAAAAAGCCTTCTGAACTTTACCAACGATGGAATTGAACCAAAGTTGGCACACAGAACTCCCGTGACCAACAAAAAATACTGGAAGAGTTTGGTGGGCATTGACCTTGAGTTTTCGAGTTGTAGTTCACCTACATCCAGAGAACACTGTGGACGCAATCCATGATAGATCTGGACCAAACTTGTTACGAGTACTCAATATGCCCAAATATGAATAGTGATGGGGTTGGGGGGTTGTTTGATTTTGTCATTTGGGAGTTGTAGTTTCTGGGATTTATAGTTCACCTACAATCAAAAAGCATTCTGAACTTCACCAACGATGGAATTGAACCAAACTTGGTACACAGAACTCCCGTGACCAACAAAAAATACTGGAAGGGTTTGGTGGGCATTGACCTTGAGTTTTGGAGTTGTAGTTCACCTACATACAGAAAGCACTGTGTACTCAAACAACGATGACTCTGGACCAAACTTGGTACGAATACTCAATATGCCCAAATGTGAACACTGGTGGAGTTTGGGGAAAGAAAACCTTGACATTTGGGAGTTGTAATTTCTGGGATTTATAGTTCACCTACAATCAAAGAACATTTGGAATCCTACCAAAGATAGAATTGGGCCAAACTTCACACACAGAACCCCCATGACCAACAGAAAATACTGTGTTTTCTGACGGTCTTTGGCGACCCCTTTGACGCCCCCTCGCGACCTTGGGGAGAGATCACTGATGATAGAATTGGGCCAAACTTCCCATACAGAGCCCCCATGTCTTGAAGAGACTCCCTTCAGCCTTGTACACTCTCCCTCACCTGCATATGCGCACCACGCCTGCTCTCCCCTTTCCACTTGGGAGTCTCAGAAACAGCCCTCCCTTTGGCTGAGAGGCTGGCCAATCACAGCAAAGGAGGGCTTTTGGTGGGAGGATTTGCTGGGATTTATAGTTCACCTACAATCAAAGAGCATTCTGAACCGCACCAATGATAGAATTGGGACAAACTTCCCACACAGAACCCCCATGACCAACAGAAAATATTGAGTTTTCTGATGGTCTTTGGTGACCCCTCTGAAATCCCCTCGCAACCCCCCCCCCCCCAAACTGGGATCTCGAGACTCGACCCTCAGGTTGACAAAAGCTGCCCTAGAGAGATGTTCTCTGGTTGATCCCACCGTAGCCATGTATGCCTTCATTTCCTAGATGTGTGTGTATTTTGAAAACTCAAGACAAGACTCACCTGACATTTATTTCACATCACAAGTGCATGTTGTACGTTTGGAATGAAAAGGTCACTGAATCATATTGAATATCATCTTTCTTTTTGTAGTTTAGGAATCTTCCTCCACTCTTTCCATGTTATTTCTGCCTCTGGGAGCACATTTTCAGTTAAAAGGGGTCATGGCCAAGAAACACGGATTTTGGCCCCATCTACACTGCAATTGAACTACATTATATGGCGGTGTAGACCCTTCTAATCCAGTTTAATGCAGTTAAATTGCTTTCTGAAACTACAGCCCCTTCTACACTGCCGTAGAAAATCCAGATTATCTGCTTTGAACTGGATTATACGGCAGTGTAGAAGGGGCCTGCATTATTAGGCAGTGTAGACTCATATAATCCAATTCAGTGCAGTTAAACTGCTTTCTGAGGCCCCATCTATACTGCCATATACAATCCAGATTTGCTTGAACTGGGTTATATGGCAGCGTAGACTCAAATAATCCAGTTCAGAACAGTCTGGATTACCTGCTTTGATAATCTGGATTATATGGCAGTATAGACTCATATAATCCAGTACAGAGCAGATAATGTGGATTATCTGGTTTGGTAATCTGGATTATATGGCAGAGTAGAAGGGGACTACATAATTTGGCAGTGCAGACTCATATAATCCAGTTCAAAACATTCTGGATTACCTCCTTTGATAATCTGGATTACATGGCAGTGTAGACTCATATAATCCAGTTCAGAGCAGATAATGTGGATTATCTGATTTGATAATCTGGATTATATGGCAGAGTAGAAGGGGACTACATAATTTGGCAGTGCAGACTCATATAATCCAGTTCAAAACATTCTGGATTACCTCCTTTGATAATCTGGATTACATGGCATTGTAGACTCATATAATCCAGTTCAGAGCAGATAATGTGGATTATCTGATTTGATAATCTGTATTATATGGCAGAGTAGAAGGGGACTACATAATTTGGCAGTGCAGACTCATATAATACACTTTAATGCAGTGAAACAGCTTTCTGAGGCCTCATCTGCACTGTCATATAAAATCCATATTTGTTTGAATTGGATTATATGGCAGTGTAGACTCATATCATCCAGTTCAAAGCAGATAGTCTGGGTTACCGGATTTGATAATATGGATTATATGGCAGTGTGTACTCATATAATCTGGTTTAATGCAGTTAAACTCCCCCCATCTACACTGCCATATAAAATCCAGATTTGTTTGAACTGTGTAGACCCATATAATCCAGTTCAAAGCAGATTAGTCTGGATTATCTGGAGTTCAAATGAGCCTATGGGGAAGAGCGGTATAGAAACCGAGTGTAGATTGGGCAGTTTAACTGCATTAAACTGGATTATATGAATCTACTCTGCCACATAATCCAGATTATCGAAACTGGTTTATGTGAGTCTACACTACCATATAATCCAGTGTAGATCCAGCCTTTGTTTGTTGAAATATATCTATATTAGAAATTAGAAGATCAGTGCAGGCAAAAGAAAAAAATGGCATTGTAAACTTATAAGAAAACTCACTCTGGCCCTTTCTACACTGCCATTTAATCCAGATTGTCATAGCCACTTTATCTGCTTTGAACTGGATTATATGAGTCTACACTGCCATATAATCCAGTTCAAAGCAGATAATCTGGATTTTATATGTCAGTGTAGAAGGGGGCTCTGTAGCAGCAATTGTGTCCAGGGCCTTTGGTGAAACATAGATAACATAGCCCTCCAAATAGGTGCAAAAGGAGAGATTCAGGTGGCAGGCTTTTTTTTCTCTTGCCTATTTTGGGATGTGAGGATTCTCACCTTGGAGGAAGTGTTTTGGACACTAGACTTGATCAAGATTGCCTTGATCAAGGGCGACATTTCCATCTTCCACGAACTCATGATGCATTCCATTTCTCCTGTCCCTCCCTATTCCAGAGAGCAGCCCATCTTCACCGCCAGAGCGCATGTCTTCCAAATTGACCCCAGCACCAAGAAGAACTGGGTTCCTGCAAGCAAGCAGGCTGTAACTGTTTCCTACTTCTATGACAGCACAAGAAACAGCTATCGCATTATCAGTGTGGATGGAGCCAAGGTAGGATGTCTGCACGGATAACCTCTGCCACGCTTGCAGAATTGGCGTCTCCCATTTCGAAGGGAGCTTGCATAAGTGGGTCCTGTGCATTTGCTCATATCCTATGAATCTTGTTGTAGGGAAATAGGGCTGTATCCAGGGGCGGTCCTACCGGTAGGCAAAGGACGCCGCTGCGTGGGGCGCCATCTGGGTAAAGGGTGCATTCCCCTGACTGCCAGACAGCGTCTGGCTGATGTTCCACTCCCCCTCCCTCCCTGGCTGCCTGCTTCCCTGCCATCCACACAGGACGTGGCCCTGGTGCCTCCTCCCCGCCTACAGGCCCCATCCCTGCCCGCCCCCGCCTCCTTCGGCCTCCTCTTTAGTTACCAGCCACCCGCTCCCTCCTTTCCTCGGAGTCTCCTCAGTCGCGGGAGGGGGGGGGTCCTCCGTGAGTCATTCTGGGGAGAAGCGGGGAAACTCCGTGAGTCATGCTGGGGAGAAGCGGCCGAGAGGCGCATGCGCAGCCCGCCTTACCGAAGCCTCCCCCCCCCCGCTTCTTCCCTTCCTCCTCTCCCTCTCTCCCTTCTCCCTCAATCTCTCTCTCTCTCTCTTTCTTTCCTTGCCGGCTGGGTGCTGAAGTTGGGCGGATGGCAGGCAAGCAGTAGCAGCTCCGTTAGCCGACCCACGGCGCCCGCCTTTCTTTGCTTTGCCTTTTTCCCTGTGGGCCTCCCTACCCCACGCCGGGAATCATCCAAGTGCAGGCAGCCAGGCGAGGGTGTGGGTAAGGCGGACCCCCCTCCCTTTGCCTTTCCCTTCCCAGCGCAGTCTGTCCCCCTCACCCCACCCGCGCCCTCCTCCTCCTTTCCCCGCATCCCTTGTCTTCGACTTTCACTTCTTCCAAAGGCAGCAAACATGTCGGCTGTGACAAAGAGGAAGTAATAGGCGTGGGGGGGTGGATGTGGGCAAGGCAGGGAACTTGGGGGGGGGGCAAGGGAAATGGGAGTGGGTAGAATAGAAGAGGGAGTGCTGTGTTTACAGGCTTCTGCGCCTGCGCACAGGAGCTTCTGGACATGTGCGGAGGGGTGTGTGCGCCAAAATAATGTTTTTTGGGGGGGGGCGCCAAAATAACGTTTGCTTACCATTTAAAATTACCTTAGACCGCCCCTGGCTGTATCGTTAATCCTCTGGAAACATACTTGTATTTGATGAGAAGGTCATCCAAAAGAAGAGGAATGGGATTAATAGGCAATACCAATAGGTGACTTATGGGAGATTTGCAAGAGCACAAAATAGTGGAAATACGTGGTTTAGAGCTGTAGAAAAATAATTATTTACTATTGATTTTTAAAAACAAATCTATTTTTATGGTATCCAGGAGGCCTGGGCAATCATGGTTCTAAAGTACTTACAAAACTAAAGTTCTGGTGGTGAAAACTAGGTGGCGCTGGTGCTTTGCCTCTACAGTCTTGCTAAAGTTCTGGTGGTGAACATTTCAGAACTCTAACAAAACTTTCAAAATTTCGTTATAAATGGCAGTTCCAAATTGGTTCTGTCTTAAAAAATCGCAAATAATGAAATAATAATGAAGTTTTGAAAGTTTTGCCAGAGTTCTGAAATGTTCACCTCCAGAACTTTAGCGACACTGTGGAAGCAAAGCACCAGCGCCACCTAGTGCTCACCACCAGAACTTTAGTTTTGTAAGTACTTTAGAACCACTTAGAACCATGAGTGCCCAGGCCTAGTATCCAGGTTGGGCTATATTTGAGTGTAATACACATTTGTGACATCCTACATAAAACCTTTGTCCAAAGTCAAGGAGAAAGACGTTTGCAATTTAAGCGCATGTGAACTGCATATAACAAACACACCTTCAGCAAATAAATAGTCTTTTCCTTTGTCAGAGACTGTATTTTATTTTATTTCCAATTTTGGTTGTTGTGATTTCTGTTTTATAAATTTGAAATTGCTTACAAAAATCAGTTGCTGTGAGTTTTCCGGGCTGTATACAGCTGCATGGTATACGGTAGACTCCTGCAGAGGTGAGAGGATCCCTCTTGTCCTTTGCTGAACGTAGCTTTTGTTGGATTTTCTTGGTGGGTCTGTAGATAGTTTGCAGGTTGCGTTTCTTCCTCAGCTTCCCTATGCGGTCAGTGGTTCCCTTGATGTATGGCAAGAACACTTTTCCTCTCGTTGGATTTTTGTCTTGACTCTCGTGGCTCCTTCTTGGTCTTACAGCTCTTCTGGTGTCTGTGGTGGAGTCATACAACAAGGACAAGGTCTTGCGCAACTACAAGTCTGCACAAACTCAAGGGACAGAGTTCACGATCATATACAAAGACTAAATCACAATGAAAATACGGTAGAATCAAATAAATCTCTTGTTATTGACTTATTGGTGTTTCTTAGTGCCAATACAATATATTTAGCTAAATGGTGATTGAGGATTCTCACACTTATTTACTCACACCAAAGTTCGGTAAAGTCTGGATTATACAGTCCTTATACCCCCAATGGGTGAATTAACGTTGTAAACCATCAGATTTTCAGAGGTATTAGAATCCATAGGAGTCCAAATGGGCATCCAAGAAAACACTCTGCGGTCACAAATATCCAAAACACGGGTATGCCATAATGAATCTTTTAAGAGGAGCCGGGTTGATGGAAGACAATCAATAGGATCCCGCCTTGTTTCGCGTCGTAACGCTTTTTCAAAACCCAAATGAAGTTTTGGCAAGCATAGGCGTCTTTTTTTGATGATGGTTGGAGCGCAGCACCCAGACATGAATCAAGGAACATGATCTCTTTGCTGGTGACACTGGGAGGATTTCCCCTGAATCTCTAGGTCTTCCAACATGTTTCTGGGGGACGGGGGGGACGGGGACGGGGGGGTTGGGGACTGTGAATAACCAAATCTGCGAACATGGAGGATACCTATGTTGTCAATGTAGGGAAGACACTGTGTGTGTAAGTTATTGGGAAGGGAGCAGAGGTTCACAAAAATAACTGTAAAGGTGTATGGAGGAAACCGTAGACCAGACAGCTCATTAAAACCGACCTACATTATTATGCCTTCAGAACAAGAGTGACCTAAAATAATGCAGATTGAGAATACCGCAAGAAGTTATTTTCCCTTTCCCTTTGGGAGAAGGGCTAGGACAGGACTGCCTGAACTTCTTTTTTTATTTTATTCAAGTTATCTTGAATTGACTTGAATAGAGGAACTCAGACAGATTAACTTCTGTGAATCCAACAGAGAACAAGTCGCTATTTTGATTTCACATGAGAGTATAAAATGTCACATTGAGTCACAATAAAAGGTATGCTGAGTTTGTAACACCAGGTCCAGGCTTTCCCTCTTTGTGTTATCGAAGGGTTTCATGGCCAGAATCACTGGGTTGCTGTGAGTTTTTTGGGCTGTATGGACATGTTCCAGTAGCATTCCCTCCTGGTGTTTCGTCTGCATCTGTGGCTGGCATCCTCAGAGGTTTGTTCAGAGGTCTGTAGGAATGAGGCAAGTGGGGTGTTTACATATCTGTGGAATGTCTGAAGAGGCCAGCCACAGATGTAGGCAAAACGTCAGGAGGGAATGTTACTGGAACTTGGCAACAGAGTATGGCTGGTTGATCCAAGAAAAAAGTTTCGGAACTCGTTTTGGATCTAATTGTAGCTATTTTTTTTTATTATATGGAGTTCCGAAACATTTCCGATACATTTTGAAATTGATTCGGAAGTATTTCCGAAATTCGGAAGTCTTAAAAAATTGCGTCCACTTTCAAAAATGGGGGAAAAAATCCGCAGAAGGGAGAGTCAGCTGTTAGCCATCAGCCAATGAGCAATCAGCAAGAAAATTCAGAAATGACATTCGAAATTCGGAATTCCGAAATTCGGGATTTTGATTTCGGAATTCCTGTTGGGAGGTTGCTCTCGAAATTGCTTAAAAGTCGGAAGTATCCAAAAACTTCCGACTTTTTAAGCAATTTCGAGAGCAACCCTCCCAACAGGAATTCCGAAATCCCAAATCCCGAATTTCGGATATACCCAAATTTCAGAAGTATCCAAAAAACTTCCGAAATTCGGGTATATCCGAAATTGTAGAACAGCCCTACCACACAGCCCATAAAACTCATAGCAACCCAGTTCTCTTATTTTCTTTCTTTCCTTCCTTTTCATATTTCTCCCCCCCCCCCCCCCATGTACGTATTTTGTTTTTCCATGGCTGCAATACGCCATGGACCTCCGATGAGAAGCTGACCATAGAATTGCATTGAAGGATTTGGATTCTAGAGATTGCCAAAGAGGTGTTCCATTTATTTATTTATTTATTTTATCACATTTCTATACCGCCCCTCTCAGCCCGAAGGCGACTAGAGGCGGTTTACACAAGGCAGTCTCTGCCCTTCAATCAAAAACACAAGCAAAACCCAAACCATAACCATATAACATAACAATTAGCAATTAAAACATACAAATTCAGTCTCAGCTTCACGTTGAAATCATTTTCCGTCACATCGTCGTCATTCCATAGATCTAATTAAATCGTTATATTTCATCAGCAAATGCCTTCTCAAACAGCCAGGTCTTGACTTTCTTGGAGGGAGGGGGCCAATCTGATGTCACTAGGGAGGGCGTTCCAAAGCCGAGGAGCCACCACTGAAAAGGCCCTGTCTCTCGTGGTCTGTAGGTCTTGTAAATCTGTAGGTCTGCTAACATGACTGTAGGAATCTTCACACTGAAAAAGCCAGAGAACCCTAGAAAGAACATTTTAATCATTTTAATGAATCCACAAAAGTTAAAAAAAAAAGGCAAATGGCAGAAATATTAAAAATCAACTAGGTATTTTTAATTACAAAAAATGTGAGCCAAACACAGAAAGGGTTAAATGGATGCAAGGACTTAGCAAAAGCGGCAGTTCTATATAAACAGGTGTGCCTGTAACTTACTATATGTTAGTCTGAAGGAGGCCTCAGTGTGAGAAAGGCGTCAGTGTTAGTAGGCCTCAACATGAGAACACCTCAGTGTGTTAGGTAAGCCTTGGTATGAGAAAGCCTTGTGGGTGAAGTTATAGTGTGAAGATTGAACTTTATTTGTGTCATGGAAACCTTCTTCTTGTAAATAGTGCAACCATATTATTTTGCTACAAAGAAAAGCCTCCTATGGAAGAGATAACGGTCCGTGGTGTTTGTTCCTTTTATCACTTTTGGCTACTGGTGTTTATTTATTTATTTATTATTCAAACTTGTATGGGCTCGGAGTGGTTCACAGTCACAGGCAGACTGCTATCTGGAAAATGAAGTTAAACAGGCCTCAAAAAGAAATACATTAGTCATAATGGGGGACTTCAACTATCCCCGAATAGATTGGCCAAATTCTTGTTCTACGCATGAAAGAGAGACAAGGTTCCTCGACATGCTAGCTGATTATTCCCTTGAGCAGATGGTCATGGAACCAACCAGGGGAAAGGGGATCCTGGACTTGGTGCTAACTAATGAACAAGATCTCGTTCAAGATGTCCTTGTAGCTGAGCCCATAGGTACCAGTGACCATAACACAATAACCTTCAACGTAAGTTTGGATAGCAAACTGTCAGTGAAAACTAACACGGAGACATTAAACTTTCACAAAGGGAATTTCACCAAAATGAGAAAAATTGTAAAGAACAAACTAAAAGGAGCAGTAAAAAAAATCAAATCCCTCCAAAATGCTTGGAAACTGTTTAAAAATACCTTAAAACAGGCCGAACTAAAATGCATCTCAATAAAAAGAAAGAGGCATGGAAAGTCCAAAAGGACACCAGTATGGCTTACAAATGAAGTAAAAGATGTGATTGGAAAGAAGAAAAACTCATTTAAGAAATGGAAGGCTCTTCCTACCGAGGAGAACAGAAAGGAACACAAGCTCTGGCAAACTAAATGCAAAGCAACAGTCAGGAAAGCCAAGAGAGATTTTGAGGCACACATAGCAAAGAATATTTAAAAAACAACAAAAACTTCTTTAAGTACATCAGAAGCAGGAACCCAACTAGAAAAGCAGTTGGGCCACTCGACGACAATGGTCAGAAAGGGAAAATCAGCGAAGACAAGGAGATTGCTGAGCGGCTAAATGACTTCTTTGCCTCCGTTTTCACACAGGAGGACAGACAACATATGCCTGCAGCTGAGTCAGTTTTTTCAGGAGGGAATTAAATGAATTAAACCAGATAGAGATAAACAAGGAAGATGTTCTCACATGCCTTACTAAACTAAATGTCAACAAATCACCAGGGCCAGATGGGATCCACCCCAGAGTTCTTAAGGAACTCAAGTGTGAAATTGCTGAAATTCTAGCCAAAATATATAACCTTTCTCTAAGATCAGGCACTGTACCCGAGGACTGGAGGGGAGGCAAATGTAACTCCGATCTTCAAGAAAGGATCCAGGGGTGATCCAGGAAATTATAGGCCAGTTAGTCTAACCTCAGTTCCAGGCAAAGTGATGGAAACCATTATTAAAGAAAAAAATTCCTAAGCACATAGAAGAACAGGCATTGCTGAAGGAAAATCAACATGGTTTCTGCAAAGGCAAATCATGTCTTACTAACTTGTTAGAATTCTTTGAGGTGTAAATAAACACATAGATAAAGGGGACCCAATTGATATTGTTTACCTTGACTTTCAAAAGGCTTTTGACAAAGTCCCTCACCAAAGGCTCCTAAATAAGCTCTTCAGCCACGGAATCAGAGGACAGGTCTTGTCCTGGATTGGAACCTGGCTAAACTGTAGGAAACAAAGGGTGGTAATAAACGGACATTTCTCTGGGTGGAAAGAGGTGAGAAGTGGCGTACCCCAAGGTTCAGTTTTGGGTCCGTTACTTTTTAATTTATTCATTAATGATCTGGATGTAGGAGTGAATTCTGAGGTAGCAAAGTTTGCAGACGACACTAAATTGTTCAGGGTAGTTAAAAATGAAACTGATTGTAAAGAGCTCCAGAAAGATCTCTCGAAATTGAGTGAATGGGCAACAAAGTGGCAAATGCATTTTAACCTAAACAAGTGTAAAGTCATGCACATCGGGGCAAAGAACCCCAACTACACCTACAAATTGATGGGGTCAAAGCTTTCCGAGACAAACCAGGAAAGGGATCTTGGGGTCTTGGTGGACAGCTCAATGAAGATGTCAACCCAGTGCGCAGCAGCAGTGAAAAAAGCAAATTCTATGCTTGGCATGATCAGAAAGGGAATCGAAAATAGGTCAGCAAATGTTGTATTACCTCTCTACAAATCGATGGTAAGGCCACATTTGGAGTACTGTGTACAATTCTGGTCTCCGCACCTTAAGAAGGATATAACGGAACTGGAAAAGGTCCAGAAAAGGGCACCAAGAATGATCCAAGGGATGGAGCGGCTCCCTTATGAAATGTTATGGAACTCACTTCCAGAGGAGGTTGTGACAGCTGTCAGCCTGGACAACTTCAAGGCAGGATTAGACAGATTCATGGATACCAAGTGTATCGGTAGTTACTGAAAAGGACATTCAAGTGCCACCTCAATTGGTTGAGGTAGGCAGGATTTCCCTGGGTACTGGTTGTGGGGGGTCGGGAGCAGGTCAGGGTTTTGCCCTCCCTTCTGCTCGAGATCCCCGTGTACAACTGGTGGGCCACTGTGTGATACAGAATGCTGGACTAGATGGGCTGAGGTCCGATTCAGCATGGCTCTTCTTATGTTCTTATGTTCTAAAACATCACAGAGAACAAAGCAACAAGTTAAAATTAACCAGCAGGGTTATAGCATACTCAACAATCCAATGCTAACCGGAAAAGATGGGTCTTGCAGGCCTTACGAAAGAATGTTAGGTCTTGTAAGGCCCGCACTTCATTTGGAAGAGTATTCCAGATTGAAGGCGCTACCACAGAAAAGGCTCTGCGCCGTGTAGATGATAAACGGACAGATTTGAAGCTGGGCACTTCAAGGAGGTTCAGTTGTTCAGAATGGAGTGACCTCTGGGGTTTGTAGGGGATGAGACGGTCCCTCAGATACAGCGGCCCCAGACCATGCAAGGCCTTGAAAGTTAACACCACCACCTTGAAGGTGATCCGGTGCTCGACCGGAAGCCAATGTAGCTGCTGAAGGATGGGAGTTATATCACATCTCACCGGAATCCCGGTGAGAAGTCGTGCAGCATCATTCTGGGCGAGCTTAAGTTTCCGGATCACAGACAAGGGCAGGCCAATGTACAGAGTGTTACAGTAGTTCAGTCTCGAGATGACCATGGCTTGGAGCACCGTGGCCATGTCGTCCTTTTGCTGCAGGTGGAAAAAGGCGGTTTTGCTGACGGCGGAAACCTCAGTCTCCATCGTCAGCAAAGGGTCCAAAACGACCCCAAGACTCTTTACTGAGGGTGTGTTGGGTCACGCTGCTATACTTATTTCTGTTCTCTTCCTCCTCATTATTATTATTATTATTATTATTAATGTACAGTGGTGACATAGGGATTGTCCTTTTCCATGATGACCCCCTCTCATATATCTGCTTTGAACTACTTCAGGACTCAGTCTTACTGTGCTGGAAGCATTTATGGGAAATGTTTCCCATCGGGTGCTGTTTCCAGCTCTATGGCGTGCCGTCTGATTTCATTTTTGTTGTTGTGTTTTGCTTTTCCCTTATTTTGAAAACTATCTGGAGATTTGTGCATATGAGAACTGGTGTGTCCCCATCCAATTATATGTATCCTAAATAAATACATTAATTATTTAGGATACATATAATTTATATATATCCTAAATAAATACATCCTGTACTGGCAAAAACCTTTTTGATAAAGGGTTTTTCGATAGATTGGGGTATGTATCTGTCTATGCGGGATATTTTGCCTCCCTCGGCTGGCACAGGATGTTCCTTTTAAGTGCTGTGACATAACCCTCTGGTTGCATTGCAAGAGCTAAAGTGACAACATAAGTTTGGGCAGCCCAGTGGCATTGTTTGCATTTCTATTCCTGCTTAGCCTGTCCAATTGAATTTCTGGAGATCCGTCGCATCAGTCTGTTGCAGCAGAAAGGAGGATCTGGTGGCGCTTTTAAGTAACCGTAGATGTTTATGCCACAATAAATTTGCCTATTGTTGCATCACTACAAGATTCTTACCAGATCTAATGCATGTGTTCCCCTTGCCCAAACAAAGCTTAAGATAGCAGCAAACATAGTTTTTCTCTCTCGCTAGCTTAAAAGGGTGATGGAGAAAGTTATTGTAACTGAACCTTGAGATAGTTAGAATCGAAGAATCATCTAGTTCAGGGGTCAGGAACCTATGGCTCGGGAGCCAGATGTGGCTCTTTTCATGATTGCATGTGGCTCCCCAGAGCAGCCCAGGCCTCGGTTTCCCAGCATGCAGCTCTCCCTCTTCCTTCCTTCCTCTTCCTTCTTTCCTTTCTCCCCTTCACCCTTTCCTTCTCTCTCTCCTTCCTTTTCCCTCCCTCTCTCCCCTTCCTTCTTTCTTCCATTCTCCCTCTTCCTTCCTTCCTCTTCCTTCCTTTCTCCCCTTCACCCTGTCCTTCTCCTTCTCTCCTTCTTTTCCCTCCCTCTTTCCCCTTCCTTTTTTCTTCCAATCTCCCTCTTCCTTCCTCTTCCTTCCTTCCTTCCTTCCTCCCCCTTCACCCTTTCCTTCTCTCCTTCCTTTTCCCTCCCTCTCTCCCCTGCCTTCTTTCTTCCATTCTCCCTCTTCATTCCTTCCTCTTCCTTTCTTTCTCCCCGTCACCCTGTCCTTCTCCTTCTCTCCTTCCTTTTCCCTCCCTCTTTCCCCTTCCTTTTTTCTTCCAATCTCCCTCTTCCTTCCTCTTCCTTTCTTTTTCCCCTTCACCCTTTCCTTCTCTCCTTCCTTTTCCCTCCCTCTTTCCCCTTCCTTCTTTCTTCCATTCTCCCTCTTCATTCCTTCCTCTTCCTTTCTTTCTCCCCGTCACCCTGTCCTTCTCCTTCTCTCCTTCCTTTTCCCTCCCTCTCTCCCCTTCCTTCTTTCCTCCATTCTCTCTCTCTCTCCCTCTTCCTTCCTTCCTTCCTTCCTTCCTCTTCTATTCTTTTCTCCCAAGTCTTCCTTTCCTTCTCCTTTTTCTTTTCACTTCCCTCTCCCCCCTTCTTTCTTTCCTTCTTTTCCCTTCATTATTTTACTTTTTTCTCACTCCCTTTCTTTTCCCCACCCTTTCCTACCTTCCCATTTCCTTCTTTCTTTTCCCCTCCTTGTCTCTCTCCTGCTTTTCTTTTCTTCCTTTTCCATAGTTCTATTTTCTTTCTTCCTCTCCCCCTCCCTCCTTTATTTCCTCTATTTTTCTTTTCTTTCCTCCTTCCTTCCGTCTTCTCTTCCTTCCCAGAGTCCTGATCATGCCTTTTGCAGAGCCAGGTCTGAAGTGTCCCGTCATTCTGCCGGGGGAATCCTTTTATCATAGTGTGTATGTATATACTCACATTTAGTTGAATTCAGTCTTTAAATATATTATATGTATTCTATGGCTCTCACTGAAATACATTTCCAAATATTTTGCTTTCATGGCTCTCTGAGTCAAAAAGGTTCCCGACCCCTGCTGAAGCATTCCTGAAATATATCCATCCAAGCTACTGTATGTTTAAAGATAGAGTCCTTGCTATCTTTAAACCGGCTGTTAGGAATTGTGGGAATTGGAGTCCAAAACACTTGTAGGGCTGTGGTTTCCCAGGCCTGGTTTAACCCATTGTGCCACCACAGCCCAATGGGTTAAACACCTGTGGTTGGAGGGGATTTTTTTTTGGTACAGTCGCAAATTCACCTTGGCAAATTTCTGTTTTGTGAATGCAATTTCTAGTTCTTTTTAAAATTTTGATTCTACTTTTTGCTTCTTATTCTTTAATATCATTCGACTTCTATTTATTTTATTTATTTCCCTGAAGCAGCCGCAGAGCGATGGGGCGATGCACCCAAAGCACCGATTGGGAAAGCACTGCTCCAGAGTTTTTCAAGCGTTACAGTACAGACAATAACTTTACCCTGCTTGTGGCTTTAAGTGAAGTGTGATTTGGGACTTTACTGTCTCTTGCTTACACTGGGCACTTTGCCCCAACATCCTGAAGAATGACATCGTGTTTTCTGGAGCGTCTTACTGCCTAAGAATTATTGGGGGAGGAATTGTCTGTTCATTAATTATGCTATTTCCGTTTGTGGTGGAAAAAACCGAGAACCACACTGAGCAAATCTTGCCAGCCATTCCCTTGCAATTGATACTCTAGTGAGCACAAAGCTCTCAACACAACAACATAATTGATGATGAGTCCAAGGAACAGGCAGAGGAAGTCAAAATCCAATAAGCACCTTGCCAAACAATGCCCTGCTTTATCAACCGCATTAAGCTCCTGAGTGGGAGGGCAGTAAAGGGATTCCACTTTACTGTCTTCTGCAGTGTGGGCTTTGAAGCAACTCAGGCTTCCCTGCCTTTTATTTCAAGGGAGCTATTCATGCCTTGCCTGCTTCAGCAGTCGGAAACAATGCACCGCTACATATCCATTTTAATAGTCTTGATCTAGACCAGTGGTTCCCAAACTTTTTTGGCCTACCGCCCCCTTTCCAGAAAAAATTTACTCAGCGGCCCCCTAGAAATTAATTTTTTAAATTTTAATAGCAATTAAACACAAAGATAGATATATATATATATACACACACACACACATATATATATATATATATATATATATATATATATATATATAGAGAGAGAGAGAGAGAGAGAGAGAGAGAGAGAGCTGTCATCCTAAGTAGCCTATAGGCAGCAAAACCACACAAGGCAGACACACCAAATCAGCCCACATACACACAAAACCCCACAAGGTATGTTTACCACCTCAAAAATTTAAACAATTAAACAACACAAAAATACAAAAAAAACAATTGGACTACAACTCCCATGATCCCCCACGCCACCCCCCTCTGGCAGTTTAGAGTGTTGGAATGTTGGTGGTGCTGGCCAATTAGAGGCATTATGCAAATACTCCCTTAGTTAGAATGTAGAGGCTGGGAGCCACCCCGCTCTGGCAGTTTAGAGTGTCGGAATGTTGGTGGTGCCGGGCCGCCACACCAAGCGAGGCCACGGCTTTGCTGAAGACAGCGGGCCTTCCTCCTCCTTTTAGCACTTCATCAGCCAGCACCGTCGCAGGGGAATGGCTGGCGGCAGCACTGGCTGAGGAAGACCAAAAAGGAGGAAGAGGGCCTGCTGTTTTCGGCGAAGCCGTGGCCTCTGCTGCAGCAAATGAGGACAGCACCCCTCCCATCTCATCCTGGCCTCCTCCTTAACCACCCCCCCCCAAAAGGAACTAAAGAAGGAAGGAAGGAAGAACCCAAGGAAGGAAGAAGACAATAAGAAAAAAAGGAAACAGGGAAGGAGGGAAGGAAGGACGGAAAGAAAGAAGGAAAGAGGTCACGCAGGAAAGAAGAACAGAAAACAGACAGGTAATAAAAGGCAATACAAGAGGTAGAAGCTGGTGAAGGGACTAGCAAAAGGAAGGGAAAAAGGTAGGGAGGGAATGGAGGGAGGGGACAAGGGGAGCAAGAACTGATACAGAAAGGGGAGGAATGGCAGGAAGGAGGGAAAGGAAAGAAGGAAGGGAGGGAGAAGAGGCAGGAGGACAGAGAGAAGAGAAAAGATGAGGGATGAGGGGGAGAGGGAAGAAAGGAAGTATAAAAGGCAGGAAGGGATGTTACTGTTGGTCTTCGCCACATGCACACACGTATGTACATATAGACATGCACACATACTGTTGCACTCCAGACCTGAAGGATCCCTCAGTAAACCACTTTAGACCAGCCGTGATTAAATGCTTTATTTAGAATAAATGAGAGAAGTAGAAGAGATAGTAATATAGTCCATTGATGCTCCCAAGCATCAAGGTATTGCAGTGCAATAGTCCATAAAGTAAAAGCCCAATAAAAGTAGAAGGAGTCTTAATGCCCCAATGGGCTAAATCCAGGAAAGTTCTTGGCAAATTCTTGAATGCATGGACTGGAAGGCCCAATGGCCCAGGCTTAAGTTCCGTGAAGCTTGGCTACGTAGCTGAACGTTGGCGAGAGATGTGGAGCAGCTCGGGGCCCTGACTTAAATAGCCCCCCCCCCTTTTGATCTTGAAGACGCCAACTTCTACGCAGCCCTTTCCCATGGATAGTTTCTCGGCTTGAGTTTCTCATGCCTCCCGAATCAGGTTGGTATGCCAGCTCATTAGTGCTTGTACCTGGTAGCGCGGGAGGCCATCCCTGCTCCGCTTTCTCCGAGCTTCTTATCAGCCCGGGATGGAGCAAGGCTGTGTCTGTCCTTGAACGCTGGTTGAACCAGAGGCCTCTGCAAGGGCTTGCTTTCAGGCCAACTAAGATTTTGGAATTGCATGGCTTGCTTAGTCTTGGAGTCAGGCTGGGGCATGACACATACACACATATATACGTGCACTGAAATATACACATGCACACATACATACACACATCTGTACTTACATCTACACATATACATATACAAAAACACACATATACATAAGTACACACATATACACGCATATATATATACACATATACATAAGTACACACACATACACACACACACACATATGTACACATAGACACAAGAGTCCATATATATATATACATACTCACACAAAACACACATATATAGACTGGGACACAGGAAAGAGAAAAAGCCACAGCAGCGCGTGGCGGGGTCAGCTAGTGTGTGTGTGTTGTGTGTATTAATGTTTCTATCTTTTTCGTAAAATATAGTAAAAAAAGGTGTAAATTACAAACATTAATTCCAGAAATAATCATAAAAACAATATGTTTGGGGGAATATGAGCAACGGATGATGGGATTTGCAGTACCTTCAGCCAATTCAGCTCTGACTTCCACAGACCACTAAGATCCCCATGAATGACAGATCTGGATCAAACGGCAATACCTGCCCAGGGATCGCGCTCTTGCGACTGTTCCTGCGAGTTGGAATCCCTGGGCAGGCATTGCTGTGGAAACCGCAGCGCGTGCCTCCTGCCTCTCGTCATCCCCGCCCATGGCGCAGTCCTGTGTATCGGCCTCTTTCTTCCAACAGGGACGTCCTCGCAAGTGCGCAACCCTGCAAATGGCAAGCCTGGCTCACGCCCCCCAAATTCGCCTGAGCCTCCCAGTGCCCCCTTGGATCGCCCCACCGCCCACTTTGGGAACCACTGATCTAGACCAGTGTTCCTCAACTTTCCTAATGCCGCAACCCCTTAATACAGTTCCTCATGATGTGGTGACCCCCAACCGTAACATTATTTTTGTTGCTACTTCATAACTGTGATTTTGCTACTGTTGTAAATCAAAGAGCATAATAATAAGAATAGGAGGAGACCTCCAAGGGCCATCCACTCCAACCTCCTTCTGCACCTGGGCAGCGTCGGGAGCCTGCGGGGCGAGTCTGAGCCTTCCTCCCGCCCTGCCTACGATCTACCAGGATGCCCTACGCGATCTACCAGTAGATCGTGATCTACCTAATGAACACCCCTGATCTATATCTAGAGAGCACTGTGTACTCAAACCATGATGGATCTGGACCAAACTTGGCACGAAAACTCAATATGCCCAGATGTGAGAGGAGGAGGCAGAGGAGGAGAAGGGCTTTTTGTTTCCAAAAAGGAAGAGAAGGACAGTAGATCTATGTTTCCTGATGGTCTTTGATGACCCCTGTAAAAACCCATCATGACCCACCCCCAGGGGTCCGGACCCCCAGGTTGAGGAACACTGATTTAGATCCCAATGTTATCCAATATGTTTTATTCCTGTTCCAGGCTGGATGCAAGCAACTTTGAGGGTGAATGGAAAGCAGGTTTGGGGTTGAAACTTGACAAGTTTTTAATTTATAGTATTGGTGAGAATTTAGGAGGAGATTGTAGAGGAGAAAGTGGTATGTACTGTAGGTTCAACAAATCTTAATTACTTTTCAAAGACCCATTATGTTCAGCGGAGAAACTGTTTAATATTTGTTTAATATATTCATCAATGACCTGGAATAAACCTTATTGGCCCTCAGTGGATATCTACCCAGGCTTGGAACAAGGAGAATCCCTTCATTGCTCTATGCCAGGGGTGCTCACACTTTTTCAGCATGGGAGCTACTGATTAAAAAACCAAGTCCCAAAGATCACCTACCCAGAAATGTAAAACGTATAACTATTTTCTTATTTATTTATTTATATTTATTATTCATTTTTATGTACCGCTCCTTCCAGCAGGCTCGGGGCAGTTTACATAAAATGAAGTTATAAAACATCAACATTTCAATTTAATAACAACAATATAAAACAGAGCATAAAAATACATCCAACCACCCCATTTCTCCCACACTGCCATATTACCACACATATTATCAGCCAGAAAGTAAGAAGAGAGGCTGTTGAACTGCAAGGCCATTTAATACTCAGCAAGGTAAACAAAGGGACATGCAAAAATACATCCAACCACCCCATTTCTCCCACATTTCCATATTCCCCAACATATATTTCTCAAGGAACAAAGCAAGCAGAGAGGCTTTGGAGCTAAAAGGTTATTTTTAAACATTAAAAATAGACATGCCACAGAACAATCAAGCACCCACCCCCAAGTAAAAAGACCAAGATGCGGTAAGGCAATGACCCGAAAGCATCCTTCTTCTCCTCCTCTGTCGTTGCTCCTATTTCCATGCTGCCAGCATGCGTGCCGCCTCCAAGAGCTCACAGAAGTCCGAGAGGCAGAATGGGCGCTTCTGTGCATGCGCGCGGGGCCAGCCATGCATCGCGTCATCCAGGCCCGCCCCCTTTGGTCTCCTACAACTCTGAGTGGCTGGAGAAGGATGGAGGGAGGAGGAGGAATCCAAAAGAGGGGGCCCATTCTGCCTCTTGGACTCTGGAGCTTTTGGAGGCGGCGCACAAGCAGGGAGCGGGGAGGAGCAACGACGGAGGACTTCTTTGCAGCGTGCAGGGGTGCATGAAGAGGACCAACAGCAAAAAACCTGGTCAGGGGCCTCAAGATCACCAGGATGAGGCCCAAAGATCACCCTGGTGATCCCGATCACCATTCTGAGCACCCCTGCTCTATGCTGATGATGCTGCTATCATCTGAGGGAGTATTTGCAGGACTAAGTTTCTTCTTAAGGAAATTCCTAAATTATTTCTCACATAATGTAGGGCAGTGTTTCCCAACCTTTTTTGAGCCGCGGAACACTTTTAACATTAAAAAAATCCGGGGGCACACCGCCAACCAAAATGACACAAAATGACACTCTAACACAGTAAAGAACGTTTGGGGGTTGGTGGCCTGCTGGGAGCAGCCGCGGGGAGCGCCAACGCCCGGGAGGGGGCGGAGCCAGGCTGCGCCCTGCCCCGCCCCTACCCCCAGCTTCACCTCTCCCAGCAGCTGCTCCAGCCTTGAGGGGCAGTGCCAAGCCAGCGGTGCCAGAGCCAGCACAATGCTGGCTTGGCACTGTCCCCTCAAGGCTGGAGCAGCTGCTGGGAGTGCCAAAGCCGGGGAGGGGGCAGAGCCAGGCCGCGCCATGCCCCACCCCTCACCCCAGCTTCAGCTCACCTATAGGCCATGCCATGCCCCGCCTCCTCCCCCCAGCTTCAGCTCTCCTACAGAGGAGGAGCATGAGCGGTGAATGGGCTTCAGTGGGTGGGGCTCCTCCACGCGGCTTCAGTGAGCGAGGGGCGAGAGTCATGGTGGGAGTCATGGCGGATTGGAGGCTGGCTGGGGAAACAGCCGAAGGAGGCGGCGCCCCGGTCCCTTCTTCTTTTTCTTCGCCACTTCCCGGCCCTTCCTTCTCCTCCCCCAAGCAGCAGGAGTTCGGCAGGAAGGGGGGGAGGAAGGGGGGCAGAGAGCTTTTCCCGCGGCACAGCAGTAGGTCCGTCACGGCACACTAGTGTGCCACGGCACACTGGTTGAGAAAGACTGATGTAGGGGTCAGATTCTACCTATGATTAATAGAGAAAGAAGGAAAGTATGGGGAAAGGGGGGGGGGGGGATTTGAGAGGATAGGGAGTTTTAAATATAATTTGAATTAATGTGTTGTGGAAGGTTTTGATGGCCAGAATCACTGGGTTGCTATGAGTTTTCTGGGCTGTATGGCCATGTTACACAACCTCTGAGGATGCCTGCCATAGATGTGGCCAAAACGTCAGAAGAAAATGCTTCTGGAACGTGGCCATACAGCCCAGAAAACTCACAGCGACCCACTAATTTGAATTACTTTTATTGTATTTTAACTTTGGATCCACTCATAAAATTTTTTGGTCTTTGTCTTATTTTTATTACATTGTGTTTGTTAGGTTAAGATTGTTAGCCGCCTTGAGTTCCAATGGGGAGAAAGGCAGAACAGGGATAAATATCCTCTTCCTTCCCCTTCCCCTCTCCCCCCTCCTCCTCCTTCTGTGTCTGAGAGTGTGGTGGTGTCCCTGCTATTATTATTATTATTATTACTACTACTCTCTCGGCATTACTTCACGAACGAAGATTCTTTAGGAAGGACTCATCCCACGCTTTTTACAAGTGCGTTGATGACTAAAAAGGCCAATCTGAGATAGGCAAGTCCGGTTGCAGAAAGAACAGCAGAAAGTCTCCTTGGGTGATGTTGTTTCCAAGTTGCGGTTCTTTCTGCGTTGTCGTTTCTCACCAAGACCCGTTCGGCATGTCTTCTCGAAAGAGGCCGCAGCATTGTGGATAGTGCATCTCCATGCCTCCCGATGTGAGACCAGGGTGGATCATTTTTGGTGATCAGTCTGGCCAAGCCTGAGATGTTGTTTCAGGGAGTCCTTATATCTCTTTTTGGGGGCGCCTCTCTTGTGCTGACCCATGGCAAGTTCACCATAGAGTAGTATCTTTGGGAGGCGGTGGTCCTCCATCCTAGAGACATGCCCTGCCCAGCGCAGTTGTGTTTTCAGTAGAATGGCTTCAATGTTGGTGATCCCTGCTTGCTCAAGGACAGCAACATTCATCACATAGTCGGTCCAGTGTATATTTATTTACTATATTTATTACTACTACTACTACTACTACTACTACTACTACTATCATCATCATCTTTCAGTTGCCGTGAGTTTTCCAGACTGTATGGCCATGTTCTGTATTAAAGTATTAAAGAAAACTCTAAAATCAGGACAGTAAATAAACAGCAACACTTAAAAAGCTGGTGAATTCCAGACAAAAATCAATCAGGGCCAGCTAACACCTTATAACAAAGGATTCCCCAGGCAGCAACCATCTGTTGCACCTTAGACCTGAAGGATCCCTCAGTAAACCACTTGAGACCAGCCGTGATTAAATGCTTTATTTAGAATAAATGGAAAGAATAAAGAAGATAGAAATATAGTCCATTGATGCTCCCAAGTATCAGGGTAAATGCAAGTAATAGTCCAAAGGTAAAAAGAATCAATAGATGCAAAAGAGTCTTGATGCCCCAATGGGCTAAATCCAGGATAAGTTCTTGGCAACAAAGGCTTGGCAATTGAGTCCAAAGACTGGAAGGCCCAAGGACCCAGGCAAGGTTCCATGGAGGCTTGTCTTGAAGGCTTAACGTTGGCGAGAGATACCTAGAGCCAACGGGAAGCAGCTTAAATAGGTTCTTTCCCTTGAAGACGCAAGCTGCGTCGGAACTTCTTCTCAGGCTCTCTTGTTGGGCTTTCCCCTCCCGGGCCTCTCGGCCGAGGCTAGAATATCAGCTCGTTAGTGAAGACATCTGGGCCTTCGGGAGGCACCAGTGCTTCGCGGTACCAGGCCTCCTTATCGGCCTGGGAAATAGAAGGGCTGTGTTTGCCCTTGAACGCTTGGTGAACTAGAGGCCTCTGCAGAAGCTTGTTTTCAAGCCTCTCGGAGGCTTTGGATTTGCACCGGGAATGTGGCGCAGCTGGCTAAGTGTCAACTGCATAAGATCTCTCTGACCAGTAGGTCATGAGTTCGAGGCCTGCCTGGGTCGAGGTGGGTGCTCGACCTTAAGTGTAGCCTGCTGTTGACCTTTGCAGCCCGAAAGACAGTTGCATCTGTCAAGTAGGAGATTAAGGTACTACATCAAGTGGGGAGGCAAATTTTGACTGAATTATGAGGCCATTAAAAGAACTCCAGGAACTCTGAGGAATGCGGAAAGGAACAACAAGGGACGATGAGAGATGAGGAGTGTGGCAGCTCCCACTGGTGGCCAGAGTTTGCCTCTGTTTGTCTATATGTTGTGTATGTGAAAAACAGCAGGAATTGTCTGCTAGTATGTGTACTGTAATCCGCTCTGAGTCCCCTTCGAGGTGAGAAGAGCGGAATATAAATAAAGTAAATAAATAAATAAATAATAAATTGGATTTAACATGGCGTGGGTCTTACTGAGTGCTAGAGTCAGGCTGGGGCATGACACCATCCAGGCTTTGAAGCTGCAAGGCTATTCAATTCTAATCAAGATGTCAATTTGCAACATTCACACTTGCCTCAAACAGACAAGAGTTCTTACTCCCACCCTGGATATTCCACAGATATATAAACCTCACTTGCTTAGTTTCCAACAGACCTCGCAACCTCTGAGGATGCCTGCCATAGATGTGGGCAAAACGCCAGGAGAGAATTTATTTATTTATTTATTTACTTTATTTATATTCCGTTCTTCTCACCCCAAAAGGGACTCAGAGCGGATTACAGGTACACATACTTAGCAGACAATCCCTGCCATTTCCACATACACACATATAGACAAACAGAGGCAAACTCTGGCCACCAGGGGGAGCTGACGCACTCCTCATCTCTCAGCATTCCCAGCGTCCCTTGTTGTTCCTTCCGCATTCCTCAGCGTTTCTCATAATTCAGTCAAAATTTGCCTCCCCACTTCATGTAGTACCTTTATCTCCTACTTGACAGATGCAACTGTCTTTCGGGCTGCAAGGGTCGACAGCAGGCTACACTTAAAGGTCGAGCACCCATCTCGACCCGGGCAGGCCTCATACTCATGACCTATTGGTCAGAGAGATCTTATGCAGCACCACATTCCCGGAGAATGCTTCTGGAACATGGCCATACAGCCCAGAAAACTCGCAGCAACCCAATAATTGCCTTGCATGAATGCTAGTGGATATTATTTACCATTAAGGAGAAGGTTGACTCAAGTGAGTTTTTAACCCTTGATTTTCCCAAAATGGTAATGAGTGTCACTTTCCAAATGGTTTTGGAGATGTCCGTTTCCTGAAAAGCTATGGCGTCATTTTACAATAGGTCAGGGCTGTCCAACTTCTACAAGCCCAAGGGCCGGAATTCCGGTGACTGATCAGGTGGCGGGGTGGGCCGCAGCGGGGGGCGTGGCCGCCCGCGGGGCGTGGTTGCTCGCGGGGGGCGATTTCTCCTGGTTCTGCCGTCCTGGCTGACGCTGTAGGAGGGAGGGCGAAGCTAAGGAGGGCTCCCCTTGGCCCCTCCCTCCCTCCCTCCCACAGCGTCAGCCAGGGTGACAGAAGCGGCGATTTCTCCTGGTTCTGCCGCCCTGGCTGACGTTGTAGGAGGGAGGGCAGCTAAGGAGGGCTCCCTTGGCCCCTCCCTCCCACAGCGTCAGCCAGGGCGGCAGAAGTGGCGATTTCTCCTGGTTCTGCCGCCCTGGCTGACGTTGTAGGAGGGAGGCGGCTAAGGAGGGCTCCCTTGGCCTCCTCCCTCCCTCCACAGCGTCAGCCAGGGCGGCAGAAGCGGCGATTTCTCCCGGTTCTGCCGCCCTGGCTGACGCTGTAGGAGGGAGGGCGACGCTAAGGAGGGCTCCCTTGGGCCCCTCCCTCCCACAGCGTCAGCCAGGGCGGCAGAAGCGGTGATTTCTCCTGGTTCTGCCGCCCTGGCTGACATTGTAGGAGGGAGGGCAGAGCTAAGGGGGGCTCCCCTTGGCCCCTCCCACAGCGTCAGGGCGGCAGAAGCGGCACGCGCATGCGCACTTTTTGGGGGAATTTTTTTAAAAAAAAAATTTGGAATTTTTTAATTTTTATTTTTATTGCAGGAGGGTGGGAGGGGGGGGCGGATCCAAGGGGCTGGCGGGGCGTGTGCGGCCTGCGGGCCACCTGTTGGGCAGCCCTGCAACAGGTTATGATTTCTAACAAGGTCATGCTTTTCCAAAGATCATACTTCTCCAAAGCTTATGGTTCTAAATATACCTTGGTTGGCATCTTTTCCAGATCATGACATTTTAATTGCACACGAAACTGACAAACTCGGGGCAACCTATTAAGGGGGCGGATGGGGCATCCTTTTTGGCAGGGCTATATAGTTCAGGGTTCCTGTTTGCTGAACTTCTAATTGTCACACAACAGATTATGTGCACCCCTGAGTGGCATTCACCACCTGCTGTGGGACGGCTGCACCGAGCACTCTGCGTTATGTAGGCATCCCTAAACTAATTTGGCTCCTTTCTGTTCCGCCACTGCAACCTTCTGCTGCTTTTCCTGTCGCTGAAGCAGGAGCGCCTTTATTAAGCACATGATTGGCAGAGCTGCATCTGCCTCCATTCAGGTTCAAGCTGGGTCCCAGCAGTTTGCCTTAATTGTGGCTTCGTATGAATCATTCAAACTTGTCAGTGTTCTTCTTATGGTATGGTGTATTCCTCTTGTAAACTGTCTGCAAAAAAAAGGAGCTCTTTCAAATTGCTTGAGAAACATTTACTCGCATTGCATCTCCTTGCTAACTGTGCTTGTCTAAGAGAATGCTGTTCAATGAACAGCTTTCCCAAATAGGCCAGATGTGTTGGATGACAACTCTAGCAGCCACCGTCATTCAGGTTTGGAGAGTATAGCTTCAATCTTGTTTTTAGTCCCAACTAGCTTGGGAACCCGGCGGTGCCCGGGTTATTTGAGGAAGGCATTGTGTGCCAAGGTTGGTTCCTATTATTTATTTATTATTTATTTATTATTTCGCATTTGTCTGTCCCCCCCCCCCCAACGGCTCGGGGCGACTTACAACAGTTCGTAAAATACAATTGTCAGATAACTCATAAACCACAGTAATACCATTAAGATGGAATTACAATTAGAACAGTTGAAGCAACAAATGGAGTCGCAGTGGGCTGACAGCTAGGCGGTGTGAGCTACAGTTTAGCTAACTCCGAAGGCTTGTTGGAACAGCAGTGTCTTAACTGCTCTCCTGAACGGGAGGAGGCCCTGGGTGGCACGGATGCCGGCGGGCAGTGCGTTCCACATGGTAGGGGCTGCAACAGAGAAAGCCCGGCGGCGGGTTGCTGACAGATGGTAGGTCCTCACATTTGGGATGACCAGGAGGTTTAGCTCTTCGGAGCGCAGTGATCTGGTGGGATGATATGGGACAAGGCGGTCCCGCAGGTACACTGGCCCCAGACCATGTAAGGCCTTAAAAGTCAGGACTAACACTTTGAAGGCAATCCGGCATTCAATTGGGAGCCAGTGCAGTTCGCGCAGGATTGGCGTGATGTGGTGGCCAATCGGGACCCCTGCCAGGAGTCGCGCTGCAGCATTCTGCACCAGCTTGAGTCTCCGGATTACCGACAGAGGAAGGCCAATGTAAAGAGCGTTACAGTAGTCCAGCCTCGAGATGACCGTGGCTTGGATCACTGTGGCTAAGTCGCGCCGGGACAAATAGGGGGCCAGCTTCCTCGCCTGGCGAAGATGGAAAAATGCTACCCTGCTGACGCTGGAGACGTGGGCCTCCATCGACAACAGATGTTTATGTGGCTCGCAGTGGTCTCAGGAACTTAGTGAAGGTACTGCAAGTCCCATTGGCCATGGTCCATCCCCCTCCAAACAGCACCAGGATGTAGAGTGGGTCGTGGGGGCTCTGTGTGTCACATTTGGTCTTGAACATTCTTTGGATGAGGGTTGCAGCGGTATCGGAAGGTTAGTGAAGGTATTTCAAGTCCCATCATCTGCGGTCCATCCTCCTTGCAATAGCACCAGGGTGTAGAGTGGGTCAAGGGGGCTCTGTGTGCTAATTTTGGTCTGTAGTGGTCATTGGGTGAGGGTCACGTTGTGAAGTGGGCCATTGGGCCTCTGTGTGGCAAGTTTGGTCCTGATCCGTCACTGCTGTGGGCCGCAGTGTCTGACTGCCTGAGGCCTTTCCTTTTCCCTCTGCATCACCTTAGAATGTTGGAATGTGGATGGCCAATCGGAGCCCTTTATGCAAATACCATTTAAGTGGCAACCAATCCCCTCTGTCTGGGACCTTAGAATGTAGGAGTTCTGAGGCTGGCCAATCAGAGTCCTTTATGCAAATATTCCCTTAGTGGCAATCTATTGAAACGCTGTCACATATTTTATTTATTTATTTATTCGCATTTATGCGTCGCCACTCCCAAGGCGGCTCAGGGCAACTCACAATCACAAAATCACACAATAAAAACACAGCAAAACACAATAAAAATGCAGTAAAATACAATAAAATACAATAAAAACGGAGGTAGTGCGATAAACTCAGTCTCACAGGGCGAAACACAGCATCAGCTTATGAGTTTCGAAAGATCATGATATTCCTTGGCACCTCTGCGAAAATGAACATTCCATTTCCAACGGAAAAAAACTGTCATTTGGCTAACTCAAACATTCAGTTGCATTCTGTTTTGCAGGCCAATCAGAGTCATTTTGCAAATAATCCCACAGTGGTAGCCAATTGAAAAGCTGGCACATATTCCTCCACACCTCCCGCCCTCCGCATCCCCGCAAACACTGACTTTTATTATATACATAGAGAGATAGATTGGAGCACATCTTTTAAATCAGTGGAAATCACCATTCCGAGATACTTGCAGGAACACCTCAGCAAGCAAGAGTCCAAAAGTGGTAGGCTCGAACCCGGAACCTCAAAATCCATGGCTGTTACCAAATGAGAGACTCCCTCCTGGGCACACAGAATACTGGGTGACTTGAAAGGCACTGAACCGACTGCGCTCTGGTGTATCATGAGATGCAGAGCCAACCTTAAGAAATGAGGCCACAAAGTGGAGTCCACGACATGCGAGCGTGTTTTGACTTTCAGCTATGAGCCATTTGTGACATGTCTTCTCATAGAAACCACGCAGACGTTTGCCATGGAAAATTAGGAAATCAGAAATACTTGCGATCTATAGCTTTTAAGTACTGCCATCCTACGTACAATTGCTACTGGAGACTGTTGTCTTGGGAATCATTGCTTAAATGCAGTTGAGAGCAGCAAGACATTGAATATGTTTCAATTGGGATTTTTTTTTAGTACTGTTTATATTTAATCCTGTTTTGATGGTTGCATATTTGTATATATTAAATTGCGTGCTAATGCTTTTATGTTAAGCCGCTTTGCGTCTCCTTCAGGAGAAACTAGCTATACCCGGCACGCGTTGCTGTGCCCTATTTTGGAGATGCGAGGAAGTCTGAGTATGTAGGGGTTGGAGTTCTTGTTAGTTATGGTGTTGTTGGGGTCATGGCTGTGTTGTTGTGGGTTGTTTTGGTGGGTGGGATGTTGGAGTCCTGTGGAGTTGTTGTGTGGTGTTGCTGGCATTCTGCATAGCTTGTGGATATACAGTGTTTTTTGTCTTTCCGTCTGCTGTGTTGATGTAGAGGTTGATGCTTGTGTGGGTGGGGTACTTTGGAAGTGAGTGGAGGTACTTGAAATCCCATTATCCATGGTGTGTCCTCCTCTAATGTGCAGTCAGATGGAGTGTGGGTCATGGGGGGCATTGTTTGCCAAGTTTGGTCTTTATCGGTCTTGGTTCTGGGACACAGTGGTCTGTGGGGAATGATGGGTTTTGAAGTAGTACAAATCCCATTATCCATGGAGGTACTTCAAGTCCCATAATCCATGGTCCACCCTCCTCCAAACTGTAGTAGAATGTAGCGTGGGTCATAGGGGCTCTGTGTGCCAAGGTAGGTTACTGTAAATTCAGGCCATACACAATGTCCCATGAGCTGAGGCCTAGTCAGAAACAGCAAGTTAATGAAGCCTTACTGTCAATTCAGGCCATACACAATGTCCAGTGAGCTGTGGCGTAGTCGGGAGAATCAAGTTAATGAAGCCTTACTGTCAATTTTGGGCGTGATCTGTGATTTGTAGGGGTGTAAATTTTCTGTGGGAAGTGAATTGGGTGTTTGTGTTTGTGCCTCAGCCCTTTGCCTTATCCTCCTCTGACAGTTTATTATGGGTCAGAATGTTCATGTTGGCTAGCCAGTACAGTAGTTATGCAAATCCGCTCTTATTGGCAGCCAATCATGTTGTCAGAATGTAGAGGCTGGGAGAGTCGTTGGCAGCCCCGGAGGATGCTGGGAAATGTAGTTTTTTACTCTTTGTTTTGGGGGCCTTTTAGGTTTGGGGGAGTTTCTTTGCTACAAACCTACCTTGTCTGAGGCCTATTTCTGTTGGCAAGTTTGGTGTCTCTGCGTTTTAAGGTTTCTCTGTTTGGGACGGTCGTTCCATGACAACTCTTCCTTTATATATATATAGATAAAGCGAGATAAAGTAAAGGCTTCCCCTTGACATTAAGTCTGGTTGTGTCTGACTCTGGGAGGTGGTGCTCATCTCCATTTCGAAGCTGAAAAGCCGGCGTTGTCCACATTTCATTTTTTTCTGCCTAAGTGGAGTATCTTGCATTTGTCCCTGTTGAACTTTATATTTGCCTTTCTTATTTTCCAATGTTGAAATTGTACAATTGCACAAAATAAAAAAAATTAAGGAAGGGCAGTAATGCGGGAAGGTGGAGGTTAAGGGTGCGTGCAGAAGTATGTTTGTGAGACCACAGATTGGGGAATTGCCACAATTGAGCTAATAAAGAGAGGTACATAAATTATTGAGGGTGCTCAATGTGACATACAGTGTTCCCTCACCATTTTGTGGTTCGCTTTATGCGGACTTGCTGTTTTGCAGTTTTTTTTTTTTAAAAGTATTTTTTAATAAATATGAATTTATTGGTGCTGGCGGGCCATTGATTGGTGCCGGTGGAGGGAGGGCGTTGAGGCGTTGCTGTCGGGGAAAGAGGAGAGGAGGCCGCCACCTAGAGCAAGGGAAGCACCACTACCTTCGACTAACTCTCTGCGGCCACCTTCTCTTCTCCCGTCCGTGCCTCCTTCCTACTCCTGCGAGCTCTCCCTCCCTCCGCCTCCCAGTCTGCCTGCCTGCGCCATGGGCCATGGTGCCCAGCGAGGAGAACCAGCTGGTCCCCAAAGAGATAAGCAGGTGGGCCCGAGACCCAAAGGCACTGGAGGTGGAGGAGACAGGGTCGGGGACAGGGTCGGGAGGGCGAGGGCCGGGTGATAGTATGATAGCTGGGTCCAGAAGCTCCGAGCATTACGGAGATGCCGCAAAGGCGGCTGTGAATAAGGGAAGAGAGGGGGCAGAGTGAGACCGGGGCGAGAAAGGAGGGAACACTTGGGATAAGGGTTAGGGCAAGGTTTAGGTTTTTGGTTTGGGTTAGGGTTAGGGTAAGGGAAGATTTTGGGTTTGGGTTTGGGTTAGTGTAAAGGTTCGTATAAGGTTTAGGTTTTGGGTTAGGGTAAGGGTTTGGGTAATAGGTTAGGCTTAGGCTATGCTATGGTTCAGGGTTAGGGTAAGAGTTAGGGGTTAGGATACGGTTTAGGGTAAGGAAAGATTTAGGGTTTGGGTTTGGGTTAGCGTAAAGGTTAGGATAAGGTTTAGGTTTTGGGTTAGGGTGAGGGTTTGGGTAAGGGGTTAGGCTTAGGCTACACTACGGTTCAGGGTTAGGGTAAGGGTTAGGGGTTAGGATACGGTTTAGGGTAAGGGAAGATTTAGGATTTGGGTTTGGGTTAGCGTAAAGGTTAGGATAAGGTTTTGGGTTAGGGTAAGGGTTTGGGTAAGGGGTTAGGCTTAGGCTACACTACGGTTCAGGGTAAGGGTATGGGTAAGGGGTTAGGCTTAGGCTACGCTACGGTTCAGGTTTAAGGTAAGGGTTAGAGGTTAGGGTACGATTTAGGGTAAGGGAAAGGGTTTGGGTTTGGGTTAGCGTAAAGGTTAGGATAAGGTTTAGGTTTTGGATTAGGGTAAGGGTTTGGGTAAGGGGTTAGGCTTAGGCTATGCTACGGTTCAGGGTTAGGGTAAGGGTTAGGGTTTCACCATTAAAGAACTCTTACATTCCTTCTATATTATCTGTCTCCGGCCTGGCTTACATTAGCTAAGTCCCTCTTGTGCAAACAGTGCTCCCGAAGGAGCAATGCGGCATCTCCGTAATGCTCGGCGCTTCCGGACCTAGCTATCATACTATTACCAAGGGCCAGGTCTGGCCTTTCCTCAGCGGCTTCGCGTCAAAGTGCTGGTGATTTAGGTAGGAGAGGGGAAGAGGAGCAGGAGGGGAGGGGGGGGGCAGGCATCCCCATTTCGTGGATTTTCACTTATTGTGGAGAGTCCTGGAACGGAACCCCAGTGATAAGTGAGGAAACACTGTACTTCCACCATCAACGATAATGTAGCTGCAGTGGAATAGCAGGTTCGTGTGATGACGTCCCTGCCTGTCAATTTAAGTCATCCTGATATTCAACTAACTATTTTCCTCTTGCTGTTTTTTCTACATCCTTTTTTAAATGGTTGTGTTCTTTTTCAGGTGATTATAAATAGCACTATCACACCTAATATGACTTTCACCAAAACATCCCAGAAATTTGGCCAGTGGGCTGATAGCAGAGCAAATACGGTCTTTGGCCTGGGCTTTTCTTCTGAGCAGCAGCTAAGCAAGGTAATTGAATTCCAGTGTATTCGTTGTTGTCGCTTTTGTGTAAAATCTGCAATAATCTCAGTGAATTAATACTGCTGAGATACAGATTGGGTGGGCGTCGTATATAGATACAGTGGGTATGTTCTGGATCGTGACGTGTTGAATGAAAAACGTGGAAAAACAAAAACTAGGCTAATGTATTATCGAAGGCTTACATGGCCTGAATCACTGAGTTGTTGTGAGTTTTCCGGGCTGTTTGTCCATGTTCCAGAAGCATTCTCTCCTGACATTTCACCTGCATCTATAGCAGGCATCCTCTAGGTCAGTGTTTCCCAACCTTTTTTGAACTGCGGCACATTTTAACATTAAAAAAATCCTGAGGCACACCACCAACCAAAATGACACAAAATGACACTCTAACACAGCAATACATATAGTTAATTAAGCTTGAGTTTTGGAGTTGTAGCTCACCTACATCCAGAGAGCACTGTGGACTCAAACAATGATGGATCTGGACCAAACTTGGCAAGCGGGCCCCTCAGGCGAAGGGCCGCCACCAAACCCAGGCTCTGGCCCAGGGTCCCGCCGCCAGCCTCAGCCGCTCCCATTACCATGGGGAGTGGCTCACGGGCGAAAGGGATGGTGGGGGAGAGGGAGAAGGCAGCAATTCCCTATCCCTGCTCTCTGCCATGATTCCGGCCCCTCGCTCGCTGAGACCACGCGGAGGAGGAACATGAGCGGTGGATGGGCTGAAGCCCCACCCACTGAAGCCCCTCCACCGCTCATGCTCCTCTGTGCGGCCTCAGCGAGCGAGGGGCCGGAGTCATAACGGAGAGTGGCGCCGGAGACGGGGGCCGCTCTCCGCCATGAATCCTGCCCCTCACTCGCTGAAGCCGTGCAGAGGAGGAGGAGCATGAGCAGTGGATGGGCTGAAGCCCCGCCCACTGAAGCCCAACCACCGCTCATGCTCCTCCGCGCGGCCTCAGCGAGCGAGGGGCCAGAGTCATGGCGGAGAGCGGTGCTGGAGACGAGGGCCGCTCTCCGCCATGAATCCTGCCCCTCACTCGCTGAAGCCGCGCAGAGGAGGAGGAACATGAGGAGTGGATGGGCTGAAGCCCCGCCCACTGAAGCCCAACCACCGCTCATGCTCCTCCGTGCGGCCTCAGCGAGCGAGGGGCCGGAGTCATTGCAGAGAGAGGGGACGGGGGCCGCTCTCTGCCATGACTCCCGCCACGACTCAATCAGGCAGGAGCAAGGTTCTGCCGCTGGGAAGGGGGCAGGGCCCGAGGGACGCCACCCTTCCCTCCTCCCTCCCTCGATTAGAGGCTGGGGAAATGGCCAAAGGAGGCTGCGCCCCAGCCCCTTCGTCTTTTTCTTCGCCGCCGCCCGGCCCTTCCTCCTCCTCCCCCAAGCAGCAGGAGTTCGGCAGGAGGGGGAGAAAGGGGCGGGGGGAGACTTTTTCGCGGCACACCAGCTGATCCGTCACGGAACAGTAGTGTGCTGCGTCACACCGGTTGGGAAACACTGCTCTAGGCTTCTTCTGAGAATAGCAGTGTCCCCCAATTCTGTATCTCAGCATCATGGTGGTCTTTCCCTTGTTTTCATCCCTCTCCCGCAAATTACACGAAGTGTCAATTATGATGCAGAAAATTATGCAATGTATAGAAATGCATGTATAAAGGGAGAAACAGCCATGTGTCGAGCACAGGTAAGCGGCTGAGGGGGAAAAGGAAAGGGCCCGAGGCTGTTAGGAATTGTGGGAGTTGTAGTCCAAAACACCTGGAGGGCCCAAGTTTGGCCATGCCTGGTCAAGCATAATGTCTTGTTTGGGTCTTCTGTCAAAGCTGGAAGTGTTAGGAAACTTAACTAAGGGGTAGTATGGAAATAAATAACCCACGGTTTACACAACGTGTTCTCCGTGTGCTGAGATAATAGTAATTTAAACACCCGGAATGTTTGTTATCTCAACAGATAGTTGGTTTTCTTTCTCAACACAAACCACATTGCCAGCAATGGTTCCAGGTGGCATTCGCTCACAAGATATCACGCCCTTGAGCATTCCATACATACCCAATTAATCTTGCTACTCCTAATCTTGGGAAATATGTTGTCGAAGGCTTTCATGGTTGGGATGCTGCGAGTTTTCCAGGCTGTATGGCAATATTCCAGAAGCATTCTCTCCTGACATTTCACCCACATCTATGGCAGGCATGCTCAGATGTTGTGAAGTCTGTTGGAAGCTAGGCAAGCGAGGTTTGTATGTCTGTGGAATAATGTCCAAGGTGGGAGAAAGGACTCTTGTCTGATTGAAGCAAGTCGGAATGTTGCAATTAGCCACCTTGATTAGCACTAGGATGCTGTCAGTTGTTCAGGCTATATGGCCATGTTCCAGTAGCATGCTCATCTGACGTTTCGCCTGCATCTGTGGCTGGCATCTTCAGAGGTTCTGTTGGCAGTGAAGCAAGTGGAGTGTGTGTGTGTGTGATGTCCAGAATGGGAGAAAGAATACATGTCTGTTAAAAGCAAGTGAGAATGTTACAATTAGCATGCTTGAATTTGAGTTTGCAAAGTCAACCAGTGAGGGTATCTGCGTAGAGCTAACCTGGCCATTGTTGCCTGGAGGCATCCTCTGTTTGGGAGGTGGTTTTAGAATCCCTCATACACACCAAAATCCATGGATACTCAATATACAATGGAATATCTAGATTAGGAATCTGTAGATCAGAGTTTCTCAACTTGGGGGTCAGGACCCAGGGAAGGTTGCAAGGGGGTGTCAGAGGGGTCGCCAAAGACAGTAGGAAAACACAGTATTTTCTGTTGGTCATGGGGGTTCTGTGTGGGAAGTTTGGCCCAATTCTATCTTTGGTAGGGTTCCAAATGTTCTTTGATTGTAGGTGAACTATAAATCTCAGCAACTACAACTCCCAAATGTCAAAGGTCTACTCTCCCCAAACTCCATCAGTGTTCACATTTGGGCATATTTAGTATCCCTGCCAAGTTTGGTCCAGATCCATTATTGTTTGAGTTCACAGCGCTCTCTGGATATAGGTGAACTACAACTCTAAAACTCAAGGTCCATGCTCAGCAACTCCTTCCAGTACTTTCTGTTGGTCATGGGAGTTTTGTGTGCCAAGTTTGGTTCAATTCCATTGCTGGTGGAGTTCAGAATGCTCTTTGATTGTAGGTAAACTATACATCCCAGCAACTACAACTCCCAAATGACAAAATCATTATCTCCCCAACCCCACCAGTAATCAAATTTGGGCGTATTGGGTATTTGTGCCAAATTTGGTCCAGTGAATGAAAATACATCCTGCATATCAGATATTTACATGACAATTCATAACAGTAGCAAATGTACAGTTATGAGTAGCAATGAAAATAATTTTATTTTTGGGGGTCACCGCAACATGAGGAACTGTATTAAGGGGTTGCGGCATTAAGGGGGCTGAGGGGTGAAAGGAAAAGACCCGAGGTTATTAGGAAGTGTGGGAGTTGAAGTCCAAAACACCTGGAGGGCCCATTGTACAGTGTCTTTTGTTTTGCTGTACATCCAGCATAGATACTCCTGAATATGTTGACAGTGCTATCTATTATTCATTATGGGTTGTCTGTGTCCTTAAGATCGCTAACGTAATAGGGCATCACTTGGTTAAGGTTCAGTAAGATGATGCTAAGGAAATAACTCATTTGTATGCGTGTCACTCTCTAAATCCAGAAATAAATGCCCAGTGTTTGAAAGCAGCAAAGCCATTACTTTAATGCAGTCTTGAGGCCATAGGCTACGCTAAGGCTGACGGACAAATTATATTCATGGCCAGTTTTGGGAATGAATTAGTGCTCCGTGCTCTAGGAATGTGCTCTCAAATTAATACTTGTCATTACCTGTGGCTCTTGGCTTCACCCGACCCTGTCTTTGGGGAAATTGATGTCTTGATTGGGAAATGGTAGCAGAGCAGACAACCGGGATATGCAGCTTCTCTAAGTTCTGGGAAGGTGCTGATTTAGGTTAGTTTGATGCCGAGAGGAATCAGAATTGCTGTCCTCTGGATCCTGTATTTATTTATTTTTGAAGTCAGGAAGAGAGCTGAGAGATCTTCTAGATCAGTGTTTCTCAACCTGGGGGTCGGGACCCCTGGGGGGGTCGTGTGGGGATGTCAGAGGGGTCGCCAATGACCATCAGAAAACATAGTATTTTTGTTGGTCATGGTGGTTCTGTGTGGGAAGTTTGACCCAATTCTATAATTGGTGGGGTTCATAGGTGAACTATAAATCCCAGCAATTAGAGCTCCCAAATATCAAGGCCTATTTTCCCCAAATTCCACCAGTGTTCACATTTGGGCATATTTAATATTCATGCCAAATTTGGTCCAGATCCATTATTGTTTGAGTCCACAGTGCTCTCTGTATTTAGATGGACTACAACTCCAAAAACTCAAGGTCAACGCCCACCAAACCCTTCCAGTATTTTCTGTTGGTCATGTGTGCCAAGATTGGTTCAATTCCCCCATTGGTGGAGTTCAGAATGTTCTCCGATTGTAGGTGAACTATAACTCCCAGCAACTACAACTCCCACATGACAATATCAATCCCCCTGCCCCCACCTCACCAGTATTCAAATTTGGGTATATCGGGTATTTGTGCCAAATTTGGTCCTGTGAATGAAAATACATCCTGCATATCAGATATTTACATGACGATTCATAACAATAGCAAAATTACAGTTATGAAGTAGGAACAAAAAAAAATTATGGTTGGGGGTCACCACAACATGAGGAACTGTATTAAGGGGTCGCGGCATTAGGAAGGTTGAGAAACACTGTTCTAGATCCTGTTGGTGATGGTGGTTGTCACTTAAGAAAGTGTTTTACAACCTTTTTTTGAGCCGCGGCACATTTTTTACACTTACAAAATCCTGGGGCACACCACCAACCAAAATGACACAATATGACACTCTAGCACAGTAATACACATAGTTAATATGTTTTTTAATGTATGTATACACTCAGTGTGGAACCTGGGCCTGTTTCAATGAACACAACATAGATATCCTGGCAGGAATGGCAGAAAGACACAGACGAAGGTCTTGCTCAACAGCTGGGAGTTATAGTTCACCCGCAATTCCACCAATGATGGAATGGAATCAAACTTTCCACACAGAACTACCATAACCAAGAGAAAATACTATAAGAGTTTGGTGGGCATTGACCTTGAGTTTTGGAGTTGTAGTTCACCTATATCCAGAGAGCACTGTGGAGGGGAGGGAGGAAGACGTGGGGCGAGTTTGTGCAGTAGTGCCCGCACGGGTCACGTCTTCCACCCTCCCCACTCCCGCAGAAGTGGCAGCATGAGCAAAGCAAGGCAAAGCGAGCAGAGCGAGGCTGGGAAGAAGGGAGCCCGAGTGGAGAAGAAAAGGTTTTTGGCAGGAGGAGGAAGAAAGGGTATTGGAGGTTCCAATCGCTCACGGCACACTAGTGTGCCACGGCACACTGGTTGGGAAACACTGACTTAAGACAACTCTATTGCAGGGCTTTGTTGACATGAATCATTCAAATTAGTGGGTTGCTATAGGTTTTTTTCAGGCTGTATGGCCATGTTCTCACAACCTCTGAGGATGCTTACCATAGACTCAGGCAGAACGTCAGGAGAGACCAAGGGTCAGGAACCTTTTTGACTCAGAGAGCCATGAAAGCAAAATATTGGGAAATATATTTCAGTGAGAGCCATATACTGTAATATATAATATATTTTAAAACTGAATTCAACTAAATGTGAGTATATACGTACATACTATGAGAAAAGGATTCCCCCGGCAGAATGGCGGGACACTTCAGACCTGGCTCTGCAAAAGGCATGCTCAGGACTCTGGGAAGGAAGAGAAGACGGAAGGAAGGAAGGAAGATAGGGGAAATAAAGGAGGGAGGGGGAGAGGAAGAAAGAAAAGAAGAGCAAACTATGGAAAAGGAAGAAAAGAAAAGCAGGAGAGAGACAAGGAGGGGGAAAGAAAGAAGGAAATGGGAAGGGAGGAAAGGAAAGGGAGGGGAAAAGAAAAGAAAGGGAGTGAGGAAAAAGTAAAATAATGAAGGGAAAATAAGAAAAGAAAGAAGGGGAGAGAGGGAAGTGAAAGAAAGGAAGGAGAAGGAAAGGAACACTTGGGGAAAAAGAATAGAAGATGAAGGAAGGAAGAGGGAGGGAGAATGGAGGAAAGAAGGAACGAGAGAAGGAGAAGGAAAGGGTGAAGGGGGAGAAAGAAGGGAAGGAAGGAAAGAAGGAAGGTGAGAGAGGGAGGGAAAATGAAGGAGAGAAGGAAATGGTGAAGGAGGAGAAAGGAAGGAAGGAAGAGGAAGGAAGGAAGGAAGGAAGAGGAAGAATGGAGGAAAGAAGGAAGGGGAGAGAGGGAGGGAAAAGGAAGGAGAGAAGAAAAGGGTGAAGGGGGAGAAAGGAAGGAAGAGGGAGAGCCAGATGCAATCATGGCTCTCCCGAGCCATAGCTTCCCTACCCATGTTCTAGAACATGGCCAGACCTCACCTCTGAGGATGCCTGCCATAGGTGCAGGCAAAACGTCAGGAGAGAATGCTTCTACAACATGGCCATACAGCCCAAAAAAACTACAACAACCCAGTGATTCCAGCCATGACAGCCTTCGACAGTGCATTCAAATTAGATTTATAATTGCCACCTGAGAGAGCGGACTTGCCAAAGGGAGCATCTATATCGCAGGGTGTCCTCCATCCCTGTGTCTGTCCGTGCCTGGCTGGTGTGCCAGGAAGGCAGGTCATACCCACAGCCAGCCCCCCTTCCCCCACTGGCGGAGAACGTGTCGTCGTCCCCCCCCCACTGCGCGAACCTTGAGCCTTGAACCCAACCCTCACTTGGCCCAAGTCTTCTGGAGGAGCCTCCTCCCTCCCTCCCTGCCTGCTGGTTGCAAAGGTCCTAGGCTGCCCCCCCCCCCAAAGATGTGCCCTCAAGGGTGGAGGCTCCCCGAGGGGGCGGGTCTGTTGCCAAACAAGACCCCCTCCCTCCCTCCCGCAAAAGCCCTGTTTCGGCAGCTGAACCCACTCTCCCCACCCATGTTTTGATGATAGAAGCCACGAGGAAAGACTGGCTGACATGGGCAACTCACCAGACCTGGAGGAGACTCCGGCAAGAAATACTTTCCACCCGGTACTGCCCCCGTGCAACCAATTCAGAACACACACACACACACTCGTAAGGGTCATTATTTGCACAAAAGCAGAGAGTTCCCCTGGTGAACAATAGCTCTATCACACACATACACAGTCAGGAAGCTCTTTCTCCCTCCCTCCCTCCCAAGAAGCAGAACTCCCCCCACCTGGCCTCCTTCTCCTTCCCAGCCAAGGGAGCAGCCAAGGGCCCCGGGGACAGCCCCCCCAGGAAAGATGGAGGGAGGGGTCCAGCCAGGTCAGGGTGCCCACCCGCATGCCGTTCGCGCCCTCCTTCCCTCCCTCCGCAAAGGAGGCCATGTCCAAAACCGGGAGGGAGGGAGGGAGAAGAGGACCAGGTCCTCGGGATTGGACCCAGGGACAGAGCCAGGCACCCTCCCTACAACCAACACACCCAACTCCCCCTTAGCATTCGCAAGCTCCAAGAGTTGGGAGAGACCCCAGGGGCCGGCCACGGCATTTTTATTTGTTTCAACATTTTTTTTTGGTCCGTGATCTGCGCCCCCCTCGGCTTTTGCTCCTAGGCCATGGCCTAGGTTGGCCTTATGGGTAATCCGGGCCTGCCCAGGCTTTGAAGCTGCAAGGCCATTCAATGCTAATTCAATGCTTTCTCCCACCCTGGACATTCCACAGATATATAATCCTCACTTGCCTAACTTCCACCAGACCTCACAACCTCTGAGGATGCCTGCCATAGATGTGGGTGAAATGTCAGGAGAGAATGCTTCTGGAACATAAGCCATACAGCCTGGAAAACTCATCGCAACTCCATAACCCTTACTTTCTCATAGTTAAGCTTTCATAGTTAAGTTCTTGAGGTGGAAATAATATGGAGTAAGCTACGACTTGAGTCCAATCTCGTCTAATACTTTGTGTGTATCCATGTGTAGTTTGCTGAGAAATTTCAAGAAGTAAAAGAAGCCGCCCGATTAGCCAGAGAGAGATCTCAGGAAAAAATAGAGACTTCCAGCAATCATTCCCAAGTAAGTCACTTGTGTGCTGTCGTTTGTAAATTTGAGTATTTTGTCATACGGGGAAAAAAACCCCAAGATTTTGCAAAATTTGAGAATACTATTTCAGGTTTCTTCTGCAGGTTAGCAAGGGAATGATTAAGTCAGAAATGTATTTATCTTACTCTCTGTAATTGTGTTTAGAGCAGGCATGGGCAAACTTCGGCCCTCCAGGTGTTTTGGACCCCAACTCCCACAAGTCCTAACAGCCGGTAGGCTGTTAGGACTTGTGAGTTGGGGTCCAAAACACCTGGAGGGCTGGAAGTTTGCCCATGCCTGTTTCAGAGAGATTATGTCCACAAAAAGGTAAACTAGGATTTTTGGCAAATCCTAGCAAACTGTGAAAAAGATGCATGCTGAAGTGTAAGTGGCTGGTGGGGAAAGGGCTGGAGACTGTTAGGAATTTTGGGAGTTGAAGTCCAAAACACCTGGAGGGTCAAAGTTTGCCCAGGCCTGCTCTTACCCCTGATTTAGATTCACCTTCTCATCTTCAACATAGTCCCATAGAGCAGTGATTTTCAACCGTTTTTTGAGCCGCGGCACATTTTTTACATTTACAGAATCCTGGGGCACACCACCAACCAAAATGACACAAAATGACACTCTGTCATTTTACTAACTGTCACCCTCACCCCTCGTGACGCCGCTGCTTCTGCCAAACCCACCTTCCGCCCTGCCCCCCCCCCCCCGGAGGCCCACGCGCAGGAGGTCCGTCACCGTCCCGCGGGGGAGGGCTGCGCTGAGTGGCCGAAGCGCACGCGGGCTCGGCTGAGCAGGACAAATAGGAATTGAGCACACAGGGTGGCTCCGAGCCTCGGAACAAACTGTGGTGGAGGCTCGTAGCCGTCGCCACCCCCAGCTCTCCTTCCCGAAGGGGATCAGTCCCCCCAGGAGTGCCTCCCCTTCCCCGCGTCCCTTCGGCTTCCCTGCTGTCGCCTTGGGGCCAGATCGGGAAGGAACCAAGCTGGGCTGTGGAGCTGCGCATCACGGCCTCTGCTCTGCAGCGAACCCGGAGCCCAGCCAGGAGAGGCCAGGAGATGAGGGGTTGCTCCCCTTCCTCGGTGCGGAGGGGCTAGAGGGCAGAAAGCCTCGCCTTGAGCCTCCGGGAGCGGGGTTGGACGGGGGCAGCTCCCGCAGACTCCTCCTCCCTCTCCTCCTCCTTGCTGCCAGAGGGGAGGAGGGCAGAAGAGCGCCCAGGAGCTAGGAAGCAGGAGGAGCCGCAGCCCGGCCAGGTAGCCCTTGGCACGCAGAGGGAGGGAAGGAAGGAAGGGAAGGAGAGAGAGAGGAGGCAGGAAAGTTTTGGATGCTGAGGGTTCTCCCTGACTGCAGCCAGGCTGGCTGGCATTGCTGCTTCGGCCAGGAAAACCTCATTTCCTCTGCCTGAAGTTTCCTGCTAGGCTCTCTCTATCTACACTGTAATTTCCCATGGCACACCTGATGATCCCTCATGGCACACTAGTGTTCCGCGGCACACTGGTTGAAAATCACTGCCATAGAGCATAGGTGGAAAGATTTTTACAGGAGGCATGCAAGATGGACCACATAACACTATTATTTATTTATTTACATCATTTATATGCCGCCCTTCTCACCCCAAAGGGGACTCAGAGCGGCTTACAAGTTATAGATAAATACAAAATATTATATTATTAGCATAGCACAATATCAGTACCATACATTGCTATATTGTACTATGCCACTATGCTGTAATATTATTAGTAATATCACATGTAATATGAAATATATAATTATTATATTGTATTACTAGTATTATCTTGTATTACATTCTAATATTATTATCAATATTATATGTGTGAACATTTTATTATTAGCATAGCACAATACTAGTATTATATATTACTATATTGTACTAGACCAGGGGTCGGGAACCTTTTTGACTCTGAGAGTCATGAAAGCAAAATATTTGGAAATTTATTTCAGTGAGAGCCATATAATATATATAAAATATTTTAAGACTGAATTCAACTAAATGTGAGTATATACGTACATACTATGAGAAAAGGATTCCCCCGGCAGAATGATGAGACACTTCAGACCTGGCTCTGCAAAAGGCATGATCAGGACTCTGGGAAGGAAGAGAAGACGGAAGGAAGGAAGGGGGAAAGAAAGAAAGAAAGAGGAAATAAAGGAGGGAGGGGGAGAGGAAGAAAGAAAAAAATAACTATGGAAAAGGAAGAAAAGAAAAGCAGGAGAGAGACAAGGAGGGGAAAGAAAGAAGGAAATGGGAAGGGAGGGAAGGAAAAAGTGGGGAAAAGAAAGGAAAGGGAGTGAGAAATAAGTAAAATAATGAAGGGAATAGAAGAAAAGAAAGAAGGGGAGAGAGAGGGAAGTGAAAAGGAAAAGGAAATGAAGACTTGGGGAAAAGAATAGAAGAGGAAGGAAGGAAGAGGGAGGGAGAGAGAATGGAGGAAAGAAGGAATGGAAGAGAGGGAGAGAAAAGGAAGGAGAGAAGGAAAGGATGAAGGGGGAGAAAGAAAGGAAGGAAGAGGAAGGAAGGAAGAGGGAGAATGGAAGAAAAAAGGAAGGGGAGAGAGGGAGGGAAAAGGAAGGAGAGAAGGAAAGGGTGAAGGGGAGAAAGGAAGGAAGGAAGAGGAAGGAAGAGGAAGGAAGGAAGAGGGAGAGCTGCATGCTGGGAAACTGAGGCCCGGGTTCCTCTGGGGAGCCACATGCAATCATCAAAAGAGCCACATCTGGCTCCCGAACCATAGGTTCCCTGCCCCTATATTAGACTGTACCGTGATATTATTAGAAAGTGTGGCCCATGATCCCAAACATCCCTGATCTATGGGGAGCTGGCCTGGCTTTCTCTGGCTGGCTAACTGGCTACCAGTCCTGGATCAAGTGAGCTTTGACTGGTCTGTAGCTTCCATGGTTGTGGAGAAGGCATTGTAGGCAAAGTATATTCAATATTCATCCACTGTATTCAATCCCAATTAGGAAACCCAGAAACATGCAAGCTGGTCTTCTCACACTGGAGGGTACCAAATGGTAACTCTCTGGAAACTAGATTAAACTGATGGGTCCAGAAGTTCTGTTTTCCTAGAAAACGAGTTGTCTTTAGCATCGGCTGGATGACGGGTGACACAACAGGTCACGTAATGATGGACTTCCATCTTCTTTCGTTGGGTGTCTGGTGCAGGAATCAGGGCGCGAAACTCCATGTTCAACTCGGGCATCCAGCGTGAATGGAACAGATGACGAAAAAGTCTCGCACGGCGGTCCTTCTGATACGCAGCTCAAGACGGAGAATGACAGACTGAAATTTGCTCTAGCCCAAAGGTGACCTTGCTTATGTGATTACTTTCTACTTATTGACTACAAATTATTATTTATTTATTTATTTATTTACATTATTTATATTCCGCCCTTCTCACCCCGCAGGGGACTCAGGGCAGATCACAATGCACATATACAGGCAAACATTAAATGCCATAGACATACAACATATATAGATAGACAATGAGCTACACAATTGGTCGAGAGCTCACCCCGACCTGGGCAGGCTTCGAACTCATGACCTTCTGGTCATGTCAATAATAATAATAATAATAACAATAACAACAACTTTATTCTTATACTCATTTATTTATTATTCGATTTTATATACCGCTCCTCCCTGCAGGCCCGGGGCGGTTTACATAAATAAACAATTAAAATACACATAAAATACATATAAAACATTTGTTATCAGATAATAGGGCATGGTCACAATTTATCCGGGAGAACTTATCCCGCACTCATCTCCCCGAAGGGATTCGGGGTGACTTACACAAGGCACAATAGCATCCATTAGTCTTTATTTCTCCAAGACAGGAAGCCACACCTTGAACTACGAGGAGCAAATTCCAGCCTTCTGTTTCAGGTGCTTCTCCCAGCTTTTCATCAGTAACTCATTTGTTCGGTTATGGTAGCCAACTGCGACTGCACATCTGGGTGGGCAAGCACATCTGGGCTGGGATGAAGCTACTCAAGTAGTAGCTTCTTCCATAATTTTTCTCTCTCCCGATCCTTCCTTCCATATCTTCCTGCAGGACAGAAGGATTGATGCTGAAGGGATGGGCACTCCTAACATAGATAAAGAAAATTGACACATCAATTTATTTATTTGTTATGATCAGACAGAAGCATATGCATTTTCTCAAATTCTGACATTATTTATTTATTTACTTACTTCATTTCTATTCCGCCCTTCTCACCCTGCAGGGGACTCAGAGCGGATTACAATGTACACATTACAGTTAGACACACAAACACACAAGGCAGACAGAGGCAATTTAACATCTGGCCACCAGGGGGAGCTGTCACACTCCTTCATTCCTCAGCGTGTTTCCTGGAGATCTTTTTATGGCCTCGTAAATCAGTACCTTAATTTCCTACTTGACAGATGCAACTGTCTTTTGGATTGCAAAGGTCGACAACAGGCTACACAATAGGTCGAGAGCCCACCTCGACCCAGGCAGGCCTCGAACTCATGACCTTCTGGTCAGTAGCGATCTTATGCAGCTGACACCCAGCCAGCTGTTCCACATTCCCGGTGACATCTCAAAAAAAAAAAGAAGAAGAAGTAGAAAGAAAGAAAACCTGAATAAAATTCTCCAGACATCCTGCACCAAAGAAACAGAATGATAAAAACTGGGAAATGTGTTGTTGTTGTGACTCTATATATCAAAATCCTGATATATAGAAATGCTGGTGGCAGCCTGTGGCATTGTGGTAGTCCCGCGTGATGGTGATGATGATGATGATACATTTTTATGTATTACCTGCCTCTCCTTACAGCTCGAGATGGGACACAATATAGGTAAAATACATCATACTACTAAAATAAATTTCATAAAAGCACATATTAAAATGTATTTCTACACATATTAAAATACATTAAACAAAACACAATAAATAAGCAATGACCTACTCCTAAGCAATACTCTGGCCTAAATAAGGACTGCGGGGTTCAGATAATCTGTTTTCTCCAAGAACATCTCAAGTTGTTGTTGCGGTGTTGTCAAGGCTTTCATAGCCGGAAACAATGGGTTGCTGTCAGTTTTACAGGTTGTAAGGCCATGTTCCAGAAGCATTGTCTCCTGATGTTTCGCCCACATCTATGGCAGGCATCCTCAGAGGTTGTGAGGTCTGTTGAAAACGAGGCAAGTGGGGTTTATAGTGAAGGTAAAGGTTTTCCCCTGACATTAAGTCCAGTCGTGTCCGACTCTGGGGGTTGGTGCTCATCTCCATTTCTAAGCCAAAGAGCCGGCGTTGTCCATAGACACCTCCAAAGTCATGTGGCCAGCATGATCTCATGGAGCACCGTTACCTTCAATAGATACTTGTATCTATTGATCTACTCACATTTGCATCTTTTCAAACTGCTAGGTTAGCTGGGGTTAACAGTGGAAGCTCACCCCACTCTCCAGATTTGAACCTGCGACATTTCGGTCAACAAGTTCAGCAGATCAGCGGTTTAACCCACTGCGCCACTGGGGGTTCCATAGTTATTATATATTTGTGGAATGTCGACACATATATAAACATCTCAAGTTGTCAATTCACCTAGTCTTGTACGTAACTTAGAAATTGATGTTACCAATAGGATCCTAATTCTGACATTTCTCTAGGTTCAGGGAGGTCCTGTCTGATCCTTGAATACATTTCTTGGTAATTAGTATATATACCACTTTTTCAACCAGACGTTCTTAAAATAGTTAATTTCCAAATCAACAGATTGACGATAACTCTTGGGGTGAATGGGATTACAATTAATAATCCCCTTAAATCCATGTCCATTAAACTAATCCCTTCTCCCTCGTTCCAACTGTCAACTGACATAATTCCAGCCGTCAATCCCTAGTTGTCGCTCCATGCTCTGTCCATTTCCTCCAACATACACGCTCCATAGTCATTACTTCCAAGCTGTCTTCAAGCTATTTTCCTGCCAGGCTTCTACACCCACATCTACTATTTGAGAAAAACCTTAAACCGAAAGCCTACCCAAGTTATGGCTGTTTTGACCTTGGGAATAAGGGCCGAAAAACCCCTCCCTGGAAGAACGCCTTTCCTCAATGTCACGAACACCGACTTAGAACTGCCCCTTTAACACACACACGGAGACGTAGCAAAGGCTAACTAGTTTTATTGAATATAAAATAGTCCAAAAGGCAATTCTCATTGAGAGAATAAGAACAAGGCAATCAGCAAAGCTGGAGTCCAAATAAGAAGGCAAAGTTCCAAAGGAAGCAATCGTGGCAAAGGGCTTGGCAAGGTTTCCGGATTCACCCGGATTGAAGCAAGGTATCCGCAGCAATGCGAATCAATAGCAAGGTCAGGACTTGGTCCAAGGCGAAGCCAAACTAGGCTCCGTGGTTCACTCCGCTTTCACGCCCTTCAGATCAGACGTGGCGGAGAACTGAGGATCAGTTCCCACGGGCCGTTCTTAATCCTTCGGCCGGGCCCCTCGACGATCTAGGGCCCGGCGTCTCCAGTCTCTACTTTCCGAACGGTGACGATCTAGGGACAGATGCCAGCTCCTCCTGCCCTGCTCTATGTCCCTGCGTCTGTTATGGGAACGGCCCCGCTCTTCCAGTTCAGTATCGCTATCTCCTTGAGAAGCAGCCTCCCGAACTTTCCCAGCCGCTGGCCTCCATCTGCTGTTCGGCCAGGTCTTGGGAACCTCGGCCGTTTGGGAACTCATAACTATCTCCGCTATCTGCTTCGCTGCCTCCCATCTCCACCTGGTCCGCTCCTTCTCCGGGAGAATGCTCCCACCGAAATCCCAGGCTAAGCTCTCTGCAGGTGGACTGGGCAATTGCACTGCTGTCCAGTCTTGGTCTGGGCCTTCCAACTCATCCTCCGAGTCCCTTCAGCCTGTACGGGACCTAATGGCATCGGGACCCCGGTGCCGCCCCTCCCATTGGCACGAACGGGCCCATGGGTGCTACACTATCCCCCCTCAGGGCCCCTGGGCCGCCCCCGGGCTTAGGGCTTGTCAGGATACTTGCGATGGAAACGGGCCACCAACTCCGGCGCGTGGACGCCGCGAGCCTTGACCCAAGCACGCTCTTCCGGGCCAAAACCTTTCCAGTCAATGAAATACTCCAACTTCCTGTACCGGATGCGGGCATCCAAAATGTCCTGCACTTCGACCTCCTCCCCCCGCCCTCCCGCATCACAGGGGGAGGAGGTGGCTGCGTCACATCAGGCCGCACCCCCTTCGCCGGGCGGAGCAAGGAGCGATGAAACACCGGGTGGAGTTTCATGTCCGCAGGGAGCTGGAGCTTGAAGGAAACAGGCCCCACCCGCTCCAAAACTTTGTAAGGCCCCAAAACCGGGCATCCAACTTGCGGCTGGGGCGTTGCGTGGCAGATTCTTGGTGGACAGCCAAACTTTATCCCCACCAGAATCGCAGGGACCCTCCTGGCGCCGCCGATCAGCCATCCGCTTGTAGTCGGCCTCGCCTGGTCCAATTGAGTACGTAGCAAGTCTTGAAGCGCAGTGAGCTCCCGGAGCCAATCCTTAGCCTCTGAAACGTCCCCAGACGGGTCCACCGGAGGGTAGAACCGAGGGTGGTGTCCATAGTTGGCAAAGAAAGGAGTCTCTTTGATGGATTCCTGCGTCGCATTGTTGTAAGCAAACTCTGCCAAAGACAACAAGGACGCCCAGTTGGTTTGCTGATAGTTGACATAGCAGCGCAGATACTGCTCCAAAGTGGCATTAACCCTTTCGGTTTGCCCATCGGTCTGCGGGTGGTGAGCCGTGGACATCCGCACATCAATCCCCAGCAGCTTCTGGACAGCCTTCCAGAACTGGGAAGTGAATTGGGTGCCCCGGTCCGTCACCAGGCTCTGTGGAAGTCCATGCAGCCGAAACACATGTTGCACAAACATATCAGCAGTCTCCTTGGCAGTAGGCACCCCCACAGGGGATGAAGTGTCCCATCTTGGTGAAACAGTCCACCACGACCAGGATCGTGGTGAAGCCCTTGGACTTGGGGAGGTCGGTGATGAAATCAGCCGAAATCATCTTCCAGGGAGCGGAAGGAGTCGGAAGAGGCTGGAGCAAGCCCGCCGGCTTGCCCCCCTGATTCTTTGCCCGGTGGCACACAGGGCAGGATCCCACATAGTCCTCCACATCCCTCCGCACTTTAAGCCACCAAAAATCCCGTAGGACCAGCTGCAGCGTCTTGAAAGCCCAAAATGGCCCGCCGCCTTAGAGTCGTGGCAAAGCTTGAGGATATCCCCGCTCAGGGCCCGGAGAAACGTAAACAGAGTCCCGATGATAGAGCACCCTGCTCCGCACCTGAAACGGAGCCTGCACCCCTTGGCCAACTGCTCACGCACCCAAGGGTCGTCCCGTTGGCGGGCCTGGACCCGCACACTCAACGGCCGCTTATCCACGGGCCCGAGCGGGGCCGCCGGAGCCGGCGCGGGGGCCGTTCGGGCGGCCGCAAAGTTCTCCGCTTTGAGCAGGGGCTGCTCGGCGAGGGCCTCCCCGCCGCGGACATACTCCGGCTTCCGGGACAGGGCATCAGCTTGCTTGGTCTGCTTGGGGGTCACATAGTGAATGCGGAAATTGAATCGCTCAAAGAACAGGGACCATCTCTGTTGCCTCTGGTTCAATTTGCGCTGGGACTTCAGATGCTCCAAGTTCCGGTGGTCGGTGTGAACCTCCACCGGGAACTTGGCCCCTTCCAGCAGGTGTCTCCAGACTTCAAACGCCACCTTGATGGCCAAAAGTTCCTTCTCCCAAATGGTGTAGTTCTTTTTCCGGAGCCGTCAGCTGCCGGGAATAGTAGGCACAGGGCAACAAATCCGTCCCCTGAGGCTGAAGCAGGATCGCTCCCACCGCCACATCCGAAGCATCGGCCTGGACGATGAAAGGGGTGCGGGGGTTGGGGTGCTGCCAAAGCGGCTGAGGGGTGAACAGCTGCTTCAACTTGCGGAACCCCACATCCGCCTCCGGCGGCCCCCGGAACGGCACCTTTCCCCGCAAACACTGGGTGATCGGATCAGCCCACTTGGCAAAGTCAGGAATGAACTTTCTGTAGTAGTTGGCAAAGCCCAGGAATCTTTGAATGTCTTTTTTGCTAGCAGGAGGTGCCCAGTCGACCACTGCTTGGACCTTGGTGTCATCCATGGCAATGCCCGTAGGAGAGATGCGGTAGCCCAGAAAGTCCACTTCACGCAAGTCAAAAGCACATTTCTCCAGCTTGGCATAGAGTCCATGTGCCCGCAGTCGCAGGAGCACCTCTTTGACATGGCGATCATGGGTCGCCTGGTCCGGAGAAAAATCAACAGGTCATCAAGGTAGACCGCCAGATAGCGGTCCAAAAGGTCTCGGAAAATGTCATTCATGAAATGTTGGAAACACGCTGGGGCGTTGCACAAACCGAATCCCATCACCAGGTATTCGAAACTGCCCCACTTGGTCTGGAAGGCCGTCTTCCACTCGTCACCCTGACGAATCCGGACAAGGTTGTAAGCCCCCCTCAGGTCCAGTTTAGTGAACACCTTAGCGCCCGCATCTCTCCAAGAGCTCGGGGATCAAGGGCAGGGGATAGCGGTTCCGGATCGTGATCTTGTTGAGTTCCCTGTAGTCATTGCAAAGGCGCAACTCCCCCGATTTCTTCTTGACGAAAAGAATCGGAGCCCCGGCCGGGGATTGGGAGGGCCGAATGAACCCCTTCCGCAGGTTCTCATCCAGGAAGTCTCGGAGAGCCTGTTGCTCTGGGTCCGGGAGCGGGTAGAGGCGCCCGCGCGGAAGGGGGGCCCCGGCTGCAAGTCAATGGCACAGTCATAGGGCCGGTGCGGAGGCAAACGTTCCGCCTCCTTCTCACTGAAAACATCCCAAAATCCGGCATACTTCTTGGGCAAGGTGGCCACATTCTCCACCTCTTGAGCCTGGCACGCCCGGGCCGTCATGCAGTGGCCCTGGCAATGATCGGACGAGAAAATTAACTGTCTCTTAGCCCAGGAGATCTGGGGGTCATGGAGCGCGAGCCACACAATGCCCAGAACAATGGGGAAATCGGGGAGCTTGGTCACAAGAAAAGAAATGTCCTCTTTATGGGAGCTAGTCCACATCCTGGTAGGAGCTGTATACTGAGTCACAGCCCCGGTTTTCAACACTCTCCCATCGATGGTCTGGACACCCTTGGGCTCTTGGAGGTCAAGAAATTTTTAATCCCGCAGACTTGGCATAGTCTGCATCAATGAAGTTATTGGTCGCTCCCGAGTCGATCATGGCATGGACCATCATCGGCCCCTTCTCGGGTGACCACAAGCTGACCATGACAAGGAACAATTGTCCAGTTTTGGGTTCAGGGGGAGGGGGTGGCGACATCGGCCGAGTGAGCGAACCCTCTTACACTCGGCCGTACCCTTCCCCCGCCGCCTGGAGGGCTTCCTCAGGCTCCGGAGGGCTGGCCACCGCTGCGGACGCCCGAGGGGTCCTCCCACGCGGTTTCTGGGGGCAATCACGAGAAAATGACCCGGGCCCCCACAGTACCAACAAAGGTTGAGTCTTTGCCGCCGAGCCTTCTCAGCAGCATCTACTTTGGGCCGCACCGTACCCAGTTGCATCGGTTCGGAGTCATCCACAACAGGAGTGGGGGCAGGGATCTGGCGGGCACAAATTGGCCGGTCCCGGCCTCCCGCCTGGTCGGTGGTTTCTCGGCCGTGCCGACCCCCACCTCCTCTTGTGTTGTATGGCCGCCTCCGCCCGCAAACGTGGCGATGGCCTCCTCCAGGTCGGCCGGCCGGGCAATTGTAACATCTGTTGCTGAATCTCGGCGAGAGTCCCGCTAGATACGTATAGCGCAGGGGTGGTCCTTCCCACTTGGTCTGGCTGGCCAGCACTGAAACGGGAAATATACTGAGACAAAGTCATGTCCTTCATGGTCAACCGTGCAAATCCCGTTCCGCCAGGTCCTCATTGACGGGAGGTCCCAAGTCGCCCGGATCGCATCTAGAAAGCGCCCAAAGTCGCCGCATGCGGGGACGTGCCAGTGATGAGGGAGTTGCCCACGCCGCCGCCATCCCTTCCATACAGTTGAACACGAAGCCCACCTGGGCCCGGGGTGGCAAATTGTTGGGCCGCAACTCCAGGTATATTCGAACCTGGGCAATGAAAAACTTCCACCATCGCCGGATTTCCATTGAACCGAGCCGGGCATTCACCGACGGGTGCCGCCCTGCTCGAGTTCGCAGCTCCGCCACCTCCTCTTGCAACGCCACCACTTGCGGGCCCGCTGTTCGCCATGGCGGCCGTGGAGACAAGGGGAGCCTTGATGCGCAGCCGGCGGTTTCTGGTACGTCCCGTGGTGCAAAAAAGGGGTTCGAGGAGTTCTCCGGCCAACTGTCACGAACACCGACTTAGAACTGCCCCTTTAACACACACACGGAGACGTAGCAAAGGCTAACTAGTTTTATTGAATATAAAATAGTCCAAAAGGCAATTCTCATTGAGAGAATAAGAACAAGGCAATCAGCAAAGCTGGAGTCCAAATAAGAAGGCAAAGTTCCAAAGGATAGTTCCAAAAGCAATCGTGGCAAAGGGCTTGGCAAGGTTTCCGGATTCACTCCGGATTGAAGCAAGGTATCCGCAGCAATGCGAATCAATAGCAAGGTCAGGACTTGGTCCAAGGCGAGCCAAACTAGGCTCCGGGGTTCACTCCGCTTTCACGCCCTTGAGATCAGACGTGGCCGGAGAACTGAGGATCAGTTCCCACGGGCCGTTCTTAATCCTTCGGCCGGGCCCTCGACGATCTAGGGCCCGGCGTCTCCAGTCTCTACTTTCCGAACGGTGACGATCTAGGGACAGATGCCAGCTCCTCCTGCCCTGCTCTATGTCCCTGTCCTGTTATGGGAACGGCCCCGCTCTTCCAGTTCAGTATCGCTATCTCCTTGAGAAGCAGCCTCCCGAACTTTCCCAGCCGCTGGCCTCCATCTGCTGTTCGGCCAGGTCTTGGGAACCTCGGCCGTTTGGGAACTCATAACTATCTCCGCTATCTGCTTCGCTGCCTCCCATCTCCACCTGGTCCGCTCCTTCTCCGGGAGAATGCTCCCACTCGAAATCCCAGGCTAAGCTCTCTGCAGGTGGACTGGGCAATTGCACTGCTGTCCAGTCTTGGTCTGGGCCTTCCAACTCATCCTCCGAGTCCCCTTCAGCCTGTACGGGACCTAATGGCATCGGGACCCCCGGTGCCTCGCCCCCCTCCCATTGGCACGAACGGGCCCATGGGTGCTACACTAATCCTGAAATGAAAATTATCCTGAGCTAGAACTGCTTCAGTTTGCAAGCCACTCAATGCTAATCAAGGTGGCCAATTGCAATATTAACACTTGCCCCAAACAGAATAATCTATTTTCTATCTTATATATATACTAGCTTGGGGACCCGGCGGTGCCCGGGTCATTTGAGAAGTGCAGCAGGATGTAGAGTGGGTCATGGGGGCTATGTGTGCCAAGTTTGGTCTTGATCCATCATTATTGGGAGTTGCAGTGGTATCATGAAATTACTGAAGGTAGTGGAAGTCCCATCATCTGTGGTCCAGCCTCCCCCAAAGTGTAGTAGGATGTAAATTGGGTCACGGGGGCTCTGTGTGCTAAGTTTGGTCTGTATTGGTGAATGGATGAGGGTTGCATTGTTTTTAGGAAGTGAGTGAAGGTAATTCAAGTCCCATCATCCATGGTCCGTCTCACACAAAACAGCACCAGGATGTAGAGTGGGTCATGAGGGCTCTGTGTGCCAGGTTTGGTGTTGATCAGTCATTGGATTAGGTTTGTAGCAGGCTTGGAAAGTGAGGGAAAGTACTGCAAGTCCCATCATCCATGTTCTGCCCCCCTCCAAAGTTCAGTAGGATGTAGAGTGGGCCACTGGGGCTCTGTGTGCCAAGTGTGGTCTTTCTTGGTGTTTGTTGGGGGCCGCAGTTGTCTGTGGGAGCAGAGGGTGTGAAAGTACTACAAATCCCATCATCCATTGTCAGTCCTCCCCCAAACCTCACCAGGACGTGAAGGCAGTCATGGGGGTTATGTGTGCCAAGTGTGGTCTCGATCAGTAATTGGATGAGGGTCGCAGCGGACTTGGGAAGTGAGTAGAGGTACTTCAAGTCCCATCATCCATGGTCCACCCTCCTCCGATCTGCACCAGGATGTAGAGTGGGTCATGGGGGCTCTGTGTGGCAGGTTTCGTGTTGATCAGTCATAGGATTAGGTTTGTAGCAGTTTTGGAAAGTGAGGGAAGGTACTGTAAGTCCCATCATCCATGTTCTGGCCCCCTCCAAACTTCAGTAGTATGTAGAGTGGGTTACTGGGGCTCTGTGTGCCAAGTGTGGTCTTTATCAGTGTTTGTTGGGGGCCACAGTGGTCTGTGGGAACAGAGGGGTGTGTAAGTACTACAAATCCCATCATCCATTGTCAGTCCTCCCCCAAACCTCACCAAGACGTGAAGGCAGTCATGGGGGTTATGTATGGCAAGTTTGGTCTCGATCAGTGATTGGATGAGGGTTGCAGCGGACTTGGGAAGTGAGTAGAGGTACTTCAAGTCCCATCATCCATGGTCCACCCTCCTCCAAACTGCACCAGGACGTAGAGTGGGTCATGGGGGCTGCGTGTGCTAAGTGTGGTCTGTATTGGTCCTTTTTGATGGCCTCAGTGGTCTGTGGGAACCAAAGTGTTTGAAAGTACTACAAATCCCATAATCCATGGGTCATGTCCCCCGAACGGCACCAGGACGTAAAGGGGGTTAGGGGGGTTATGTGTACCAAGTTTGGTGCAGGTCCATCACCCGCGCTGGTTGCTGTGGCCTGTGAAAGTGGCTGCCACATATCCGCCCTCCCGCCCTCCAGCCCTCCACACACATACATACAAACATTCCGCTTTATAAAGGTATACAAATACACAGATATCTATCTATCTATCTTCTTCTATCTTCTCTATCTCTCTCTATACACATAATAAAAGTGAAAAATGTGTATGTATGTATGTGGCAGAGTTGTCCACTTACACAGACAGCCTCCGGCCTCCACAAGGAGGCTATAGTTCCAAGTGCTGAGAAGCCTCCAAGGCACTCCCTTCATGGACAATGCATGTTAGAGTGAGTGCCATGAAGATGTGGCCCAAACCCATCCAATGTCCTCCACACACACTACGACCCACCATCCAAGAAATGTTTCATTCAGGGACCATTTTATCCTAGATTTTAGGTGTTTCCTCCACCAAAGGCAGGCATCCCAGGATTCCTTTCTCTTTCCATTTGCATCACCCCACCCACTGCCTCTCCCTTAACCCTTTCCTACCCTTTCCAGTGGCACACAGCACAGAGGAATTGATCAGCAACTGAACAGACTGGATGGGTTCAGGCCCGGATTACCCATAAGGCCAGACTAGGCCATGGCCTCGGGTGGCAGGTTTTGGGGGGCAGCGGATGCGACCCCCAAAAACATTTTTTAATTAAAAAAACCCGCCCCTCGCAGCGCTTCCCCCCGCCCTCTCCTGAGAGAGAGTCATCATACCTCGGGAGAGGGCAGGGGGAGAGCGCTGCGAGGGGACGGGGAGGAGGGAATGGCACCCTCCTCACCTGGGCCGCCCCTTGCAAAGGAAGGAGGCGGCGAGGAGGAGGAAGGGAAGCTCCGCCCCGCCGGCGGGCTTCCCTTCCTCCTTCTCCTCCTGGCCGCCTCCTTCCTTTGCAAGGGGGCGGCCCAGGCGGCCAGGAGGAGGGCGGGACTTCCCTTCCTCCTCCTCGTGCCTTCCTTTCGGTCGCGGGAGGAGGAGGAGGAGGGAAGGCGTGCAGCACTGCTCGCAGGGCTTCCGTCCGCTGCGTCCTCCACCTCCCACGACCCAAAGGAGGGTGCGAGGAGGAGGAAGGGACTTCCTTCCTCCTCGTGCCTTCCTTTGGTCGCGGGAGGAGGAGGAGGCGGCGAATGGAAGCCCCGCGAGCAGTGCCGCGCGCCTTCCGTCCATGTTCTCCTCCTCCTCCCGCGACCGAAAGGAAGGCGCAAGGTGGACAGAAGCTGCGGAGCCGGTGCCACGCAGCTTCCATCCACCTCCTCGGGCCCTCCTTCCGGTCGCGGGAGGAGGAGGCGACAGAAGCCGCACGGCACCGGCCCCCTCCTCCTCCTCCCGAGAACGGAAGGAGGGCGCGAGGAGGCAACGGAAGCCGCACGGCCGGGGCTGCTGCCGCACATGCACAGCAGCGCCCTGGGGGCGTGGCTTCCCACGCCCTGGGGCGGCGCGGGGTGTCTTGGCCTCGGACGGCCGGAAATGCTGATCCGGGCCTGGATGGGTTTGGGGGACTGATTCAACACGGTGGGGTTGTAGTTCACCTTGCATCAGGGCAGACCCCCTTCAATAATACATTTGGATCACATTTGGCATGTAGAGCCCCAATGACCAGGTTTTGGGGGAATTGACATTGATTTATAGGAGTTGTAGTTCACCTGCATCCAAAGAGCACTGAACCCAGCCAACGTTGCATCTCCACCAAACTTGGCACACAGACTCAACATGACCAACTAGAGGGTTCGGGGGTGACTGTCCATGGCATATGGGAGTTGTAGTTCACAGAGAGTACTAACCCCAGCCGACATCAGATCTGGACCAAACTTGGCACACAGACTCAACATGTATACAGGCCTGGTCTAGGGAGGATTGACCCACGGTTCTGGGAATTGAGGTTCATCCACATTGTTACGTGTTTTCTAACGGGAGCACTAATAAAAACTGAATCAAAGACTGGCTTTTTTCTAATAAATAATGATACTAATTAACTACATGATATTATCTCACACCCCAAAACAAACAATGCCTTTTTCAAATATCCCAGGCACTGCCAGGTACCCTAATTAGTACATATAATAACAGTCAGTGTATGTGGGTATGTATGTGTGTATGTGTCAGCTTTCTGATTGGCTCCCACTTCCACAGGCCACTGTGACCCGCACGAATAACAGACCTGAACCAAACTTGGCACACATAACCCCCATGACCCACGTTACGTCCTGGTGCCATTTAGGGGAGGATGGACCACAAATGATGGGATTTCTAGTACTTTAATTTGCTTCGGCTCCCATAGACCACTGTGAAGCCCACCAATGACAGATCTGGCCCAAAGTTGGAACACAGAGCCCCCATGCTCCACTCTACATATGGGGATAACGGACAATGGATGATGGGATCTCCAGGACCTTCACTCACTTCCAGAGACAACTATGAACCACACCAATGACTGATCAAGTCCACACTTGGCACACAGAATTCCCATTACCCACTCTACATCCTGGTGTGGTTTGGGGAAGGATGGAAATGGACAATGGGACATGCATATGGGAGTAGTAGTTCACTGGTATCCACTGAACCCTGCTGACATTGAATCTAGACTCAATTTGGATCACAGGCAACCAATGCCTTTCTCAAATAACCCGGGCACCGCCGGGTCCCCAAGCTAGTAAGCAATAAAACACAAAGTTTAAAACCATAATGGCCGGGCCAGATGTAATATATTAAAATTTAAAATAAATAAACACTTGACGTGAACAGAGGTCGGGTGTATCTAGCAGGAGGGTTTTAAAGGATAATGTGGGAAGAGTTCTTTTTTCTTTACCCGAGGCAAGGGAGTACTCCATGAACATCATGATTGGGTTTATTATTTTTGTTTCATATACAGAAATATCACAGAGCAGTGTGTAGAAGTCTCAATGTTTAGGTTTTTTTTATCCCTCTCTCCTCTGTATCTCTTTTAGTTCCTCCAATGTAAAGAGATGGGAAATAGAGCTGCAGTCTCTTCGGGAGAGCAATGCCAGGCTGACTTGTGCGCTCCAGGAATCTGCAGCCAGCATTGAGCACTGGAAAAAACAGTTCTCCGTTTGCAAAGAAGAGAACGATCAACTTAGGAGCAAGGTAAAGCGGGCAACGGGATTTTTTTCTGCTATGGTAATAGAAAGAAAGCTTACTGGTTGTAAATCCTTAGGAGTGGATATATCAGCTCCCGGTGAGAATGTTATTGGGAAGGGTTATTTATTTATTATTTATTTACTTCATTTATATTCCGCCCTTCTCACCCCGCAGGGGACTCAGGGCGGATTACAATGTACGCATTACATTTAGGCACACAAACACACAAGACAGACAGAGGCAATTTAACATATGGCCACCAGGGGGCGGTGTCGCACTCCTTCATTCCTGAGCGTGTTTTCTGGAGGTCTTTTTTTATGGCCTCATAAATCAGTTAAATTTAGCCTCCCCACTAAGTGGTACCTTCATTTCCTACTTGACAGATGCAACTGTCTTTCGGGTTGCAAAGGTTGACAACAAGCTACACAATAGGTCGAGAGCCCACCCTGCTACTACCCTGGTTCAATATCTCCATGTAGGTTTGTCACCAGGAATGTGGCACAGCTGGCTGGGTGTCAGCTGCATAAGATCTCTACTGACCAGAAGGTCATGAGTTTGTTGTCAACCTCTTGGAATCTTTCCTCTCTTGAGGATGTCACCCTTCATATTGGTTCACAGCTTGTCTTCTTGAATTTTATTTTCAAAAAACCATCACTGGACCCCACTCAATTTGTCAACTATCGGCCAGTTTCCAATCTCCCCTATTTGGGCAAAGTCATGGAACGTGTGGTGGCTTCGCAACTCCAGGGGTTCTTGGTAGACACTGATTATCTTGATCCGGCACAGTCTGGCTTTAGGCCGGGACATGGTACTGAAACAGCCTTGGTCGCCTTGGTAGATGATCTACGCCAGGAACTCGACAGGGGGAGTGTGTCCCTGTTGGTTCTGCTGGACCTCTCAGCGGCTTTCGATACCGTTGACCACGGTATCCTTCTGGGTCGCCTTGCAGACATGGGGCTTGGCGGTACTGCTCTGCAGTGGCTCCAATCCTTCCTGGAAGGTCGTACCCAGAAGGTGTCATTGGGTGACACCTGTTCGGCTCCACAGCCGTTGTCCTGTGGAGTCCCTCAGGGTTCAGTTCTGTCCCCGATGTTATTCAACATCTACATGAAACCGCTGGGAGAGATCATTCGGAGTTTCGGAGTAAGGTGTCACTCCTTCCCACCTGTCACCAAGGAGGCTGTCCAGACCTTGAACCGGTGCCTGGCCGCTGTGTCGGACTGGATGAGGGCTAGCAAATTGAAACTAAATCCAGACAAGACAGAGGTCCTCCTGGTCAGTCGCAAGGCCGAACAGGGCATAGGGTTACAGCCTGTGTTGGATGGGGTTACACTCCCCTGAAGACGCAGGTTCGCAGCTTGGGAGTGATCCTGGATTCATCGCTGAGCCTGGAACCCCAGGTCTCAGCGGTGGCCGGGGAGCTTTTTGCACAGTTAAGACTCGTGCGCCAGCTGCGCCCGTACCTTGGGAAGTCTGATCTGGCTACGGTCGTCCACGCTCTGGTCACATCCTGAATAGATTACTGCAACGCACTCTACGTGGGGCTGCCTTTGAAGACAGTTCGGAAATTGCAATTAGTCCAGCGGGCGGCAGCCAGATTGCTAACGGGAGCTACATACAGGGAGCATACCACCCCCTGTTGTGTCAGCTCCACTGGCTGCCGGTCCAATTCGGGCTCAATTCAAAGTGCTGGTTTTGACCTTTAAAGCTCTATACGGTTCTGGCCCAGCTTACTTGTCCGAACGCATCAGCCGCTATGTCCCACCTCGTAATCTAAGATCATCCGGAGAGGCCCTGCTCTCGCTCCCGCCTCACGCCTCAGATGAGGCTGGTGGGGACGAGGGATAGGGCCTTCTCGGTGGTGGCTCCCGCCTGTGGAATGCGCTCCTATTGATGTACGATCCACCACATCCCTCCTGGCCTTCAGGAAAAAAGTAAAATCCTGGCTGTGGGACCAGGCATTCGTACACCAGCACAAGGCAGCATTTTAGATTGGTTTTTAATGAAAGTGGGGATTATGGCCAATGTTTTTATGGACTGAACATTGTTTTAATCCAGAGTGAATGTGTATGGTGCTAATGTAGTTGTATTTTAATGTATTTTTAATGTATTTTAATTGTTGAAGTGTTTTGGGGTTTATATTGTTATTATGTGGGCATCGACCAGCCGTACTGTAAGCAGCTCTGAGTCCCCCCTTGGGGGTTGAGAAGAGCGGGGTAAAATCCCGAAATAAAAATAATAAATAAATTTTAGTGGTTTTTATTATTATTTTATAATAATTTTATAATAATATAATAAATAATATAGTATGTGACATTATATTATAATTTCAATATATTATGTCTATATATATACTATAATATAATAATTATGATATTAATACTAATAATATATGAATATTTCTTGATATATTAATACGTTAATATTAATGATGTGTAATATATAGTAAATATAGTAAATAAATAAATAAAGTATGTAGATTAGAATGTAGTTCAGCCTTTAGGTGCGGCCCTCCATAATATTTTTTGGCTCTCATGTGGCCCCTTGGAAAAAATAATTGCTCACCCCTGCTTTAAAGGCTAAAGCCAGCACTTTGAACTGTGCCCGGTAGGAAACTGGTAACCAGTGGAGCTGGCGCAACAGAGGTGTTGTGTGCTCCCTGAGTGCCGCTCCTGTTATCAACCTGACTGTTGTCCGTTGAACCAGTTGAAGCTTCCGAACAGTTTTCAACGGCAGTCCCATGTAGAGAGCATTGCAGTAATCTATACAGGATGTAACCAGAGCATGTACTACCGTGGCCAAATCAGACTTCCCAAGGTACGGGCGCAGTTGGCACACAAGTTTTAACTGTGTGAAAGCTCCCCTGGTCACCGCCGAAACCTGGGGTTCCAGGCTCAGCGATGAGTCCAGGATCACTCCCAAGCTGCGAACCTGCGTCTTCAGGGGGAGTGTCACCCATCTAGCACAGGCTGTAACCCTATGCTCTGTTCGGCCTTTCGACTGACCAGGAGTGCCTCTGTCTTGTCTGGATTCAATGTCAATTTGTTCACCCTCCTCCAGTCAGACACAGACTTCCCTGGAACTAGTCACTAGACTCCTATTTTTGCACTATACTCCTATTATGTATTGTTCGTAACTTGGGGACTGCCTGTTCAAGAATGATGTGACGTAGCTTCTCTGTTAATTTTAAAATTCTGAAGCCATGCTTTTTATGCAAGAGTAAAATGCACTTTCCATTTTAATCCATGCAGAAAAAATTGTCATGTTTCTTTATAAGACGTTGTGGAACAATCTCAGATACTATTGGTGGGTGCTCGACCTTTAAGTGTAGCCTGCTGTTGACCTTTGCAGCCCGAAAGACAGTTGCATCTGTCAATTAGGAGATAAAGGTACCACATTACGTGGGGAGGCAAATGAAACTGATTGTAAAGAGCTCCAGAAAGATCTCTCGAAATTGAGTGAATGGGCAACAAAGTGGCAAATGCATTTTAACCTAAACAAGTGTAAAGTCATGCACATCGGGGCAAAGAACCCCAACTACACCTACAAATTGATGGGGTCAAAGCTTTCCGAGACAAACCAGGAAAGGGATCTTGGGGTCTTGGTGGACAGCTCAATGAAGATGTCAACCCAGTGCGCAGCAGCAGTGAAAAAAGCAAATTCTATGCTAGGCACGATCAGGAAGGGAATCGAAAATAGGTCAGCAAATGTTGTATTACCTCTCTACAAATCGATGGTAAGGCCACATTTGGAGTACTGTGTACAATTCTGGTCTCCGCACCTTAAGAAGGATATAACGGAACTGGAAAAGGTACAGAAAAGGGCAACAAGAATGATCCAAGGGATGGAGCGGCTCCCTTATGAAACCAGGTTGCAACGCCTTGGTCTTTTCAGCCTTGAAAGACGGCGTCTAAGAGGTGACTTGATCGAAGTGTATAAAATCATGCATGGGATAGAAAAGGTGAATAAAGAAAACTATTTTCTTTGTCACAAAACACTAGGACTAGAGGGCACTCCCTGAAGCTCCAAGGTAGGAAAATTAGGACTAATAAAGGGAAATATTTCTTCACCCAGAGGGTCATTGGGTTATGGAACTCACTTCCAGAATAGGTTGTGACAGCTGTCGGCCTGAACAACTTCAAGGCAGGATTAGACAGATTCATGGATACCAAGTGTATCGGTAGTTACTGAAAAGGACATTCAAGTGCCACCTCGGAATTGGTTGAGGTAGGCAGGATTTCCCTGGGTACTGGTTGTGGGGGGTCGGGAGCAGGTCAGGGTTTTGCCCTCCCTTCTGCTCGAGATCCCCGTGTACAACTGGTGGGCCACTGTGTGATACAGAATGCTGGACTAGATGGGCTGAGGTCCGATTCAGCATGGCTCTTCTTATGTTCTTAAATTTTGACTGAATTATGAGGCCATAAAAAGAACTCCAGGAAATACTGAGGAATGCGGAAGGAACAACAACGGACATGGGAACGCTGAGAGATGAGGAGTGTGTCAGCTCCCCCTGGTGGCCACAGTTTGCCTCTGTTCGTCTATATGTGTGTATGTGAAAAACGGCAGGGCTTGTCTGCTAAGTGTGTGTACCTGTAATCCACTCTGAGTCCCCTTCGGGGTGAGAAGAGCGGAATATAAATAAAAGTTAATTTTAAAAAACCCTATGCACTCATCTGGGGTTTAGTCAATGTTGGCTTAATGATGAGCCTTATAGCTATGTAAAGTATGAGCCTTATGGCTTTGTTGAACTGAACTTTAATCTATAACTCAAGGAAGCCTTCCTGGGTCGTTCACTCCTACAAAAAGGTTATCAGATACAGTAGATGTGTTTAAGATGCAGGCTTCCCTGAAAAGAATCAGGAGGGGAATGAAACTACCAACACCATATGGCTGTTCCAGTGGAGAACTTTATTTGTCCTGAAATCAAGTTCAATTGAGTGGGATTGTTGCTACCGGTAGCACTAAAGGGAATCAAATCGCACTGCTGTCAGGAAATCTCTCCCAAGATTGTATGGCCCAATTAAAAGCTTCTGAGGAATCACACCATATTATTTTAGTGACAGCACACTCTACTATTCTTGGGCTACAGCTTTAAATTATATAAGTTTACACCTCTTTGTAATTCTTCACTGACATTTACACTCAACATACTGAATAGAGGGAGGAATAACACAGCTTCTGAGTTTGGCAGGCAGGAGCTGTGTCTTGTCTCCCGGTATTTTTGAAGTGTGGACTGCACAAAATAAACCCAAAGCCTCCCTTCTTCATCCACCGGGGCTGGATGTACACTTGCCAAATAATAATGCAGTCAGAACAATACTAGTGGTCTATATATCCCCCCCCCCCCGAACCAATATACCTTGCCACAGCTCACATGAAGCCAAGCCCAAACAACAAATTACAATAAAATCAAAATCAAAATATCATCAATAAACACAATGAAAATACATGCATATAAATAAAAGAACAATATACAAATAGCTATCTAAAATCAGAAATGACAAGGCGGGCTGCATGCACAAATATCTCTCTCTCTTGGCATTACTTCGCGAATGAAGATTCTTAGGAAGGACTCATCCCACACTTTTTTACAAGCGCGCCGATGACTAAAAGGCCAATCTGAGATAAGCAAGTTCGGTTGCAAAAAGCACAGCAGAAAGTCTCCTTGGGTGATGTTGTTTCCAAGTTGCGGTTCTTTCTGCGTTGTCATTTCTCTTCGAGACCCATTTGGCGTGTCTTCTCAAAAGAGGCCGCAGCATATGGATACCAAGGGAATCAGTAGTTACTGAAATGGACATCCAAGTGCCACCTCTGTGTTGATGGAGGCAGGCAGGATTTCCCCCAGGTACTGGTTGTGGGGGTCGGGAGCAGGTGAGGGTTTTGCCCTCCTTTCTGCTAGAGATCCCTGTGTACAACTAGTGGGCCACTGTGTGACACAGAATGCTGGACTAGATGGGCTGAGGCCCGATTCAGCATGGCTCTTCTTATGTTCTTATGTTCTTATTGTGGATAATGCGCCACCAAGCCTCTTGATGTGAGGCCAGGGTGGACCATTGTTGGTGATCAATCTGGCCGAGTCTGAGATGTTGTTTCAGGGAGTCCTTATATCTCTTTTTGGGGGCGCCTCTCTTGCGCTGACCCGTGGCGAGTTCACCATAGAGTAGTATCTTTGGGAGGCGTTGGTCCTCCATCCTAGAGACGTGCCCTGCCCAGCGCAGCTGTGTTCTCAATAGCATGGCCTTGACGCTGGTGATCCCTTCTTGCTCAAGGACAGCAACATTCGTCACGTAGTCTTTCCAGTGTATATTTAGGATTGTGCAAAGACAGCGCTGATGAAAGCGTTCGAGGAGTCGTAGGTGTTGGTAATAGGTGACCCATGTTTCAGACCCATAGAGGAGAATAGACAGTATGATAGCTCTGTGCACACTGATTTTGGTGCTTTGCCTCAGGTGCTTGTTGCTCCAGACTCTTTTGTGAAGCCTTCCAAATGCACTATATAAAATGTTAAAAACACAGGGTGAACTGCTTTGGATCAAGATTTATTTATTTATTTATGGTGCCAGAAGTGAATTGAGGATTACAGTTATAATATATTTAAAAACACAAGCAAAGCTTAACCAAAAGCTGGCCACTTGGAGTACCTCTGGTGTTGCTATGAGGAGGTCCTCCATTGTGCATGTGGCAGGGCTCAGACTGCATCATAATCAGTGGTCTGCGGTTTGCTCTTCTCTGCACTCGTATGTCATGGACTCCACTTCGTGGCCCCATTTCTGAAGGTTGGCTTTGCAGCTCATGGTGCCAGAATGCAGTCTGTTCAGTGACTTCCAAGTTGCCCAATCTTCTGTGTGTCCAGGAGGGAGTCTCTCATTTGGTATCAGCCACGGATTGAGGTTCTGGGTTTTACTCTGCCGCTTTTGGACTCTCGCTTGCTGAGATGTTCCTGCAAGTATCTCTGTAGCTCTTAGAAAGCCATTTCTTGATTTAAGATGTTGGCATGCTGGCTGATGCCTGAACAGAAGATGGGCTGGAGATGTCAATGCCTTGGTCCTTTCATTATTGACTGCTCCTTCCCAACGGATGTCAGGTGGTGCAATACTGGCTAAACAGTATAATTTCTCTAGCGGTGTAGGGCATTGTCATCCTGTTTTGTGTGTTGTATAGCCTGCGTGTAGCTTATAGCAGTGTTTCCCAACCTTTTTTGAGCCGCGGCACACTTTTAACATTAAAAAAAATCCGAGGGCACACCACCAACCAAAATGACGCAAAATGACACTCTAACACAGTAAAGAAGTGCTGGGGGATGGTGGCCTGCTGGGAGCAGCTGCTGGGAGTGCCGAAGCCGGGGAGGGGGAGGAGCCAGGCTGTGCTCCTCCCGCCCCCTCCCCCTGACTTCAGTTCTCCCACAGCTTTGCCAGCCTTGAGGGGGCAGTGCCAAGCCAGCATTGTGCTGGCTCTGCCACTGCTGGCTTGGCACTGCCCCCTCAAGGCTGGCAAAGCTGTGTGAGCGCTGAAGCCGGGGGGGGGGAGCGCCATGCCCTGCCCCCTCCCCCGGCTTCAGCTCTCTCACAGAGGAGGAGCATGAGCGGTGGACGGGCTTCAGTGGGAGGGGCTCCTCCGCGCGGCTTCAGCAAGCGAGGGGCGAGAGTCATGGTGGGAGTCATGGCGGATTGGAGGCTGGCTGGGGAAATGTCCGAAGGAGGCGGCGCCCCGGCCCCTTCTTTTTCTTCGCCGCCGCCCGGCCCTTCCTCCTCCTCCCCCAAGCAGCAGGAGTTTGGCAGGAGGAGGGGGAAGGAAGGGGGGCAGAGAGCTTTTCTCGCGGCACACCTGATGATCGCTCACGGCACACTAGTGTGCCACGGCACACTGGTTGAGAAACACTGGCTTATAGTACTGTGGAGAAACACACCATCGAACCACTCCCGAGAGATGGCCATCCAGCCTCTCTTTAAAAAACTTCAGAGAAGGAGACTTAACCACATTCCAAGGCAACATATTACATTGCCAGACAGCTCTTACTATCAGGACAATCTTCCTAATGTTTAGTTGGAAACTTCTTTAAAGTTAAGTGTAAATGGAGAAATGGGGGCATAACCTGGTTATCTTTTCTTCCCTTCAGATTGAGGAGCTGGAGGAGCAATGCGATGAAATCAACAAGGAAAGGGAAAGAAACGTGCAGCTGAGCAAGCGCCTCCAGGAATTGGAAGCAGAGCTTCAAGACAAGGAGTTGGTATGTAAAACTAAAGCATGGCAATGAATAGCTTTCAAAGCAATATACATAGAGACCACATCTTTGGGGAGATAGTTCTCTTCCGCAAGGCTTGTAAAATGCTGATATAGCTCCCTTTGGACGTTGAGCAACTCTCTAGGGCTCTCCGAAGATGAAAAGGGCATTCTTTACTAGCCCGAAAGTATAGGATTTGCATGGTTTTGCACTTTTATAAATACCTTGGAGCCTTAGAGGTATTTGAAAAAATTGCTAAGAACGTTTCAACCTTTTTTCTTCCTTAATTCTTCACCCATGTCTCCCTTTTCTCAGTAGTTATAGTTAAGAATGACGACGGACGCCTGAGGATAATGGTGGCAATGCTGCCAAAACCTGTAGCATGGAACGTATTCATTGAATTGGAAAATTGATGTAGGTGATTTGAAGGGGGTAATGCAGGAGATTTATTTTGCAGATCCTCCTCCAAACGTCACTGCCAAAACAGATTTAAAGTTTATTAAAAAAACGTTTTTATCGTTTCAGAAGCAAAGTGAGAATATAGTGATAAGGTATAGAAAAACCACAAACAAAGTTAATAACTTGACATATTAAATGTCCTTTGATCAGAAGCTGGCCACTTGGAGTGCCTCTAGTGCAGGGGTGAGCAATTATTTTTTCCAAGGGGCCACACAAGAGCCAAAAAATATTATGGAGGGCCGCACCTAAAGGCTGAACTACATTCTAATGTACATTATTTATTTATTTACTTACTATATTTACTATATATTACACATCATTAAGATTAACATATTAATATATCAAGAAAAATTCATATATTATTAGTATTAATATCATAATTATTATAGTATATATATTATATTATTTATTATTATATTATTATAAAATAATAATAAAAACCACTAAAATAAAATAAAATGAAATTCAAGAAGACAAGGTGCGAACCAAGATGGAGGCTGACATCCTCAAGAGAGGAAGGATCCCAAGATGGAATGGTCCAATGGCCCCAGCCCAGAGGATGGCAAAGCAGACCCAGCCGCAGCAGCAGAGCAGAGCAGAGCAGAGCAGCAGACGATCGGAGGCTGCAGGCCTCCGTCCACTCTCACCCCAGCCGTTCCGTCAGAGGCGTTCCCGATTGGCTGATTGCCCTGCCATGGAGTGCCTGCCATCCCGGCTTTGGAGTACCTGCCATCCCGGGAGGCAATCCGGTCCTGCAGCGGGAGCAGTCAGCGACCTGCAGCGGCTGATCGTCCTGGCGACCCGGAAGACTTGATTGTCTTCTGGGGCACCAGGGCGATCAGCCGCCGCAGGTCGCCGACTGTTCCCGCTGCAGGACCGGATCGCCTCCCGGGATGGCAGGCACTCCAAAGCCGCCGCTCCTCCGATCATTCTCCAGAAGCCCTTCTCCCCGGGCCGGTCAGAATCGGCTGGCGGGCCCCAAGATGCCCAGGTCTGCTCTAGTGTCACTGTAAGAAGGTCCTCCATTGTGCATGTGGCAGGGCTCAGGCTGCATTGTAGTAAGTGGTCTGTGGTTTGTAGCCCCATTTCTTAAGATTGGCTCGGCATCTCATGGTCCCAGAGTGCAGCCTGTTCAGCACCTTCCAAATCTTCTGTTTGCCCAGGAGGGAGTCTCTCACCCGGTCTCAGCCTCTGATTGAGGTTCTGGGTTTTAGCCTGCCACTTTTGGACTCTTGCTTGCTGAGGTGTTCCTGTGAATACCAGCAGGTGGAGTACAGCTGAAGCATTTTCTGCAAAGCCCGTTGTCAACTCTGCATGTTGTTGCTAACAGGTAAATGTAAATGGGTGGCATTCAGAAACCCCTTTCTGTTGCCAGATTTGATCCCAACATTGAGCAGAGTTGAGGCCCACAGTTTAAGAAGCAATGCTTTAGATCAGACATGGGAAAACTTCAGCTTTCCAGAAGTCCAAAACACCTGGAGGGCTGAAGTTTGCCCATTCCTGCTTTAGACCAGTGTTTCCCAACCTTTTTCGAGCCGCAGCACACTTTTTACATTTTCAAAATCCGGGGGCACACCACCAACCAAAATGACACAAAATGACACTCTAACGTAGTAATGCATATAGGTAATAGGAATTTACCTTGAGTTTTGGAATTGTAGTTCACCTACATCCAGAGAGCACTCTGGACTCGGGACCGGCGAAGCAGGCAGGAAGGAAGGCGCCGTGGCGGCAGGCAGGGAGCCGGAGGGAGGCCGAGAGTGGTTTCCCGCGCACCGGGGAGGAGGGAGGGGCAGGGCCCTGCGGGGAGCTGTTCTCCCGGTTTGCAGCTCTGCCGGGCTTGGCGGAGCCACGAACCAGGAGCAAGGCTACCCGCAAGGAACAGGCCCTGCAGGAAGCCGGGTTTGGCCAGCTCACGTCTTGCGCTGGGCTCGCCAGAAGACGTTAGTCGGACAAACTCGGCTCCCAAGCAGGGCCTGGGCCCTGTGGGGAGCCATTCTCCCGGTTCGCGGCTCCGCCGGGCTCGGTAGAGCCGCAAACCGGGAGAAAGGTTCCTTGAGGTGCCCAGGTTCCCGCCTCCTCCTCCTCCGGAAGTGAGCCCACAGGATAGACTCTGGGTTTTAGCCTGCCACTTTTGGACTCTTGCTTGCTGAGGTGTTCCTGTGAATACCAGCAGGTGGAGTACAGCTGAAGCATTTTCTGCAAAGCCCGTTGTCAACTCTGCATGTTGTTGCTAACAGGTAAATGTAAATGGGTGGCATTCAGAAACCCCTTTCTGTTGCCAGATTTGATCCCAACATTGAGCAGAGTGGGCTCACTTCCGGAGGAGGAGGAGAGCGTCGCCCAGCCCCTCCCCTCCTGAGCCTCCCCTGCCTCTTTAAGTCCTAGAGAGGGTCGTGTTTCCCAACCGCTGTTCCGCGATCAGCTGGTGTGCTGCGGGAAACCTCTCTCAGCAGGAGGGGGAAGAAAGGGGGGGAGAGGTTTTCTCATGGCACACCAGCTGATCTCTCACGGAACACTAGTGTGCCGCATCACAGCGGTTGGGAAACACTGCTTTAGCCCACAGTTTCCAAAGCCCTGTAGTATCTGGAGAATTTTAGGAGTTGTCCAAAAATCTAACTTCTCTATGTAATGTTGAAATGTAATTGGCCTACCGTTAGTGTTAGGGTTGTTATTGCAGCCAGGGACTCTTACAGTCTTACAGTTTTAATATTTGTGTCCTTGGCTCCATCCTGGGATTTGCGGTTTGGAGAGGAATGATTTAGAGCAGGGCTGTCCAACTGGCGGCCCCGGGGCCGTACACGGCCCCCCAGCCTGTTGGACATGGCCCCCGCTATGCCCCCGGCCGCCATTTTTTTAAAAAATTAAAAAATTTAAAAAAATATTTTTTTAAAAATGGCAGCTGGGGGGGAGGCGGGGCAGGGAGGAGGAAGGGAGCCAGCTCCTCCTCCTGCACCGCCCCTCCATCCTCTCTCCGTGCCGCCGCTGCGAGATCGCAGGGGCGGGGGAGGGAGGGAGGAGGGGGCTGGGAGCAGGAAGGGAGCCAGCTCCTCCTCCCTGCACCGCCCTCTTGTTCCCTCTCTCGCCGGCGCCGATGCAAACCGGTTTGCATCGGCGCCGGTGAGAGAGGGACAAGGGGCGGTGCAGGGAGGAGGAGCCCGGGAGGGAGGAGGCGGCATGCCTAAAGAGGAGGAAGGCAAGCGCTTGCCTTCCTCCTCTTTGGGCACGGCTTCGCCCTTCTGTCTCTCCCCCCGGCGCCCTGATCAGGGCGCCGATGGGAGAGGCAGAACAGGGGAGGAGGCTAGCGTGACACTTTAGGAGGGAGGAGAAGCCATGGAGGGCTCCCCTTGGCTTTGCCCTCCCTCCTAGGTCACGCCAGCCTCAGAAGCGAAATCGCCACTTCTGAGGCTGGCGTGACCCTTTAGGAGGAGGGGCTGGGGGCGGGGGTGGGGCCGGGGGCGGGGCGGAGCGGCCCCCCAGGTCATCAGTGACTGGAAGTCCGGCCCTAGGTCCAGTAGAAGTTGGACAGCACTGATTTAGAATGCTTAGCCGTCTTGGCGTGGGGCTGTATAGGATTGGATTGTGGTTGTTAAAGTCGAATCATAACACAATGATCATGTAGTCTGGAAAAACTCTATGGTGGGGGGAAAGAGGTATGTGAGGTCAAAATATCCCTATCCATATAACACCTCCTCTTTGAGATTAGAGGGGCTCATTTATCGCTGGGCCGCAGACAGAGCCGTCTGCGTGTGTCCAAATAGCGCCTGTCGGATTTTGCCTTTCATGTTTGGTGTTGACTTGAGCCGATGCTAATAACTCTTTTAAAGCCAGGGCTCCTTTTCAGGTCTGATGCCACTAATGCTCCTTAACAACTAAGGCTGTTAGACGAGCTTCAAGCACACGGAGATGATGGCTCTGAGTATGATGGTTTTGACGCGCAGTTTCAAACATCTATCAGCAGCGTTCCTCAAAGACAAAATGTCATGCTTTTCTCTTTTTTTGCTCAGCCCTTTCTGTGGGTAATAGCTTTCCTAATGAGCCACAGATTGTAACTTTCAAGACACCCACTCAGCCAGAAAATGGACTCATGAATATTACAGACTTCATTTCCACTTGCGATGGAGGGCTGCTTCAGCTTTCTTTTGGGTTCTTTTGGATACCTGGATTATCAAAAAAAACCAAACCCGGTTCGCACAAAATAACAGAGGCGTAAAGTATACCTGGCTTTGCAAGACAAGCACAGCAGGTGATACCATAAAAGGGACTCATTTGACATCTTTATATTTTGAGGGATATTGGAAAAAATGGAGAGCATGCAGAGCAGCCGGGCAGATGTAAATATTTCAGCACTAGCATACGATCTCTGGCATTGCCCAAGTGTCAGAGGGGCCACTGCACCCCCGTGTTCAATCCTTCTTTCTCTCTTTTTTTTCTTCCCTTCATACCTTTCCCCCTTTTCTTTCTCTTCCTTCCTTTTTCTCATTTGTATTTCTTTCTTTATTTTATTTGCATTACTTTTACCCCGCCCTTCTCACCCCCGAAGGCGGACTCAGGGTGGCAACAAGGCAACAACATGATGCCTAATAATACAATATAAAAATCATAAAATAACATTTACAACATTTAAACAACATCACAATACACAGTTAAGTTAAAAACAGTATTCCGTCCACAAATCAGGTTAAAAACAAGAAGCCCTATTTCGTCTTGTCAACTTGCCAATCCTATACTAATCCACATGCTGCATTCGGCTACTGTGCAAAGGCCTGGACCCATAACCAGGATTTCACTTTTTTCCTAAATGCTAGGAGGGACGGGGTTGATTGTATTTCACTTGGAAGTGCATTCCACAGGCGGGGAGCCACAGCCGAGAAGGCCCTGTCTCTCATCCCGACCAGCCGCATTTGAGATGCTGGCGGGTGTGAGAGCAGGGCCTCCCCAGATGATCTTAAGTTACGATGTGGGACGTAGCGGCAGATGCGTTCGGACAAGTAGGCTGGGCAAGAACCATAGGTCAAAACCAGCACTTTGAATTGAGCTCAGAAGTGGACAGGCAGCCAATGAAGCTGACACAACAGGGGGGTGGTATGCTCCCTGTATGTAGCTCTAGTTAGTAACCTGGCTGCTGCCCGTTGGACTAGTTGTAATTTCCGAACTGTCTTCAAAGGCAGCCCCACGTAGAGTGTGTTGCAGTAATCTATTCGGGATGTGACCAGAGCGTGGACAACGGTCGCCAGATCAGACTTCCCAAGGTACGGGCACAGCTGGCGCACAAGTCTTAACTGTGCAAAAGCCCCCCTGGCCACCACCGAGACCTGGGTTTCCAGGCTCAGCGATGAGTCCAGGATCACTCCCAAGCTGCGAACCTGTGTCTTCAGGGGGAGTGCAACCCCATCCAACACAGGCTGTAACCCTATGCCCTGTTTGGCCTTTTGACTGACCAGGAGGACCTCTGTCTTGTCTGGATTAAGTTTCAATTTGCTAGCCCTCATCCAGTCCGACACAGCAGCCAAGCACCGATTCAAGGTCTGGACAGCCTCCTTGGTGACAGGTGGGAAGGAGTGACAGATTTGGACATCATCCGCATACAGATAACACCTTACTCCGAAACTCCGGATGATCTCTTCCAGCGGTTTCATGTAGATGTTAAATAACATCGGGGACAGTACTGAACCCCGAGGGACTCCACAAGACAACGATTGCGGAGCCGAACAGGTGTCACCCCATAACATCTTCTGGGTATGACCCTCCAGGAAGGATTGGAGCCACTGCAAAGCAGTACCCCAAGCCCCATTTCTATGAGGCGACCCAGAAGGATACCAGGGTCAACGGTATCGAAAGCTGCTGAGAGGTCCAGCAGAACCAACAGGGACACACTCCCCCTGTCTAGCTCCCGGCGTAGATCATCAACTAAGGCGACCAAGAGTGTCTCAGTACCATGTCCCGGCCTAAAGCCAGACTGTGCCGGATCAAGATAATCAGTGTTTACCAAGAACTCCTGGACTTGTGAAGCCACCACACATTCCATGACTTTGCCCAAATAGGGAAGATTGGAAACCGGCAGATAGTTGACGAATTGAGTGGGATCCAGTGATGGTTTTTTCAACAGCGGTTTTACAGCAGCCTGTTTTAGGCTGGCTGGAATCTTGCCCTCCTGTAAGGAGGCATTAACCACCAGCTTGACCCACTTTGCCAACCCCCCTCTGACTTCTTTAATCAGCCAGGATGGGCAAGGGTCTAGGATGCATGTGGTGGGCATCGCTTCCCCGAGAATCTTTCTTCCCTCTCCCGTTCCCATTCCTTTTTCTTCCTCCCTCCATTCCTTTCAATCACCTCTCCTTTCTCCTTTCTCTAGCTCTGAGAGAGCTGGAGAATGTCTCTGCATAACTCGTTCTTTCTTTCCTGCCTCCATTCGCTTAGTACACGTTACCTTTCTTTCCCAATGACATCACAGAGTGCCACTTCACCTAGCAACAGCCGTTTGTGGTAGAAACAGACAGACTTTTTTTGACATTTACAGAGAAAGATGCAATTAATAATAATATAATAAAACGTTATTTATATTCTGCCCTCTCTCCTCAAGGGTCTCGGGGCAGATTACCACAAAAGATGGCAAACATTAAATAATAATAATTAATAATAGTAATATTCAATGCCAGATCCAATACATAAATAGTAACGTAAGGAAACAGTTGATCTACATCTAACATAATAGACATTAAACATAAATTATATCAACAACATTTAACATTCATTTAAAATCATTATTAAAAGGTATAAACCCCTCCACACCCATTGCATAGCAGGATTTGACCCTGCCAAGCAAATGGGCAATATTGTCCGCTTGGATGATATTGACGGAGTATTTGCAAGGAAGCAGATTTCTGGATTTCTGTCCAAAGGGATGGTGAAGCCATATTTATTTGTTAAATGTGTTTGATGTTTATATATATGTATGTATATTGTAAGGGTAAAACTTAGCTAACCTTAAAGGATTAACAGGAATATTAGCTGACAGAACCTCAAGGGAGTTTCCGTTACCGTGGAAACAGGAGGCGGAGCCTGTAAGTGGCTCTGGAATCTTGAGATTCAAACTATGTCAGTTGGTGGTTAACTGCGAAGCAGACGGGTGTGTGAAGAGTTAGGGAATCTGTTTTTAACCAGCTATTGGCGAGTGTTAAAAAGACTGGTTCTACTCTGAGGGAGAGTAGCAGTGCAGCTGTGTTTAACTGCTAAGGAAGCAGTTTGATTTAAGGACCAGCACAGTGTAGAGTGTTATTGGTTCTAGGAGAGCAGTGAAGATGGGTACTAGCAGACTGTTCTGCACCAGCCTCTCCCGTAGTTAGTATATTGTAACTTTAAGAAAAGTGCCTCTGAATAGATATTGTAACCACCCAAGCTCTTGAACTCTGAAACCTCTATGCTTAAACCTCTGTTTGAATAAACTTCATAGTTCTTTGATTAAAACATCTCTTCTAGTGGTTCTTTCTCCCACAAGCCTTGAAAACAACTCTCTCCTAGTGGGTAGCCAAGCACAGTAAATTATATGGTGGCAGCAAGTGAAAATTAAGAGAGTCCTTACATATTGTGGTGGCATTGGTAGGACATTCTGCCCTGTCACAGCCCTGAGTTCGAATCCTCACTTTTTCTCCACACTTAAAATACAGATTCAAATTCAGATCCTCACAAAGTTTGAGCCTTCACAAATTGGTGGCAGCGGTGCAATAGCCGACCCTGTCACAGTTTTCAGATCGAATCCCTTCTTTACAGGGCCCACTAACATCTCACTTGCTCAGGGTGTTGTGTAAATACTGTCGATGGTCCATACAATCAGGGATTCTGCTTTCTGATGTGAGTCCAAAGGATGTTTCAGATGTTATTACCCTTGCATACCATAATATTCTTACATGCAGAAATGACTATTGTTTTGGTGATTTAATAACGCTTCCCAGAATTAGTTTATGCCAAGCTTGTGATAAAGCACCAAAACGATTTGGGTCTAGCTGTGAAACGTATCATTTTCTCACTTCACATTTCAGCTAATCATTTTGTTCAAACTGTTGTGCTACCTCCTCCTCACATGCTAATCTAACAAGGCCATGGTGCTTAAGGTCTGCCCCCCCCCCTTGGAAATTATCTCTACAATTGCAATTGCATATAGAATTGAAAATGACAAAGCTTATTTTCAGGCAGCTTGTATGTTTCCAAAGATGTGCTCATGGATTTGTCATCTTTTTTTTCTTCTTTATGTACGGTGTTTGAGAATTATCTGGTGCAACTTATGCAATTTTCTATTACTCTCTTCAGGAGTTAGAAGATCTTCGGAAACAGGGTGAAATAATACCACAGCTGATGACAGAATGTGAAACAGTATCTCAGAAATTGCAGGTATGAGTTTTTATATACTTTGAGTGTGTGTGTATACAGTATATATTTCAGTTTTTAAAAAATGGGACTTTGCCGGAGTCTTGTAACCAGCATTTTAAAACTAAGTAGCCGTCCCCTGCCACGCGTTGCTGTGGCCCAGTCTGTCTGTATGTGTTTTGTGTGTGTATATATATTTGTGTGTGTTTGCGCGCATATATATATGTGTGTGTGTGTGTGTGTGTGTGTGTGTGTTTTGCTCATATATTGTAATGTAATTTTTGTTTTTTGGCTTTTAAAGTCTCATCTACTGTGTTTTTCAGTGTTTTTATGAGTGATGGCCTGCTAGGTGTCTTGTGTCCAAATTTGGTGTCAATTTGCCCAGTGGTTTTTGAGTTATGTTAATCCCACAAATGAACATTACATTTTTATATATATACTGTGTATATGTATACACAGAGACAGAGAGATATATATACACACACATACACATTGTTGTTGTTTTTTATTATTTACCAGCTTGGGGACCCGGCCCTGCCTGGGTTATTTGAGAAAGGCATTGTGTGCCAAGGTTGGTCCTTATCAGATGTTTACGTGGCTTGCAGTGGTCTCAGGAAGTTAGTGAAGGTACTGCAAGTCCCATTAGCCATGGTCCATCCCCCTCCCAACAGCACCAGGATGTAGAGTGGGTCATGTGGGCTCTGCGTGCCACGTTTGGTCTTGATCATAGCCCCCTCTGCCACTTTAAAGTGTCGGAATGTTCGTGTTGGCTGGCCAATTAGAGGCATTATGCAAATACTCCCTCACTGGCAACCAATCATGTTGTCAGAATGTAAAGCCCTGGAGCGAATCAGAATGCTGCCACATACAAACATACAAACAAACATTCCGCTTTATTATATAGAGAGATATTCCGCCCTATCTCACCAGGAGGCTCAGGGCAGTTTACAACAAAAGTAATAGAGTGACAAAAATAATATAGATGTTATGGCTCATGTTTACATGATTCTGAGACAGGAAACAGCAATGGAAATTGCTCAGCCAAAGAAAGGGGAGAACTCCCATGTTCTCCTTCCTTTGAGGAATAAAAATGATATTCATGCTTCTGCAAGTCAGACTTGTTGAGAAAATCATTATTGTCGCACACTAGCTCATGAACACCTTCCTGCCCAGCATCAAACAGAGTCCAGTCATTGCTAACTACAGAAGTTTATTTACAAAAGCATATACTAAAGCAAAAAGGGCCTTTCTCCAAAGGCAGCAGAAAAGGTGATATACAAAAGCAATAGTCCAAAGTATAAAGATCAGTCGTCCAATATTGTAATGTCCATGAAATCCAAGGTAGCAATAAACATGCAATCCACAGTAGCAAAGTACATGAAGTCCAGAATAGGAAAGTACATGAAAATCTAATAAGTCATAGCATAGTCAAAAATCCATAGCTTGAAAACAAGAATTTAAGCAAGACAAAAAAAAATCCATACAGGAACATAAGCAAACTTGAGAGCTGGTCATGAACGTGAAGTTAAAGCGAAGTTGTCTGCTCTGAAGAGTCACAGAAAACAGTACCTAATTTAAGCTCAAACCTGACCCACAAACATAAGATCATTTTTTTCTGCACCTGTGTTTCAAGGTGAATAATTGCAGCATTCACACTTGCCTCCAACAGACAAGAGTTCTTTCTCCCACACTGGACATTCCACAGATATATAAACCTCACTTGCCTAGTTTCAGACAGATCACACAACCTTTGAAGATGCATGCCATAGATGTGAGCAACTATAGTAAACAATGGGTTAAACCGTTCAAAAATTCACACAAAAAACTGACAGAAAATTAGAAATCTTATAAGTAAGATATAATATCAAAGAGTGATAGTGCAACTATATATCACAGAGGACAATCATAAGTATTGCAAAAAGTATCAATAAAGTGTTCAAATACACACAATTGTATCGATTTGTTGCACCCGAGGTAAATAACAGAAACAATATAAGATCATAAAGTTCAAGTGGACTCCTAATAGTCCTGTTTGTGAGCCGGGGGCTCAGAGTTACTTATAATCCGGAGTATATCCGTAATAATGGTTCCCAAATGGGAGAAGAGCTCAAGAAGTCGTAAGAGTACTTGCGGTAATCCAATATTTGAAACTCTCCTGTGGGCGAGTGAGCTCCACCAGAAGGAAAAGCCGCACAATTGGGGCGGGAACCTTCTCAAGCGAAGGTTGGCGAGACGAAAAGGCTGCCAACGGCAGAAGCTGTATCGGTACCTGCTTTCCGGGCCGTTTCAAAGAAACTTCCTCAGGGCTCTCATATACACAAATAGATGTCCCCACGGTATAGGCAATCTTAAAGAATCAGTAATTAAGAATGATAATCAATATAAGGCTGAACAGAAAACGGTATTATGCAGTAAGGTATAGGCGCCAAATATTTACCCATAGTAGAACTCATCAATGATTAAAGGAGAAAAATGTGTTCCATCCGAAGGGGGAATGGTGAATGTAAGTAGAGGCTAACAGGTTATTTAAAGGTATTATTAATTGAATGCAAATCGATACAATTGTGTGTATTTGAACACTTTATTGATACTTTTTGCAATACTTATTATTGTCCTCTGTAATATATAGTTGCACTATCACTCTTTGATATTATATTTTACTTATAAGATTTCTAATTTTCTGTCAGTTTCTTTGTGAATAGATGTGAGCAAAACATAGGAGAGAATGCTTCTGGAACATGGTTGTACAGTCTGGAAAACTCACAGCAACCCATTCTGTGCACCTTCCTAAATTAACAGGGCTGCCGGGAGGGGAGAGGCTGACTACCCTTGAAAAATTACTACTACCACATCAGCTCTAGATTATTAAATATGGTTTTCTGTGGGTGAGCAGATGGTGACTACTGGATGGCATATGTTCTGTATCAGAAACTAGAGCTGATGTGGTCTATCCAATCCAGTTTTCTGAATCAGCACCCCAAATAACCAAAACAAATCTAAAGTTGACCAAAAACTGATTTGTTTTGGTACTAATGTTGGAGAGTGGCCCCTGGTCAAGTGGTCCCTGGTCAAAAGAAGGTTGAACCACTGCACAGCATTTTCCCAGATGGGATTTGCTTGTAGGCATTTATTTATTTATTTCCAACATTTCTACCCCGCTCTTCTCAACCCCCGAGAGGGGGCTCAGAGCGGCCTAACAAAAGGCACACCTGATGCCAGCATAAATACAATATAAAACCAAAAACATATAGTATTAAAATACATTAAAATACAATTAACATTAACACATCATACACATTCTCTTAAGTTAAAAACAGTATTTCGTCCATAACAGGAGCATTGAGCCATATCCATCAACTTGCCATTACAAATCCAGTCCAAAGTGCTGCATTGTGCTAATGTGCAAACACTTGGTCCCACAGCCAAGATTTCACTTTTTTCCTGAATGCCAGGAGGGATGGGGTTGATTGTATGTCGCTTGGAAGCGCGTTCCACAGATGGGGAGCCACCACTGAAAAGCCCTCTCTCTCATCCCCACCTACCGCATTTGAGAAGTAGGCGGGAGCGAGAGCAGAGCCTCCCCGGATGATGTTAAATTACGAGGTAGGACATAGAGGCCGATGTGTTCGGACAAGTAAGCTGGGCCAGAACCGTATAGAGCTTTAAAGGTCAAAACCAGCACTTTGAATTGAGCTCGGAAATGGACAGGCAGCCAGTGGAGCTGACACAACAGGGGGGTGGTATGCTCCCTGTATGTAGCTCCGGTTAGTAATCTGGCTGCCGTCTAATTGTAATTTCCGAACTGTCTTCAAAGGCAGCCCCACGTAGAGTGTGTTGCAGTAATCTATTCGGGATGTGACCAGAGCGTGGACGACCGTAGCCAGATCAGACTTCCCATTATATGTTTGTAATGGACACTGTAATGGAGATTTTGCCAAGGGTAGAGGTGGGCTTAGGTTCTATCATAAATAACGCTTTTCTGCGATGTTTCTTTTTCAGGCCGCCGAGAAGAGGAATAAAGACCTTGAGGATAAGGTCAGAGCCCTGAAGACAGAGGTAGAAGAGAGTAAACACCGGCAAAACCACCTTAAGACGGAGTTACAGACTTTTTTAGATGTACTAGACGGGAAGATAGATGAATTACACGATTTCCGGCAAGGACTGTCTAAACTGGGAGTTGACAACTAGGGAATAGCAACGTTTTCCTCCCCTTAAGTGTAACATTGCAGGTGTGCGTGGGTGCAGATGTGTTTTAATTCCTGAACATTTCTTTCTTACACACAAACACACGTAAGAACTCAAAATAAGTTGGTTCTTCCTGTTTGCAGTGTGATTTGTACATAGATTTACAAGGTTAATGCTTCTCCTTTCCCTTCCTTTTTTTTTCTTGACCAAAATGGTCGTTTGCTCTTTCTTTTTTTGAAAGAGAGTGGGATAAAAAAAGAGAGAGAAGTGTTTATCTTATTGCTTTAGTCCTTTGAGAGTTTGTGAACCGGAGAGGGGTCTTACCTCAGGAAAGCTGGAATCCAGACCCAAAATGAATGTGCAGTTCAGATGTTCCGGGAAAGGTTTTGTCTTTAACGGCTGCTGCAACCATAGAAACAGGAATCCAACCTTTTCCCAGTCTTGGTTATTAAGCCATGTGCAGTTTTATTCCTCCTTTATCTGTGGTGCAGACACTGGGGAAGATGAGACGAGATTCCTGCGGTGTGTCAACAGGCTTAATGGCAAAGTGCGCTGGGGAGAAAGAAGCCCACGACCAGAACGGAAAGACTCCTGCAGTCGATGCCATGAGCCTCAGGAACAAATCAGCAAAGCCTCCTTTGAAGACACCGGTGGGGGTCCCTTTTGTACCCGAGAGGCCTTTTTCATACAGAATCTGCCATGTTCCATTATGTGCACTTACAATCCAGTATCCAGACTGCGGTGTCTTTGGCTGTGGCCGAATGGGTATGTGCTTTATGCAATAAGGTAGTTTTTAAACTCCTTGCCTTAGTGGATTTCACAGTAGGGTATATTGATGAGCCATTGGCATGTCTGGGAAATGGGCCATTCTCTTGAGATCCCTAGGTCAGTCCGCCTGGAGAGATAATGGGATGCCCAAGGCCCTTTCAGGCTGCATTATTATTATTATAACATTATGATTCCACTTTACCTGTCATAGATCGACAGTTTAGGAAGGGATTCTCAAGTATAAAGCTCTAACATGGCTTAGCAGCTTGGGTTTTTGTTGCGTGTGCAAGGGTGACACACCTCGGGCCAAGAACAATAACACAGACACAAGAGGTTGGATGAAAATGGCCACAACTCATTTATTGAAAACGGGAACAAAGGGTTGGCGGCAACGCATGGGTCCTGGATTAGGGTCGTACAGCCCCCACGAATGTCCAAAGGCGTATGCAAGCCTGGGGTGCGAGCGGCCCAATGCCTGTCCACGGAAACTCAGCACCCCAGGGGGCCTGGGCGTTATCCCCCTTACAACCAAGGGGCAATAAGCCAGCCTGATCCAGGGGCCATGCCACACGCCAAACACGGAGTTGTGACAAAGAACAGAATAACGCATAACCAGTAACAGTGCAACAATGAAGTTAAGTAGAAACAAAAAGGACACCAACAAGCAATGCAAAATGTAGGGAGGGTAGGAGGAAAAACAGGACTGGCCCCATATGTGACCTGGACAGTCCCCAGGCAGCCTTAAGTAATCTGCCTGGGAGGAAATGCAGGCCGGCCGGCTACCAAGAGGGGGCGGGGCGGGGCCAGCCCTGTCATTGGCCAGCTGGCGTTGTTGTCAGGAACCTTCCCGCCACCCCAGGGGCTTCTGGGGAGGAGAAGCCCCTTCCACCTCACAAGATGGCGTGAGGGCAACCCTAACCCGCAACCAGCTTGGCCGGTAAATCGGCCAAGCCCATACTGGGTGGATATCCCACTCATGGAAACCTACTGGGAGATCTTGAGCAAATCACATTCTCTCAGCCTCAGAAGAAGGCAATGGCAAACGCCCTCTGGACAAATCTTACCAAGAAAATCCCATGGTGGGTTCACTTTGTGTGTATATGTGCGAGGGTTATACAGAAAATAAAGTTACAAGGTACATCGCTCTTGCGGGGAATTTTCTCAGGGGAAGTTGGTATCACGGCCGTGTCACAGGAAACCAGCGGAAACAAACGAGCAATGCCAGTCATCAGTAGCTCATCAACTGCCATTGCCATGAAGGTTAGAGATGAGTGTCCTCGTTCCATTTCCTTCCAAGTGTGAAGTTTGTGCTGTAATATGCAACCTAAATGCTAAGGGCATTAATGCCACTGCGATTCATCACGAAATTGTTTCAATTTATGGAGAGGATGTAATGTCAAGACAACATGTGACTAAATGGTATGGAGTATATTGTGAGACTATGAAGAAACTTTGCAGAACCATCCAAAACAAACATCATGGGATGCTGTCGGCAGGAATCTGTCTCCTTCATGACAATGCACGTCTGCACGCCACTCATGCAACACAAGAGTTGTTGACTTCATTTGGTTGGGATGTTTTTAGCCACCCGTCTTACAGCCCCGATCTCACACCCAGTGACTATAATCTGTTCACTAAATTGAAGGAACACCTGGGTCGAAAGCACCAGGCCAGGATTACCCATATGGCCAACCTAGGCCATGGCCTAGGGGTGCAAGCCGAGGGGGGATCGGATCATGGACCAAAACGCAACGTGCATGGAGATGAGGAAGGAAGGATACCGGACGTCCTCCTTTTCGGTGCCGCCCCTCCCCCTTCCTGAATACCAGCTCCTGCCTCTGCTATTGTTGCGCAAACTGCGTATGCGCAGGGGCTCTCGACACTGCCGTCGATGTCAACAGGAGGAACAATTAACTCCCTCGATGCTGACAGCATCCACTTGCTGACTCCTTCAGTGCAAGTACAGGAAACTCCATTGCGCAGTCTGCACATGCCCTAACACCATGAAAGCTGGTATTCCTCCTCCAACACAAGGAGGAGACTCCTCCTTACTGGAGAGAGAAGTGCAACTGCCGGCTATGGCACATGTGCAAACCCCTGTACAGGAGAGAAGCACAACGCGGCAAGCCCCGGTATCGGGGAGAAGCACGGCATCGGTACAGCTGCTCACTACAATGCATGCGCAATCCCCAATACCGGGTAGGAGCCAAGTGCCTCAAGCCCCGGCATCGGGAAGGAGGCTCCTCCCCCCATGCCTGCATCCATAGTGCCTGACGAGAGGGAAACTCCTGTGGCGGACCTAGCGGGGCCACACCGGGAGAGCTGGATGTGGGGCCCTAAGGGGGACGAGCGGATGAAAGGATGGGGGGGGGGGTTGCGGTAGAAGTTGGCTTAAAGGGGGCGTACTTCCAAAGTGTGGCCTAGGACGCAAAAAGGTGTTAATCCGGGCCTGGAAAGCACTATTCCAATGACAACGAAGGCTGAAAAAGGTAGAGGGCATCAAAAACCCATCCCACGGATGACAAAATGTATTGAACTGAATGGTGACGATGTAGAAAAATAATATAATACCTATGCCTCAATCCATGTAAGTTTTATTAAAATATATTCATTCATTCTTTGTCTTTTTAAAAAGACTTGTAACCTTACTTTCTGGATGACTCTCATAAATACATTACCTTCAAGTAGCCTGTCGACTTATGGCGATCCCATGACTTTCATAGGGTTTCTGTAGGCAAGCCTGCTGTGAGGTGGCTTTACCAGTTCCTCCCTCTGAAATGCAGCCGACAGGGCCTGGTATTTGTCAGTGGCTCCCAGCCAAGCACTAATCAGCCAAGTACTTGACTCTGCATAGCTTCCAAGATCAGGCAGGAAATCAGGGATGACTTGAAGGCACCCAACAGCAACTACTTTGTCAGAGAGTTCTAGTGCCTCTCCAAACTACAAACCCCAGGTATCCATTAGGTACAGCCATTAGGTAAAGTGGAATCATAGTGCTATATGTGTGAAAGGGCCAATCGTAACATTGTGAGCTGTGCCCAACAGCCAGTATCACAAGAGGATGGAGTGCAAGTTTTATATTTACGGGATTATATTGTGTTGACTAATGAGTTGGTCTCCTTTTCTTCCAGAAGTGTGAGCCTGTCCTAAAAGTAGCTTGACGATGTCAATGTGGCCATGACTAATATTTCCCGGTGTGGAGTAACTCTGAACTGAAACAGCCAGGATCAGTTAATATTAAATAATAATACACTTTATTTATATTCCGCTCTTCTCGCCCCAAAGGGGACTCAGAGCAGATTACAGGTACACATACTTAGCAGACAATTACTGCCGTTTGCACATACACACATAAAGACGAACAGAGGCAAACTCTGGCCACCAAGGGGAGCTGATGCACTCTTCATCTCTCAGCATTCCCAGCGTCCCTTATTGTTCCTTCCGCATTCCTCAGCATTCCTGGAGTTCTTTTTAATGGCTTCATAATTCAGTCAAAATTTGCCTCTCCACTTAATGTGGTACCTTTATCTCCTACTTGACAGATGCAACTGTCTTTCGGGCTGCAAAGGTTGACAGCAGGCTACACTTAAAGGTCGAGCACCCACCTCGACCCGGGCAGACCTCGAACTCATGACCTACTGGTCAGAGAGATCTTATGCAGCTGACACTTAACCAGCTGCACCACATTCCCGGTGGGAATGGGCAGAGGATGTATGTAGGTCCAGATCTGTACATTACTAGTGTTAATACTTGGCAAATGATGGCAAAGGCTCTGCCTGAGACCTTGAGAAATCATTAGTAGTAAGCATAAACATTAATGAACTAGAGAAGCCAATAAACTAATCTGAAAGAGGACAGCATGTTTTGTGTGTAACTACGTCTTGCAAGCTGGGCATAGTCACATGCAAGATAATGCCCTCAAAATAATTCTGTGTGCCTGATAGTAAAGTGTACTTGAATCAAAGCTAAAGTTTGCCCACATTTTTTTCTTCTATTATATGGTGGAGAGACAACTGAATGATGGAATCATTGCACTTGCTAAAATACCTCAAGGGATGTCACCAAGAGAAGGGAATGGGTCTGCTCTCTGTTGCCACAGAGGATAGAGTGAACCAGGTCTAAAGATTGTAGGTGACATGAGATTTCAGCCAAACACTAGAAGGGAACCTCTTGACATTAAGACCAATTTGGCAACGGATCTGCAGTCATCTCTTCCCAATTGTCAGTGTGACTTTTGTGAATTTGATTAGAAATGTTCTCTAGGAATCTCTAGGTCTTCCAGTGAGACTCTGGGGTCACCTTCTTCCAGTCATAAGCGGACCTAGAGTTTTATAATGATAATACACTTTATTTATATTCACCATTCTCCCCTCGGATTACAGTATTTACTAACCCAAAGAGTGGCCATCACTTAAAAACATGATTTTGTCATTTGGGAATTGTACTGTATGTTCGGTATCAGAAACTAGAACTGATGTGGTCTATCCAATCCAGTTTTCTGAATCAGCACCCCCAAATAAGCAAACCAAATCTAAAGTTGACCAAAACTGATTTGTTACCCCTTTGGTACTAATGTTGGAGAGTGACCCCTGGTCGCTCCCTGGATTTAGAGTTAACCTACAATCAAAGAACATTCTGAACTCCACCAATGATGGAATTGAACCAAACGTGGCACACAGGAGACTCCCATGACCAACAGAAAACACTAGAAGGGTTTGGAGGGCATTGACCTTGAGTTTGAAAGTTGTAGTTCACGTACCTCCAGAGAGCACGGTGGACTCAAACAATGATGGATCTGGACCAAAATGCCCAAATATGAACACTAGTGGAGTTCGGGGGGAAATAGACCTTAACATTTCGGAGTTGTACTTACTGGGATTTATAGTTCACCTACAATCAGAAAGCATTCTAAACCCCACCAACGAAAGAATTGGGGCAAACTTCCCACACAGAACCCTCATATTCTGCCCTTCTCACCCCGAAGGGGAGTCAGGACAGATCACAGCACACATACACGGTAAACATTCAATGCTGTATTTGTATAGACAATACACAGACAGACAACAGAAAGGAGGTGTTGTTGACTCAGTGTCCAGCTGTTGTTGGGGTTTTTTGGGGGGGCGGGGGTGCCACGTTAGGTGAGTCCAGCCACAGGAGATGCTGTTGCTCCATTCTCTATTATGAAGAACTGTCAGGACTTCTTCCTTTTTTGGTCGGCCAGCATTTTCTGATCTTTCTTTTTTATGGCATCGTAAAACACCTCTCCCACTTTTTTAGTGGTACCTAATTTCTCTAATTACAGCTAAAGCTGTTTTCGAACTGCTTAGGTAAACAGTGAGCATGGCTGACAGTCAACCGCTCACGCTGACCCGGGGTTTCGAACTTGCAACCTTTCAGTTGACAGATCTTCTAGTTACTGGTGATTTGTCAGCTGTGCTTAACCTCTGGAATTCATTCATTCATTAATGAATTCCAACCCTAAGCTTAAAGTCATGGTTCCCAAACTGTGGTCCATGGACCACCAGTGGTCTGCAAGAACTAAAATATGGTCCGCAGCCTTACTACACCATTGCAACGGGAGCGACTGGTCTTGCAAAACACTCTTACAGTGCCGTGGCTTATTAAATATGGTTTTTCCTGTGGGTGAGCAGATAGAAACTACTGGATGGCATATGTTCTGTATCAGAAACTAGAGCTGATGTGGTCTACCCAATGCAGTTTTCTGAATCGGCACCCCAAATAATCAAATCGAATGTAAAGTTGTCCAAAAACTGATTTGTAACCCTTTTGGTACTAATGTTGGAAAAGTCAAAGTGGTCCCTGGTCAAGTCCCTGGTTTAAAAAAGGTTGGGAACCACTGGTCTAAAGCACTGATTCTCAAAGTGGGCGTTGAGGCGTTCCAAGGGGGCGGTGAAAGGCTCAGGGGAATTTGGGGGCGTTGAACCCCTTTAAGGGGAGCCACCCCTTTAAGGGGGTGGCTCAATTCCATTGTTGGTGGAGTTCAAAATGCTCTTTGAACTACACCTCCCAAATTGGTTCCCAAACTGTGGTCCATGGACCACCAGTGGTCTGCAAGAACTAAAATATGGTCCGCAGCCTTACTACACCATTGCAACAGGAGCGACTACACCTCCCACATTAGAAGGGCTATTTTCTCAAAACTCCACCAGTGTTCCAATTTGGGCATATAGAGTATTTGTACCAAATGTCATCCAAATCCATAGTTGTTTGGATTCATAGTGGTCTCCAAACTACATGTCCCCAAAATCACTGCCAATTCCTCTCAAACCCCTCCAGTATTTTCTGTTGGTCATGTGGGTTCTCTGTGCCAAGTTTGGTCCAGTTCTGTAATTTGTAGGGGTCTCAGTGGTCTGTGGAAGTCAGAGCTGAATCGCTTGAAGGTACTGCAAATCCCATCATCCGTTGTCCATACTCCCTCAAACATATTGTTTTTGTGATTAATCACTATGCTTGAATTATGTTCAATCTGTAACAATGAAAATACATCCTGCATATTAGATATTTGTGTTAGAATTCGTAAGAGTAGCAAAATTATTTATGAATTAGCAACGAAAATATGGTTGGGGGTCACCACAACATGAGGAACCTTATTTAGGGGTCACGGCATTAGACAGGTTGAGAACCACTGCATTAATACATATAGCTTTCTGTTTAATTGCTATTAAATTAAAAATAATAATTTCTAGGGCGGGCGGTAATTTTTTTTTCTGGAAAGGGGGAGGTAGGCCAAAAAAGGTTGGGAACCACTGGTCTAAAGCAGAGCTGCCCAGGAAGTCGATCACGATCGACCAGTCGGTCCCGGGACCGAACGATCCCAGCCGGATGGGGCGCTTCTCACAGGGGAATGGAACCAGGCTGCGCCAAGTCCTGCCCCCTCCCCCGGCTTCGGCACTCCCAGCAGCTTCTCCAGGCTTGAGGATGGCAGTGCCAAGCCAGCCTTATGCTAGCTGTGCCACCACTGGCCTGGCACTGCCATCCTCAAGCCTGGAGAAGCGGCTGGGAGCTCCAAAGCCAGAGGGGAGGGGGCAGGGCTTGGTGTGGCCTGGCTCCCCCTCTCTGACTTCTGCTCTACCAGCAGCTTCTCCAGGGTTGAGCATGGCAGTGCCAAGCCAGCCTTGTGCTAGCTATGTCACCACTGGCTTGGCGTTGCCATCCTCAAGCCTGGAGAAGCTGCTGGGAGCTCCAAAGCCAGAGGGGAGGGGGCGGGGCTTGGCGCGGACTGGCTCTGCCCCCCTCTGGCTTCCATTCTACCAGCATCTTCTCCAGGCTTGAGGATGGCAATGCCAAACCAGTGGTGACATAGCTAGCACAAGGCTGGCTTGGCATTGCCATCCTCAAGCCTGGAGAAGCTGCTGGGAGCTCCAAAGCCAGAGGGGAGGGGGCGGAGCCAGGCCATGCCAAGCCCCGCCTTGCCCCTCCCTCCCCAATCTTGAGGAGGTAGGTAGATCTTTCTGACTTGGTTTTATTATAAGTAGCTCGTGTGCTGAAAAAGTGTGGGCACCCCTGGTCTAAAGTATAGGTTGGGGGCCAGGTCAAGGATGACAGAGGGCTGTATCTGGCCTGTGGGCCTTAGTTTGGAGACCCCTGCCTTAAAGGACTTGGGCATAGACGTATGATCCTAAGCTCACTATCTTAGAAATGGGTCACATTTTGAAATCAACTGAAACTGAATATCACCACAATCCAACAAGGAGTTGGACATGCATTGGGTGTTAACTTGTGTTTCTGCTTTCTAATACTGGTTAGCACTAATTTTATTTTAGCCATACGCCAGCGGAGAGAAAGGATTGTCAACGAGAAGAAAAGTTACTGATTTCCCAAGTCCTCTGTCTTTCTGTTTTGTGTCTTTGCGTTGTGAAGGGCGTGGGAGAGAGTCAACCGTGCTGAAAAAGCATCAATTCGAATTAATTTTTCTCCATTCATGAGATGTTCTGAAACTTTGGTGTAGAGCAGTGTTTCCCAACTGTTGTGACGTGGCACAGTAGTGTGCCGTGACGGACCTCCTGCTGTGCTGCGAGAAAAGCTCTCTGCCCCCCTTCCTTCCCCCCTCCTCCTGCCGAACTGCTGCTTGGGGGGGGGAGGAGGAAGGGCCGGGTGGCGGCGGCGACGAAAAAGAAGAAGAGGCTGGGGCGCCGCCTCCTTCGGCCGTTTCCCCAGCCAGCCTCCAATCCGCCATGACTCCTGCCATGACTCCCGCCCCTCACTTGCTGAAGCCGCATGGAGGAGGAGCCCCGCCCACTGAAGCCTGTCCACCGCTTATGCTCCTCCTTCGCGTGGCTTCAGCGAGCGAGGGGCGGGAGTCATGGCGGAGAGCTGCGCTGGGGACGGGGGCCATGCCTCCGGCCCCGCGCTCACACTGCCCTCAAGGCTGGCGAAGCTGTGGGAGAGCTGAAGCCAGGGGGAGGGGGCAGGGCATGGCATGGCCTGGCTCCGCCCCCTCCCCCGGCTTCAGCGCTCCCAGCTTCTCCAGCCTTGAGGGGACAGTCTGGCGATGGGCGGGAGTTGTGGCGGAGAGCGGTGCTGGGGATGGGGGCCATGCATCCCCCCTCACTCGCACTCGCACTGCCTCCTCACGGCTGGCGAAGAGCTGAAGCCGGGGAGGGGCATGGTGCGGCCTGGATCTGCCCCCCT